>JAGDQP010000001.1:319410-334633 GCA_022664845.1 Lepisma saccharinum
TATATATATAAATATATATATATATATATATATTGTTTATACATATATATAAACAGTAAAGGCGAAATAAATTAGTGGTAGTTAAAGGTTGACTTACTTAAAAAATGGAATTTAGTGCCAGTTATTTTAGGAAGGTATTTCACGCGGCTGGAAGGTAATACCACCAAGTCAAGTCACAACCACTGCCTATCCCATGGATTATAGCATTTCAAAATTAAATTATAAATACTCATCATCCGGAATGTCGCGAAGTTTAGGAACGGAAATTCACTTAAGTTGTTTTAAAGAAACTTAGTCTATAGGTAATCCTATAGTAGGCTACAAACGTTTCTTGAGGTCTCGTGTAATAAAATAATTCCCTCAACGTCCTTATTATCTTCATAGAGATATGCTAGGTAGCACCAACAAAAAAGTGATTTCGATTCGTTCAATGTTTAACCAATATTCTCTCTCTCTCTATTTCCCACTATATAAGTATGTATATGGTGTGAAGATGTGTATGAAGAAACAACAGAAGAGAAATGTGGATCTTGGGTCAAATTGTCTCCCTTGACTTTCTCACATCATTACATAATGTTAAAAACTGACAGCTTTATAGTATTTTGCACTTTACGTAAATAAATACTTATAGTCCATTTTCAGAGTAGAAAAAAACACCTTATATCTAAAAAAAAATATATTTATATAGAGGTGTTGAAAGCACACGAGAAAATAAACTAAAAGAAAGCACTTGTGTGCTGTATGCGTGTCCATTCACACTTGAGTGAAAGAAAATGAGTGTGGGGGCCAAAGAGAAAGCATATCCATAAAATATTTGAAAAAGATTATATTTAATGGAGAATCTGCCTATAAATTTACTGGATATGCATTTATCTATGTATAAACTTAATACAACAGGAAATCATTTAAAGGAACGTAAATTTAATTTGCGAGGGCACGTTAGTAAATAAGCAGCTGATGACATTTTGCACGCATTATATGAGATGAAAATATAATATTTGGGACAAACAAACATTTAATTGCAGTCGCATGCTCAAACACAATATATTCCGTTTTGATAGTATAACATTGAGATCTACGGTAAGGAAATTAACAGCCTCGAAATGCAAATTGATAGATGTATTGATTTTAAAGGAATTACGACAAAAACACAATTCAATATCAAATACGTGCATTCAAACAACAGAAAAGAAGCGTAATTTTCAAACTGCATTTTCTTCAATCCTGTCTTTAGAAAGATGCTCTAGGAATTCAATAATTTACCCGTCTTCAACAAGGTATACTTATTATTTGCACATCAAAAATTATCCAAGTTTGCAATACTTATTTATATAATTACTTTACTTCCCATCACATTTTTGTCCACTTTCTCAACCAAGTTAAAGTGTACTAATAAATGGTTTTGGTAGGTTAAGAAAGTTATAAAAGGTAGCGGGTGTAGCAGAGACCGATTACTAAAACTAAATTTGCTACCAAATAACACTTTTCTCGTTATCTATTGAAGATTTTCGATTCAAAACAAGAATATATGTGTTTTTTTAGACATACTGTTTAAAATGTGTAAAAGAAGTGTTTGAAAATTAACTTAGAATTACTAAATGCACAAGAATCATGAGAACTTATCTTCAAAAATACATTTTATAAAACGCAGAACTAAAGAAATTTCAGAAATAGTGTAAACAGAGCACAGTGTACAATTTTACTTGTAAGTAAATTTACTTTTCTTTTAAAAAAAAAAAATATTTCGTTTAAGACTACAAATATATTTCAATTATCAGCTTCGTTTAGTAATGCATAATGTGTGATTTGAATTAATTTTTCTTTGATTCACTTCCAGCTACATTGATTGTGTTTCTGAGACAAAAAAAAGAAGAAGGAAAATCGTAACTTTTGTCAATATGCATAGCTAAGGAACAACAAAGACGATGTAGACAAAGGAATAGTATGTTTGCCAAAGACTGTATAGAAAGAAAACGAAACAGAGAAAATAAAAAACAAAAAGAGACAAGGAAAGACGTAACGGTAAAAAGGAAGACGAAGAAGAAGAAGAAAGGAAGTGGAGAGACTTTGCAACACTGACGAAACGGAAGAAAAGTCTCAAGTAGGGCGTACATAACGAAATAATTGGAAGATCAAACGAACTGGAAAAGGGAACATCACTATATCTAAGAAAAGTAACAAAAAAAACACACAATAAAAAAAAAGAGAGAGAGACTTTAGTTCAACTTTTCTCCGTTAGATTTCTCTATTAGTTCGTTCTCACATTTTTGCTTTAGACGGATGTCTCTAACAGATATTTTTCAGAGAGAGGGAGTCACACACACACAGATAAAGAGAGGTAGCAGAAAAGAGGAGGAAGGGTTATGTGACATTCACATTCAATATTCATCTAAATTCTGTTCGCACTGTTGGATACTGCCTGCCATTCCCTGTTTTTTCCCTCCACTCACACACCCCTTTCAGTCTCACTTCCGCACACTACTGCCCTCTTCATTCGTAGCCAGGAAGCACTACTTTTTTTTAGCGCTTTACAAAAATTCCATCTATGCCCCTCTTCTTCTTCCGCGTCTGCCCGCTTGATATATATTTTTTGAATCCAGTACGCCTAGCACATAGTACATACTCCGCCTATATTGAATATCACCTACGATAATATATATATATATATATATATATATATATATATATATATATTTATATATCGTGTGTGTGTGTGTGTGTGTGAGAGAGAGAGAGAGAGAGATGTTGTTGTCATCTTCAAACATTACAACAAATATAACAACTCACAATATATCAGTGAGCGTTAAATAAGCATGAATCATGGATGAGAGTCATTTATATGTAACAAATAGGATTTGTTCAGCTGTTCTGTGAATTGATGGAATGCGCAAGTAGAAAACATTTCTGGAGGAATAACAGGAAAATATGATCAAAATAGACAGTACAAGCATAAAATAATAACGTAAATATTAGTATAAAGAAGAATCCAGCACGAAATCAACCACAAATTTTACCGTAATCAGTGCAAAATTATTCCCAAGTTGTTTGTACCGGATTTTTTTTTCAGCTTTATTAGTCTGACAGAATTAATGCGTTCTTTTCTCGTGGGCATTAGCGATATTTTACCTCTCATTCTTCTTCTGATGGATAATCTGGAAAGTACATTATAAAACAACGAAATGTTTTATGCTATAGTTGCGATTAGCCGTGTTTTATTCTCCAAATTTCGCGGTTGCAAAATTACATTTGAAGACATTTCAACACAAAAGTTTCACTCTTATATAACACTGCTTTTCGGATCATTTTGCATTCGATTTTTTCCCTCTTGCAATGAGGATCTATATTGTAGTTACAGCCTACAATAGTTTCTTTTCAAACATAAAATGCTCATACGAAAATTGAATGTACTGTATTTAAAACGTACATTTCTAGGTTTGGCAGCATCTTAGAGCTACGTTCTATACTTTGTTATAGCTAGGAGGAGAAATGGGGATAGTAGAGGTGACCGTCTCTATTAAAGGTATAATTCCTGCATTCATATATAGAGACTGAGAAAATCTGTAGAAAACTTCAATCAGGTTAGCTACCATGACTGGGATTTGAAATAATGCTACCTCGGAAGTGCGTATTCAAAGACAGCGGCCGTAACCATTAGATTATGAAGGATGGTTAGTAGATGTTTCTGCTTACCACATATTGAGTGTCAGAAATATGTTCTATTTTTAAATCCAGCATATTTCTGTTATCTCGTTCATTGTGCGAGAATATTGGTATTCATATTCAGTTCCTCGTTGAATACACGCACTTTCTTCTGTTACGCAAAATAGTTCATACTAAATAAATTACATTATACCTTTGAGACAAGTTTAAACCTCTCCATATGTTGCAATTTTGTACTCTCCTACTGGTTTTGGCGTACGAATTATTTTCGGGATTACTTTCAACAAGTTGGTTATATTTTCTTTTTCTTTTCTTTCTTCAACCATAGTTTAAATATCATTTTGTAGTATACAATCTCTGCACAACCAATGCTCTAAACAGTTTCTTTTTATTTGCTTCATTGTGTTAAGTATTGTTCATTTGCGATCTACTCCCTTCAGCATTTAATCATAACGTATTTTTTATGCTCAGCTAATTTTTCATTTCTCTCCATATCCACATTTCAAAGGCTTCCAAAGTTTCTTTCGTCACTGTTTCCACTCCATATAACGCAATATATTATTTAATCAAAGATTCATGTCAAATCATGTCAACCTTCTGGTAATGGGTTCATTTTTTTAAAAAATGAATCTCTCTTGACATTTTTAATTTTCCGCCTAAATTTTCTTGTCAAATTTTATATTGTGTAGAGCGGCAAAGAAGAGCACTAGTAAGCTAATTAAAGTAGATAATTTTAAAGTTAAACTCATGATTACATGCTAATGTTCTAATCTAGTAGCTAGAGTTCACGAATTGTATTTATGATGTATTCTGCTACGTTTGATCTTCCTACCTCCTTTAATCGAACTTTCTAGGGTGTGGCGAAGCGGAAAAAGTTGAAAATCATTAATGTAGAAGCGATTTTGTGAAAAAATGTACTACTTATTACACAGAATGTTTTCTATATAGTAAGAAATTTTGGACCACCCATTATGATAAATCATGCTTAAAATTTACATTATGAGAAGATATGCAACACTGATTAGGATTACAAATATTTGGCGATCAGTATACTTATATTTAAATATAATATAAGTGGGTGGGGTATTACATTTTCTTTTTAAAAAAATCAACGTTTTTGTGTATTATGTATTATTTGAATGATATTACGTTCTCTGTAAAGAAAAAAAGTAAGGTAGCATTATCGAAATTATATATAGATCACTCACCACCCATATCGATTTAATTAACACACAGTTTATTAAAACTTCAAGGATTGGAGTAATGGATGGAAAAGAATAAAAATCTGTGCATAAAAAGACCTCCTGCTAGACAGGAGAGAGGGAAGGGTGGGAGGGGAAACAATTAACGGAATTAAATATAACCTTTGATGTACGTGGTTGATTAATTAGAAATGAGGACACAAAAATTCAGACTATCTGTGTAATTATTAACTTTCAAAACCAACAAAGTATGGATTTTAAAATAAAAGCCTGTAAACCGCATTTTTGAAGTTAGTTAGTATTGTGATTAGTTAATTAAACAAAATTGGATATTTAGCCCTACTTGTCTGTCACACAAAAAGATTAAAAAATTTAATTAAGCCATAAAAATATGTTCTGAACACATAAACGATTCCTCATTCTAGGAAAGGATAGAAACTGATTGATATATCTGCAAGTCTTCTAAACAGAAAGTAATTGGTTTAATTTCACATAAAAGTTGTGGGCAAGGGGTCGTTCTATTGGCTTTTCAACGAAACTATGCTTAGAATTATAGATTCTTATCAGCGCAGTGTTGCAAACTTTGACCAATTGTACTGCTTCCACCTGGCAGGAGCCAAAATCACAGATCCATCTAAAATGAAGTGAAAGTACTATAGAAGACTACTACTGTCAAAGTTCTGGAAATTACATATTCCATTAACCGAATAATACAAGATGTAACAAAATGTACCGACGTACTGTGGTAAGTGATTGCTCACATTAAATATAGAAAATACTCCAAAAAAAAGAGAATGCGTAGTTTCGGAGCTAAAGGTTTCTAAAATCTACTGCAGTATTGTCACAAATGTTGTAATATTTCGACAAATGACGAAATAGTCCGCCCCGTTCCGTTTCTTCATCTCTCTCCCCTAGCGTCCTTTTCCCCTTCCCACATTCACAATATGACAAATTACTAATTTGCCATATGGCAATATTTTCTGGTTTCTTTTCAAATTACAAGACTCAATGTGGCAATATTTTCTTGTTTCTTTTCAAATTACAAGACTCAATGTGGTTTGGTATGAGTTGTAGCGCAATGACTTCTGAGATTGAAGGACACTTAAAGGCGGGATATTTGAAAAAAAAAGTCGGGACATTTTATCAACGGGACTGTCCTGGGAAAACGGGACGAATGGGAACCCAACACTAAATACATAGTCCTACGAGGAAGAATCTTAATTGAATTGCTTTAACCTACTTGTAAGAGACATGTTAATTACACTCAGCAAGAAGGTAACACAAACTATTTTTATTCACAGAAAAGTACGTCACTCCTAAAACTATTTACTTCAAAGTTACAAAATCTCTAGGAATGGACGAAAGCAAACCACTAAATCACCCGCTACGTTGAATACGTGGGCAACCCTTTGAACGTTAAACACTATCTCAAGAACATTTATCTAGTGAAGATATAAGGTCAAGTTAGGGAGAAAAATGACTTGTTTCTACCGTCATATAAGACAGGTTAGGATATATTTTTAAATTTACAGGTTTTTAGCCATCTTTGGCTCAGACCGGATAGGGTATGAGAGAGTAGCGGCCGGCGGACCCAACAAGACAGGTTAGAAAAAGAAACTTCAGTTTTCCTCATAAACAAACATCGAATGTGAATTACAGCTTCACGGGTATAGAGTGCTACAACAAAAAATACCTGTTGCCCATTGGCAGGGGTATAGATAACTGCTACGAACTAATTTCTCAGACACCTCAAAATGTCTGAACGTTTCACAATTGTTGTGTCGTTCTGCATATTTCACCACCATTAGCTTAAAATTTGCATCGTAAGATCTTTGCTTTTGCTGGTTCAACTGCTTTTGTTGTGTGCCCTTTATTTCCACTTTATCAAGTTTTTTTATACCCATTTTTAATGCTACTGAAGATCTACACGCCACTTTTTGGATAAAGCAAAGAAAATACACCAGTAAGAATGATGACAAAACACTACGTCTTTACACTAAAGGAACATATTTACGACAAAGGGCAATGACTTAAAATAATAAAAGAGAAAAATAGAACTCAGATGCATATAGCTCTGCTAAAGGAAGGTTCCTACAACGTGAAATAGTTTAGAGTTCTGTAAGAGCCATCTATGAACGTCTGCAGAAAATGCAAATTAGATTTTATTTTGCTATTTCCGCATTGTCCTGAATATAAGTCGATCTGAACATACCATTAATCGACACCGAATATAAGTCGACCTCACATATAGATCGAGCTTAAACTTTAAGCATGGTTCTTCAGGAAAAAAAGGTCCACTTATATTCGGAACAATACGGTAATAAATCACAGCCATATTCAATGCACTACTGGATGAGGCCTCTCACCGGAGGAAGGAGATTGGTCTACTGCTCCCACGCTGACCAGACGGGTTGGGAGAGGAGAGCCTAAGCTTTCACTGTGGTCGCCACTATCATTTATTCATAGCAGCTCCCCAATCACATTACGATGCTGGATGGGCACAGTTTCAGACCCACACATCTTGGAAAAGAATCTTTGCAGAGCTGGAAATCGAACCCGGTACCCCTCAATCCGAAGTCAGACACGCTAACGACTAGGCCAACGTATATAAAATTGAAAGTCTGTATGTTTGTTTGAATGCTATAAACTTCGACGTCCCTTGACGAATTACAACACAATTTGGCACACATATTCATTAGAACCTAGAAGGATTAAGTACGGTATTGAAACAGGCATTTTGTGGTGGGGTGGGGCACAACTCGGAAACTACTTGAGCTAGAAACAAGATATTTGGCATTTCAGTACATTACTAATGGGTATCTTAACTTTTCGATTCGACACCCCTCGGGGAATGAGGGGATGAAAATCTCTTAAGAGGAAGAATATGAGAACTTGAAAACTGTTAAACTTACAACCTTTAAATTTGGGGAGCGTGTTTCTTAGGACAAAGAACAATTAATGGCAATATTAAACGTCGCCCCCACAGGGGGTGAAATATTACGAATAAGTAGTGCAACTGTTGTGTTGCATTGAAAACATATTTTATCAACCCCGCACCAACGGTAGCGCCAATCACCTAGTTATTTTATAAATATAGACAAACTGTTCTTGTATCTGCTACCACTCAATTTCATAGTTTTGAATAATTTCCATATCTTTGTTACTGCACTATTCGAATATGCAATATAAATTTGTTACGCTATCGTCTTTATTTACTTGCATATAATAAAGCATTCTTTGGACACTATTCGGATGATGTTTATTTCAATAATTTTGATAGTTTTTCTAAAAGAAAGGGAAAATAAATATTTTAAAAAGTAATTTATACCTCTTAATATAACATGTAATATTTTCTAATAACTTACCAATATCTTTTCGTAATGACTTGGAAAAATACCTCAATAAATTCTGGTTACACTCACCTGTAAATAAACAAAACAATATATTGTTAGATTACATAGCAGAACTGTATAAGCAAATATTCATTATATTTCACATGAAAAAAGGTGTTCGCATGTAACTAAGTGATTGAAATAAGAACCTTCCCACAAGACTAATGCAGTGACGATATTATTATTTTTATCTCTCTGACAATAATACAAAGACGATAATATCCTCTCTGACAATAATGCAAAGATGATGTTACAAACATTTTTGAAAGTAGAAATAGTGGTTAGAGTAGTTATAGGATAGTTTGTTAAGTAGAAAGCCCGTAGCTATGGAGCTATATGATATGACCTGATAAGCAATATAAAGAATTTAAATTTGCTATGAAATTTGATTGCCCCTTTTTGATGTCAGAGTGGGTAGTGTATTTCGTAGCTAAAATCAAATTGCTGATCTCAGTTACCAATTCGTACCATAAAGTTCCACAGCTGTATCATCGTTACTTTTCAAAACTGTTATACTCAACGATTAAGTATCGTTGGATATCACTTTGAAATAACACACTTTTTTCTTAACCTGCTAGTGATAATCTACCTTCATACCAAATTTCGTTTTTCTCCCTCCAGTCGTTTAGGCTGTGTATTCTATAAAACAATGGATTTGGTGGCCATTTTGGATCCAAGATTGCGACTTTTTCACATTTTTGTAATATTTACTTAATCTACTAGTGATGATCTACTTTCATGCCAAATTTTGCTTTTCCAGCTCAAACGGTGTAGAAAATGAATTTTTGGCGTTCGCCATTTTGGATCCAAGACGGTGTCTTTGGAGACATTTTATAATATTTTCGTAATCTACTAATAATGATCTATCTTCATACCAAATTTTGTTTTTCTAACTCAAGCCGTTTAGCCTGTGTATTGGCTACTAAAACCTTGCAAAAACCTTCCGTTTTTAGGTGAGACATTCAAGTTCAACATATTGAATTTTTTCAATCTCAAGAACGATAATAAATTTCCTTGGGTGTAAATTTACCAACTGTCTCACTCTTTTCTTACAGTGTTAGTTATATGTTATTTCATCTTATACTGGCACACTAAATGAATAGTGAACCTATTTTGTTATATATAGTGAGACGTGACTGTCTTCTCGTATATTGTATATTTCTCGTAAGCTAAAATGTAACAAATATATATAGAAAAAACACAATTAAATAGTTAATAAAGTTACTTTCTTTTTAGTTATAAGAATTGCATCCAGTAAATTCTAACTATTATATAAATTTCTTAGCATACCATAAGCAAACTGAACATTATACAGTTTTAAATAAATTAATAATATACAGTATTTTATTATATTACGATAGTGTTTCTGTATTCAGATTTTGTTTTCGTGTGACGATCATTTTACTTCTAGTCACCTACAGATAATTGCGTTATTAGATAAGAGACGTACAACACAATCTCCTCGTCACCAATGGTGCGAGTTCAAACTTCTTACGATAAAGATTTGTAGTAATTAGAAGTACGTATACTTCAAATTCTATTGTACTTTCTGACACGTCTTTTAAAATTAAAAACTAATAAATGTGTTAGAGCGGGTGCAAAGAAAGAGTTCATGCAATGCATAAGTGCATCTATAATTGTCAAAACACATATAACATGTGGTTTGTCAACCAATTGCGTTTGAAACTTGCCACTTTTTGCTTAACGTAATACAGGTGACTGTTTATTATAATGTCAACATAGTTTAAAGGAATTTTATGCGCTTGGTACCTATGTTCAATGTAGGGATGGTTAAAACATCCTGATCCGGTGTCCGCTTTAAAAAGTCTGAAAATCTGGATAACGCATATCCACATGGCAGATAACATTCGGACACCGCAGAACATATACGGATGACCTATAATCCAGATGACTGATAATTCCTTAATGGCAGATAATCATCATTTTGTTATCCGGATATGCTAAATCCGGGTGAATCCGGATATGCTACCATGTCATTCTTTAGTACTTTCATTGAAGATCTTTCTTTACAGCACACTGATCGAGATTAAAATGACCAAGTGCCATCAACACTTGCAAGAAAATTTAAATTATAATTTGGGAGCAGAAATAAACTTGTCCTGCCTCATGGAAGAATATTTCTAATGAATCTTATCAATCTTTCTAATCCCCATATCAAAACACAAATGAAATTTATTCCAGTTATTGTCGCAAGATAAATTTTCTATTGAGCAGCTAATTGATTTATCCAAACAGGTTACAATGAAAGAAGCAAAACTGAAGTAATAAAAGATTCGTGAATACCATCTGCTTGGGAGAATCCTCGAGCCTAATAGCACAATTCTTAAACATTATGCAACCACCATGTGAGCAACGTTGGTTGGGTGGCATAAACGAAAGGGGCTCAAGTATAAGCTAGCTCGCTTTTTGGTCATAATTATCATATTCACTCTTGTTTTAGAATTTATCCTTTGTATATTTTATTTCCTTCATTTACACACATACCTATCAGCAAATGCTGATCGGCGTTAACTACCTTTCAAGGAGCTTGTGTATGGCAACATGCTGAAAAACACACATACAAACTGGGCGTGGAACAACTGAGCAGGAATCGAATTCCTCTTTCCCAACACAATTTTGGTATTATCACACATTACTTCTACGTATTATAGAATGTATCAATACAAATGCACTTCTATGCATTAAGTTGTCTGTTAATTATTTTTAATCACGTAATTTGTTCAATCAAAGATATTAGATAACGAACTAAAGAGATAATACGTAACAACACTTAATTAGTAATATTTTACGAAAGGGAAAATTGTGATAATGATCCCGTCTAGTTTCTGCACTTCACAGTCGCTGTGCTTACCACTGAGAGACAAGATCCTTCTGAACATGAAATACCACACCACTATAGGATGTTAAAAAAGTTACTATCTTCTGCTGCAAAGTTGAAATAGAATTGAAGTAGTATTTACGGCACTTTGATTTCTCCTACAGTCCGCCACATGTGTGTGAGCGAACCTCTAACGGCATCTACTGAAAAGTGCGATACCGTACACTATACAGTATACACCATAATATAAAACTTTCATGAATTTTTTATTTTATCGCCTTTAGGTATCTCAGGCTCATGCCAGGATAGAGTGGGGAAGATAATGTTGGAAGATAGTCTGCCAGGGCCTAGTTTATAGGCACCATCCCAGCATTTGCCTGATATAACTGAG
Source organism: Lepisma saccharinum (assembly GCA_022664845.1). Classification (NCBI taxonomy): domain Eukaryota; kingdom Metazoa; phylum Arthropoda; class Insecta; order Zygentoma; family Lepismatidae; genus Lepisma; species Lepisma saccharinum. The sequence goes on from JAGDQP010000001.1 coordinate 330,895, forward strand.
GAAAAACTCTGGAAAATCTGTCAGAATGGGCAGCCACTGGGATCGTTCCCAGGGCCTTCCGATTGCTAAGCTAACAACGCTCTACCAACTGAGCAACGGCCACTCGGTATAAAACTTTCACGTCATCATGAATTTGTCGCTGCACACTGAGTTTATGGACACGCTACATTACCACAAGCTGAAAACACATTCTAAAGTCAGTTCCCCAAATTTCTAAATCATTTATCATAATTTCTAATCTCATTCTGAGTGTCATATTTACGGACTTTGCAGATCATCAAATTTCGAATCTTCCCCATGAGATATTTACATCAAACCTTATCAGTGGTTTACAACACAACGATAAATTAAGCAAACTTCTTAATTACATAACACACGAGTCCTTAGTGGCATTACACATGAGTTACGGCCGACCTGTGTAAAGTTACCCAAAGGCCTTAAAACATAAAACTTAAAACATGGGTTACGTGCAGCGGCAATCTTGTATTGTTTCACGTCAATTTATTTGTTCAACATATTAGTTTATTAATTTTTTGCGCAATTTTCACGTAACAATTGGAATTGGGTGACTTTCCTAACATTTTCAAAATAAACAACAGTATTTGCCGTCTACTGCTTTCGTTTAAAATATGTAAATGTTATTAGAAAATTCATCACAATTTATCGCACATACTATTCGTAGTTTTCATTCAAATAGAGTGGCATTGGAATACATTTCGATTCACGAAAAGAGAAAAGTTATCCTCAGATATGCCCTAAAGTGGTGTCTTGAACTTTCCGAAAACACTGTAAAATTTATTTTAGATCTAACATAAAATTGTATTTTAAGGAAACCAAAGTGGTAAGGAAACAATCAGTAACATCACACTTATAAATTATAAAATTATCCATTCTATAAAATTATCCAAAATGACAGACATTCTAGGTTCTTTTTAAAGTTAAGATGTACTGATATCGCTTCTAAATATCCGTGAGTAAAAAAAATAAAAGAACCTGTAAAGATTCGAAAGAGATTAGATATATTGTTACATAATTATCTAAGTACTATTAAGCTAATTGGAAGCAATGTGCACAAGAAGATATATGAACCAATAAGGGAAATGGAAAGGGACATAGAAAGTGGCAGTTAACCAGAAGTTCTTGGAATTTAGGACAGATTATTTGTTAATACTGCAGTTTAGCAAGGTATGTAACTGGATGTAAACACTACTCATCTTGTCCTACATTACCACAAAGGATTAATGGGATAGGTGTAGTCACATGGGGCTAAAGAGCAATAAATTTTATCTACAATGGGGAAGAAGACCAACCCTTTGTCAGCTCTGTGAATGAGAAATATCTAAACTCACCACGAACATACCATACTATTTCAGGACGAAAGGAATCTCCCTTCAACTACTAAAATACAAGCACAATTTGACGATCTATTCTTGCAGTAAGTTGATTACAAACGGACTTTTTAGCCAAAAATCAAAACCTACCTGTAAGTTATCAAGATATTCCAACATCAAAGAGATGTGAAATATTAATTATAGTTTAAAGCGAAGTTTAAGAGCTCAAGATTCATTATACTCAAAGCAAGCTAATATAGTGGAACAAGGAGCGGCGGAAGAAAAGAAGTAGCCCTATATTTTGTACAGGAACGAGGGTTTGTTCCCTACTCCTGATGGAAAGCTCTATCGCCATCTGCTCGCAACGTCCCATCTCGGGAGTGAATTATGATCCCAGCCACAGCATGGAGCCACCAGATGCCTTCTCCCACTTCCCCCACCTATGCCTTATGACCTCACCCCCTCATTCTGCATTTTCCCTATACAAACACACACAATCACACTAGAACTTCCTATATTCTTTGGCCGGGTGTGTTTCTCCCAACAGCAAAACATCGGGAAATACTGTTGAGTTAGTCGTGTTTTTCTGTAAAACAATATATTTTCCGGAAAGATCCTCTTTCCAACACACGTTTTCCTCGATGAAAAAGAGTAAGAGAAAAAGTAGAAGAGAAAAACGTATGAAGGAAAGGGCGAAGATAAAAGTAAAAAAAAAAAAAAAAATGGAAAGAAAACTCACATTGTTTCACACACACACACTAGTTCTCTCAACCCCTGGAGGGTGTAATGTCACATGTTCGTTCAACTCAACACAATCAGGATGTGAAAATTGTAGTCATTCTTCTACATATAATAAGGGAAAATATTTGTAACTTTCTGTTGCTTTATTCGAATTTCTCCCCACAAAAATCTTTAAGAGGCTAGACTTTTAGAGCTGACAGAACAATATCATTGCATATATATTTTTCCCAATACAAAAATAGTTTTAGCTAGTTCGATTGCTTACAATACGAAAATTACGTGAATACGATAATAATACTCAGGTTATGATTGAAACAGATTGGCACATACGCTATATAGGAGCGAAATCAAACGACATATTTTTGGACGGTAAGAAACATAATTTCTTAGAATTGGGCATAATGCTACAAATTACTCTAGTTACTCACTCAGTACAAACATTACAAGAATTAGAAAAGTCACTTTCAATTGTGAATCAGTAGAATTTGAATACATTCCAGATCGAACAAGCAAGCCTATAATGGTAACTCTATCATGGTAGTGTAGTCATGAATCGTGCCAAAGAGCCATATTTAGGCAATTGAAATATGAAATCTATTAAGACATGAATAACTGATTAGAAAGAAAAAGTTTCTGTTAAGTGAATACCAATATTTTCGGTCAAATTTGCTAACGTTTGGAATAGAAGCATGATCACATAGGTTGTTTTTGGTGTGTATTTAGGGTTCACAATGTTTTTATTTTTCACTCTTAATGAAACTACTTTTACGACCATTATAAAATCTGAAAGCAATCAACTTATTCTAGCTGAGGAAGGAAGGTTGGGGCGGCCTTTGCTTTAATTCAAAGTACTATCTCTAAATTCGACTGGAGTAACAGAGAAATCAAGAAGAAAACGAAGCCTGTAAATCCGTCCCAGAATATCTCAATTTCAAGACGAGTGCCCTTCTACTGACCACCGCGCTGAATACCACGAAAGGCATTTCTTTCAGTTTATAAACAGCTATTCGTAGCTCGTTTATAAAGTTTTTAGCAATATCTTTTCTCTCAATATGAAAGAACGTAAAGGAATTCGTTTTGCAAGCCAATACTAGGAGGACTGGAAACTACACCGAAAACCATAGTGGATGACCTTAGAACTTAGAAGATGGGCTAAAAGCACTCAGGACTCCCGTCTAACTAGCTCAGCTGGTTTCTCTCATTTTGTCTTCTTAGTTTTGTCCCAAAGCTGTTCACAGGAGTTCACAACATCAGTGGAAAACTAAAGATCGCCACAACAGAACACAGTTTCCAACACGCTCTGAGAAGAATGGAGAGAGATGGGAGATAGTAAAATATTCAAGAGAGAGGGAGAAAAGAAAAAACAAGGGCAGAACAACATTGATTGATTACCTGTCCGTACATTCCTCGGTCGAGAGGCCAACTCCACTCAACTCTAAACCAATCCAACGTTTTAGAAAAGGATGTCCGCCCTAACATGGCAATTATGGTAACAACTACTCCCGTTGGAGAGAAAACAGAGAGAAAGGCAAGGTGGTAACAAGATAAACGAGTGTTGGAAAATACTAGATAGTTTTTTTTTATAACATTATTGTTGCAAGCCATTTCGCAGCCTGTGTCAAGAAAATAAAACTAATTCGTTGTCGTTTCTATCAATCTATTTCCAG
>JAGDQP010000001.1:335033-391233 GCA_022664845.1 Lepisma saccharinum
GAGAGAGAGAGAGAGAGAGAAAGAAAGAGAGCAGAATGGACATTGTAATGTCAGACTCACAGAATTTTTTTAATTTCTTTTTATATGTGCTTGACAAATAATTCTATCACATATTACACAAACTTTTTTATCGAGGATTAATTGTCACTAGACAAGAACTGACACATTCAACAGTTCAAATTTTAGTGTTACCGAGAGCCAGAGTTAGAAAAGAGTAAATTGTGTCATAATTCGCATGTGAAAAGAAGGTAGCAATGGAAAATTAGTTTTGAGAACTATTTTCAGTGTTGTTTGACTGAAAGATCTACTACAGTCTTTCGGTATTCTTGCGTACTTACATACGAGAATCGTTCAAAAAGTAATACCCGTTTCCACATCAACACTACAGCATATGAATGAACAAGCAAATTCATAGGAAATACATAAGTCTCGTTTACTAGTTTGCCATACTCCGTACGAGTTTCATCTTAGTGGTATAGTAGTATTCATTTTATTTCTGTACGTATTTAAATTAAATAACTAACAAAAATAGAAAAGCCCGCCACGTGTGAAGTGAGATCTGTGGTTACATTTCTGAAAGCAAAAAAGTACGCGAGCACGGATTCTTCAAATAATGAACGTATATGGTGATAGTATTATGGATGATATCAATGTGGCGGTCATTGTGTAGAAATGAGGAGGAAAAGTGTGGAGTACGTTCATACCTAACCAAGTACTATGTCAGCTCTGAATCAATCACAATAGCTATGGTAAATTTCTAGTTAAATCAAATCAGAAACTTTTAGCCCCGCTGCCCCCCTCCCTCCCACCTTACGAACCTTACCTTTGCATATACACACAATTGCTCGCTATTAGCGCATCCGTATGAACGTCAGTGAATAAGGGAAGATATAGGGTTTTTCTCTCTGTCTGTCCGTACCCCCCCCCCCCCCCCACGCACATTGCAACTACAAGTCCGACAGAGATGAGCCATACACCGTTGGATTCTCCATGGTCTGAAACAGTGGGAAAAATTATGAGTTTGACTTTACAACTGGCAGGGCCTTTTCAATCGCTTAGTATTCTCCATTTGTACCCCTCTTAGATCTCAGTAACTACAAGTCCGACAGAGATAAGCCATACACCGTTGGATTTGTCATGGCCTGAAACGGTGGAGAAATTTATTAGTTTGGCTCTAAAACTAGCAGGACCTTTTTAATCGCTTAATAACCTTCATTTCTCACCCTAGAACTTAGTAACTATAACTCAGACAGAGATGAACCATATACCGTTGGGTTTGTCATGGTCTGAAACGGAGGGGAAAACTATATGACTTTGACACTTTCTTTTGGATGATGTTAAAAGAACATTGAATTTATACGAGGGCGTTTTGGTTTTGTTTATATAATAAAACCATCACTTAGCTTGTTATATTTCCCCTTTCCCTTTAGAGAAGCAATCATTCTCTACTATTAATAAATTTGATGTAATTAGTCGAGGGCCAAGCCCCTGCACGTGCGCTTTGACTGAGCTAGTCTAGCTAGGACCTTCAGAACGACACCTTAAGCACATTTCTCTATACCTTATGATTCATGAGATAGCTTTATGGTATGGACTGTCAACAGTGACAGCGGTTTTCCTGTGGAGCGGAAACATTCTCAGTATGTTTTTATTGCGTCAAACAATGTTTATGCCATTTTGGTGCTGCTATGACTCATATAATAGAAACAATTTTTTTAAAAAGATAATTTTATTGAAAATAGTCTGGTAACACTGGTAAGAGGGTTGCTTGGCAACGTATACCTTCTCGGTGTTTTTATATTGTATCGAATAATGTTTATGCCAAGTTTGGCGCAGTCTTACTGAATGCAAGCAATTTGAACAATTAATTTTTCAGAAATTTTTAGAAAATGAGCTGGCAATACTGAACCACTGAACCAATCAGGACGGTTCCAGGGACCCTGAGCTAGTTTTGTCAATATCTTTTCAACAACACCTTACCCCTTGTAGCTTCTGAGATTTAATTTCTGGACACGCACGAATAGACGGACAGAATGAGCGGGATTATAAGGTCCTTTTAGCTACAGCTTCTCTATCAAGGGATCTAAAACTGATTATTAGAAACTTTCATTTATTTATTTTTGCTTAATTTTTTGTGTTGTTATTTGAGGTTAATCCGAATACAGCTCAAGGAAGAAGGAAGTAAAGTGCCACTAGTTCTAATTCGTCATAATGTTTCTTTTGTTCTGGGATAACTGAGGGAAACTTCTGAAGATGGTCTACTCCGAGTTTCTGGCTAAGGATATGTTAATTAGAAGGTAAGCACGCGTCACCTGAGCACTTCCGTTGTCTCTCAGAGTATAAGTTTGGATGAGTAGCATATTCAAAATAATTTCGGGCCTTTAATAAAACAATAGTTTCGTTTCCTACAAGAAACATATATCAAATAAATGAGATGGTTCATTAAACATCGTCACAAGATACATTTAGAAACAGAAATTAATTTCCATTTTTAGCATAAAATGTTCCGGAATAACTTCAGTTGACTTTCCTAGTAATCAGTTGAATTGTTAAGAGAATTTCCTCTCTGCCGTAATATTTGGTTTATAAGAGTACGTATATTTAAATACCTCTCCGGGAAAATTTCCTTTTTTTGTGGCACGTGAATTAAGTATTTTCTGAGTCAAATTTACTGTATTTCCAGTAAACTAGTATTGCTTCTTGTTCTCGAAAATCAAGACTAAAATTGTTGGACAATCTTATTACTGTTAAAAACAATTAACTAGTTTTCATCCAAATATATGTTTATTGCAGAAACAAGAACTAAAATGTTTAAGAAAATCACGATTTAAAGGAATATGCAGAAAATGCATAGGAATTTTGGCTTCTAATTGTGTGAAGAACTACAAAAGTTGCTTCCTAGAACTTCCCGAGGCAGAATATTTCCGTCATTTTCCCATTGCTCAGTTTGAATATACGTTACCATTATGTACAGATGTATCTCAGTTTTCTTGAACGTTAATAACGTTCATATTTTTTATTTATTTTTTCTGTAAATGAGCAATCTGACTTAAAATTTACTTTCAGACTAAACTAACTGCACCGTTATTGTATAAAAATTTAACGAGAGTGAGAGAGAGTAAGCAAGACATTTGTGCCCTAAAAAATTACTGATAAATGGAATTTAAAAACATCACATTCTAGATAACAGAAAGTGTATATATTCTAGTGTCAATATTCTTATCTATACAAGGTTATTGTAAGGAATATAAATGTTTTAGATGACTATATAACTTTCGTTATTGAAAGCTTTAACACGTAGAGCAAATAGGAAAACTGTCCAAGGTTTTAAAATTACTTGATTTAAATATTTCGTAAAATTGGTTTTCAACTCAGTCGCATATTTGTCTACTGCTACAATCCATGTAACCTAAATCACAGCACAGATATCCATCCAAAAGAAGGAGACTGCAATGTAAATGATAAGAAGTATTTCACTTACGATGGTTCTAACGAAGGCTGATGGGTAAGTTATGATATCAAAAAGTGAAATAAGAAAATATGAACGTCCGAAAAATATGTGGCTTACATAAGAAAGTACCTCGCCTACAGCTAAATTGTCTACAGCATTTTTTATACACAGACATGTGTCAATGCATAAAAGCAATATTGTCTGCTTATTGTCGCCCGTTTTAGACTAAAGGACAGAAATATATTTAGTATCGGTAGCTATACATGCAATATGAATATGAATAGCTACCACATACTGTCATTAAAAGAAGTTTGTCCCTCTTATTCCTTGTGTAAATGCTCTGATTATCTTATATGCCATGTATTCATGCTGTCTTGATCAGATATTGACTCATTGACCTTCCTGGCATGTGAGGAACTGAAGAAAGGTAAAATATTATGAGTTAAAATTAAAGTGAATATCTCAATAAATACACGTAAATCTAATTTTTTTTTTTTTAATTTTAGTCAATATCGTAATTAGCTCATAGGAGATTTTGTAATTCAGTGTAGATTGGACAATAAACTCATGCAGCTATTTGAATTTTGCCCAAGTATTTCTCCACTGCTCTTTGCACAGCGTAGTGAATTAAACTGGCGAAGCTACGTCAAAAATAACTCTCTTCGCGAACTGATGAACCAGGACTTTTACTTATTCTTCCTTTGAAACTGTATACACTAGCTTTGAATACACTGCTAGACAGATGATCATTGAAAATAACTCATCGTTCAATTTGACGACTGATCGTATAATGGTAAACTGTGAGAAAAATAGTACATTTCTTATCTAGTTTTCGTACCCATCTTTGTTCAAAGTCTCTTAGGAGTTATTCTTAGGAGAATATACAAAATGAATTTATCATGTCTACATCAAAGATGATATTTGAACGCTTCTTTTGCATTTATTTTTCAAGATTACTTTCTATATAGCACTTTCTTGTACTTTAGTTGATAAAATATTCCAAACACTTATTGTACAAATTTAGTTTGATATGATATAAAGAAAATTGCCATATAGAAGACTCTCCATATGAAGGAGCGTGTAAAACAAAAATTCATTCCAAGTGACGCTTCTTATATGAGAAAAGCAACTAATTTACTATGCTCTTGCTCAGAAAGTTAAACTAAGTTATCACTTATCATCTAGACGACCTGGCTTCTTATCCCGTTCCCTAGCCAGCCCAAACAGTTTGGTATTAAAATTAACGTACACTGAACTGATTAAAATTGGACCTACTTAAAAAGTACGAAAAGTGCTTAATAGTGTATATTTTTTAAAAAAGTGCACTTTTAAAGCTTTGAAACTGCAGCACAAAGTATGATTACTGTAATGCGGTCACCATTTTCAGCGTTATCTAGAGAGTAATAAAGCTAAGTAATTATAGAGAGTAAGACAGCACCTCTGTTATTTGGTGTCGAAGGTATATTTCGAAGAATTCAAAAATCAGAAATACAGACACTTTAACAATCTGTATTATTTTTATGGAAAATCCTTTTGTTATAACTTTGAGCTGTCATAACAGGAAAAAGAACTTTTAAAAATGTTGTTCTTAAAACGCTTTCGATATCTAATCTTGATCTAGCTTTTATTCTTCGTTACTCTTTCTTTCGTCTCTTTTTTTATTTTTCATTCTATACCAAAATAGAAGTAAATAAATAGCAGAAAGAGAGAGAGAACGAGAAAAAAACTATGTCGGGGAAACCTTTTAGAAGGATGTACGCCAAGGGACTTCTCTTAACGTGACCTCGAGACTCTCAGCTCAATTCCCCTGACTGAGATCAGCTGTCAAGCTATGCCACTTGGGTCTAGAAGGAAAGGGGGCGTCAGGAGGAGGTGGGAGTGCAAAAGCAAGCAACCCAAGGTTCTTCCCACAAAGTTTGTGTGGTGCCAAAGTTCGGGAGAAACTTCCCCTAAAGAAATAAAAGATTAGAGAAAAAATGAAAGAAACTTTTCAGAAGCTAAAGCTCTCGCAAAATACATCAAGAAGTTAATAGCTTGATGTATTTGTTTGTCCCTTTCGACAGACAGTTTCGATCGATGCCTTACATTTAAATGCACGTGCGAAACCCGCGAAGGAAAGAAAGCATAGAGAGAGAAGGTTCGTTGAATAATTCATAAAAAGAATATGGACCAAAATGGGCATCTAATGGAGGACCTTATAATTTTTGTTCAGACTTCACCAAATAGAAGTGAAGTTAATTCTATTTGCTCCATTTCATAAAATTCAATATGCAATGGCCAAAATTTATGTCAGAAACACATAAAGGAGTAATAATTGTCATTTTCGGTGATTTAATGCAGACTTTATGTGCTATCTTACAAGCAATGGCTACGCCCATATATATGAAAACGAAGTATCTAATTATTATTCAAGCCTCTTATACGTACTTTGATTCAAGCTGCTTGAGACTATATGGCTATGAATTCTCTGGAATCGCGGTCGGAGGTGCTCACTATTTTGTAACAAGTTACAGCGGTCTTGTATATATCACTATTCTATGACTATGAGTAATATATTGAATATCATCTTGTATCCAACTAAGTTAAGAATAGTGTTGCCACGAGACAAGATGAAACTCCTGGCTGTCTTGTCTCGAAAAGATGTGCATGTCTCGTCTCGTCTTCAGGGGTTCTGTCTCGTCTCTCCTCGTTTTATCTCGTCTTGTCTCGTAAAATATTGCAGCATATCATGCCAACAAAAGTAAAAGGTAGGAGACTGCACCATGTTGATCAAGGTATAACAAAGTCACTACCCAGACTCAGTGGTGTAGCCATGGAGGGAACAGGTGCTGCGTCCCCCAACTAGTGTGTGTGTGTGCCCCAAAAATGAAAATTGGGATAATACAGTAAATATACTGTTTCGGGCACTTCGTACACGATACCTGTGTGTCGGTCCATGTGAAATCGTCCAGCTTGGTTGCTCGACCCCTTTCAAAAAATATTTTTTAAATGTATCCCTTATATATAAATAGTTCAAAACTAGTATTATTTTATTTTTATATCAATCTATTAATTAATGGGAGCTATTTTTGTATTGCGGCGCATATCAAACTGTATGTTAGTAGACGTTTACGGAAAATGTAGTATATGCGGACTCATTTATCATAGTACATTCAAAAAAAGACATTCTTCCCTTTAAAATCCGCTTGGTAATTTTAGTCCTATGCATGGAAAACTTAAAACGTAATTGAACTGGTCAAAGTGGTATCCAAATGTGATTGTTGAAATAGAAACAGTTCCGGTTTTCATGACTCCCTCCCGGAGAGACTAAATATCAATGTTGATTTCTGAGCACTATTAGCATATCAAAGTATCTCGATGGTTGATATATGCTTCGCTATCTTTTTACGAATTTTTGAAAATCGAAAAGTAAACGTATTTTGTGCATATTGGCTGCCCAATATCTCTGGTAAAACAAAATATAAAATCTAATTTCTTCACACGGTATACATTTATGTCAGAAGAAACTACGGTATAAATTTGAACTTTGATATTTGAATTTGAAGGGAGCTACAAATTTGATGCAAATTGAGGGTGAATAATGCTCGTGCGCACTATGGTATGAATATTAGAGATTCTTATCTCTGGTGCGAGACCAGATATAAATCTATGTATTACATGTTGACCACTTATATCAGAAGAAACTAAGGTAGAAATTTCAACTTTTTTTGTTTGAGTTTGAAAGAAGTTGCAAATTGCAAACTGTGGGCCGTGGGATGAATAATGCTCGTGCACGCTTTGGTTAATATTATATTACCACCAAAATGCCCAAGAAAGATATGAATATGTAAAGTAGATCCTAAAATGTCCTTGTAAGAGAGATTATATACAGATGCTTATCAGAATAATGGAAACACCTGTAGTTGGCAACACGTCAGATGTATGGGTTGGCAGTGGTGTCGTGGCGACCACAGCGCCGGACTGCTGGTGGTGGTGTGTTAGGTCGGTCTCCATACTACGTCAGGTGTCGTGGAACAGGAGTGTGCAGTGGCTGCAGCAGACGGAGGTAGTGTAAAATGGGAGACCTCTCAGAGTTTCAAAGAGGGCAAATTGTTGGTGCGCGGTTATGTGGAGTGAGTGTGACGGCAGTGGCTAGTGTGTTAGGTGTGTCGCCAGGGACAGTGTCGAAGGTGATGACGGCCTACACAACACACGGGAAAACCACATCGGGGAAGCGGAACAGTGGGCGGAAGAAAAGCATCAGTGACAGGGCACGCCGGGTATTAAAGCGCATTGTCACGCGGAACCGTCGTGCCACTGCGGCGCAAGTGACGGAGGAACTCAATCAGCACCTCCCCCAACCTGTTTCGACAATCACAGTCCGCCGCGAATTACATGACATGAACTTACGGGTTCGTGTTGCACGGGCCAAACCTCTCATCAGGGACCAGAACGCTTTAGCACGCCGCAAATGGTGCCGCGACCATGCAACTTGGACCGTTGACGACTGGAAACGTGTGGTATGGTCGGATGAGTCACCATTCACCCTATTCCAAACCACGGGCCGTGTTTATGTGTGGAGAACGCCCAAAGAAGCGTATGATCTGCAGTGTCTCCGCCCAACTGTGAAACATGGCGGCGGCACGGTGATGCTGTGGGCCGCAATATCATGGTTTTCATTGGGTCCTGTGGTCACACTTCGCGGACGCATCACTGCCAACGATTATGTCGCAATTTTAGGAGACCACTTGCATCCTATGGTCCGGATGTTGTTCCCGGACAATGACGCCATATTCCAGGATGATAATGCACCCATTCACACAGCTGGAGTTGTTGCAGCGTGGTTTGAGGAACATCGGGATGAAGTTCAACACCTCCCCTGGCCCGCCCAATCCCCAGATCTCAACATAATTGAACATCTGTGGTCCATCTTGGAAACACAACTCCGGCGACGATTTCCACCTTCATCCTCTCTCACAGAACTGGCCGATGCCCTGCACGAGGAATGGTGTAATATTCCACTTGCTACCATTCACGACTTCTATGCCTCCATCCCACGTCGCATCAAGGCTGTTCTGAAGGCGAAAGGTGGCCCGATACCATATTAATCTGGTAAGTTGCACTTTCATTCAGGTGTTTCCATTATTCTGATAAGCATCTGTATATCCAGTGTTCAGTTGGCAACATGGGTGCTCGGCTTGATCATTTTTCATTACATTATGCAACCAAGCCTTTGACAAAATGTTACCACCTTTTTATGTGTGTGGATAGGGCTTATACAGATGTCTGCATCTATTAATACTTGAGTATTTCAATTATCATTACAGTAGTAAAATCGTAATTCTGTTAGTAATAAAGAATTTTTAGAACTATTCTTTGTACGAGTTACTAAAGCACGCACGAGCATTATTCATCTCTAATTTGAAAATCTGTAAGCCGCTTCAATCTCAAATATCAAAACTGCAATTTCTAATGTAGTTGCTCCTGACATAAGTGTATAAATTGTGGAATAATTAGATTTATGTGGTTTCTCATTAGAGAAGGAGCTTCAATGTTCCTACCAAAGCGTGCACGAGCATCATTCAACAAACTGAAAATTTGTAACTCCCTTCAAACTCAAATATCAACGTTCAAATTTCTACCGTAATTTATCCTGGCAAATGTATATAATGTGTGAAGAAACTAGATTTTTATATTTAGTTGCCCCAGATTAGACCTCCACATGCTTAAAATGCGATTTTTTGTATTTTCAAAAATTCATAAAATATTAAGGAAGAATATATTAGCCTTCATATACCTTTAATATACTCTGATATTTAATAGTGTACAAGAAATAAACTTTAATATTGAGTCCCTTCCGGCGAAAAGGCGCCCTGAAAACTAGAATTGTTTCTCTTTCGACAATTACACTTGGATGCCATTTTGACCACTTCGATTACGTTTTAAGTTTTTCAAGCAGAGGACAAAAGTTATGAAGCAGATGTTATTGGAAAGAATGGCTTTTGTTTGAATATTATGATAAACCAGACCATTGATATTACATTTTCCGTAAATATCTATAAACAAAAATTTTGGTACGCGCCGCAGTTTAAAAATGGCCACAATTAATAAATCGGTCGGTACAAAAATAAAGGAATACTCGGTTTGAACTATACTTATATCAGGGATTTTTTAAAGGTTGAGCAACAAAGATGGACGATTTCACATGCACTATGCTCTAAACCTTGATTAAATAAACGTTGAACTATTTTGGGATATTTAATATTTGTCGAGGTGCCCCCCTAAGCATATACGAGCCCCCAGCGACAATTTGCTTGGCTACACCGCTGCCCAGACTACACAAGACAAGGATGTGCCGCGGTGGCTTAGTCGTAGAGCACTCACCTCTGGTGTGTGAGGTCGTCGATTCGATCCCGGTTAATGCCATGTGGGCTTTGTGGTGGACAAACATCGCGTGTGTATATTTTCTAGGGTACACACACTTTGATTTCATATATTCGAGCCTTTAGATTCTACACAGCACGACAACAATCGTTCAAGAACGGTTGCTCAGTTTCCACTGAACCAGTAGTGAATTCCTAAGAGACTAATACTTTGTCAATACGGTCGGTACAATTCAAAGGCAAGCCTTCCCCCACTTCTTCTGAAGTACATTTTTTACAGTCTCTGGCACCAGTTCAACAAATAAGGAGGCCTATGTGACTCTTTCCGATTTCAGAAAAAGGCTTAGGTTTCAATAACATCATAAAGCAATAGAAAAGACGTTTCTGTCTTTGTTCGGAACGAAAAAGACCATGACACAACGGTTAATTAGTGAAACCGTGGCATTAAGAGAACTTGTGGAGTGTGCTTCTATAACATAGGATATTTATACATAGATATCTCGATTAATGCTTTGACATTGTACTTGAATCTGGAGCACTATCACAAAATAAAATTATTAAGCGTGAATTAATTGGAAACCGAGAATTAAATCTGTTTCTCAGGATCATTAAAAAATAACTTTAGGTATTTCCTGCTCTTTATAGGATAGCCTGGTTTGAAGCAGTAAACGGCTGGTATAGATTTGCAAGGCAAATACTTTATTCTGAATTAATACATTTTAAACAAATTAAATAACTTTATTTGTATTTTTCGAGACACGAGACGAGATATTTCGCGAGATGTATCGTCTAGAAACCTGTCTCGTATCGGATTCCAAGAAGTCTGTCTCGTCTCGTGACAACACTAGTTAAGAAAGTAAACTCTCTGAGACTAGGTTGTCCAAACAATGATAATTCCCGAAGAAAGCTAAATTTCTAAATTACATTCTAGGTACTGTATTTTATTGTAACCATTTCAATTGCCTGTTATTTCCCTCGATAACATGAATGTGCCTAATGTCGCACTCATAATATACTATCGCTTTAAGGGAGGAGTAAATTCGTTACTTCTCTCGTTATATGTTGACGAAGTTCAATGAAAAATATACAGTGACGAGGAGTTTTACCAGGTGAACTTGTGAAGACAATATGTTCAAGAAGTATATAATCCTGAAAAGCAATGTGTGCAAGAGGCGTTTAAAACTCACCTTCAAAAAGACAGAGTGAACTTCACCACACTACCTGAACACATTGTTTATATTATTGGCCAAAAACTAAAGGGAATTTCAGAAAATGTATATCGAGTGCACGTAACTCAGTTGGTAGGACGCTGACTTCGTATTCAGCAGGTTCTAGATTAGGTCCCAGTGAACGACTATTCTGACTTAAATATTTGTGTTTTTATCCTGTCACACCACGAGAATGCTGGGAATGCTTCAACATAGGTTCTTGCTGAATCTTTCCCGCATCCTTTTCTGTACCCTACGCCCGCCTGAGCAATAAGCGCCTAAAAAGCACACATCAATTTTCAATTCAATTCAGATTAAGAGATACAAAAAGGAGTAAGACAAATGTATTTTTACAGTGAATGCAGGGTATTATAACCATTGATTCAAAACAGAAAACAAGCTAGGTAATGATTTTATTATATACAAAACCAAAGCGCCTCAGTATAAATCCAACTGTTTTTTTAACATTATCCAAAAGAGAGTTAAAGTCACAGATTCCCCACCATTTCAGACAATAAAGAATCCAATTATGTATGGTTCATCTCTGTGTAACTTATAGTTAATTAAATCTAGGGGAACAAATCGAGATTACTAAGCGAATGCCAAGGGCCTGGCGTTATTAGAGTCAAAGTCATAGTTGTCCCCACCGTTTCAGACCATAACGATTCCAAAGGTATATGGCTTATCTCTGTGTGACTTGTAGATACTGAGATCTTAGGGGGGGGGGGGGGGGAAAAAGACAATGTTAAATTACACGTTTTGAATGGAGAAAACTAAGCAAATGAAAAGAATCTATCAGTTTAGAGCCAAACTCATTTCCCCCATAGTTTAAGACCGTGACGAATCCAACGGTGTATGGCTCATCTCTGTCGGAATTGTACTTGTTGAGATCCAGGGGGGAGGGCATACAGAAAGAACATACTCAATATCTTCCCTTATTCACTGACATTCGAGGTGCGCTAATAAAGCCAGATAATTTTACTATTGAGTAACACTTGTTGTTACTAAATAGTTAATTAATATCTTCCCTCAATACGATTTGAATATAGAACTCGGTAAAGAGGTTAGAGAGCTCGGTTTCTGTGCGCGTGGACACGAGTTCGAATCCCGCCGGGCTACATTGAAAGGAGTGGTTCGGAGCTCAATTTACCAAAAACTGTAGGTTTCGTTTGTGGAAGCTCATCAGCTTGTTTAGGACATAAGTAACAGTTCAATCAATGATTTGAAAACCACGTAGACTAACGTCATCACATTATAAATATCGTGATTCTTGTGTTATCACAGAAATGGAATATCAGTTCAAGAAACTAAATGTTGAGAATTAAAACTTTTGCTAGCAAATAATATCTATATAAGCAGATGTCAATTAAGCTAGCAGTAACTTATGGAGTTAATTTAGAAGAAAACCCACATATTAATGGCAATGATTGTAGTAATGTAATAAAAAAAAACTTAAATTCTAGCTTACTTCGAATCTATAGGTTTCACATCTGGAGGTTTAGTCTTCATACAGTTGTTACGGTAATGTCCGTTAAGCTAAACTAATGCAACGTAACTTAAAGCAATCCAAATGTGGTGTACCTGTTCAGAATACCAATACCAAATTCTAAGAATGGTCTCAGATATATAAGGTTAGATCGGAAAAGTAAAATTACTACGTATTTATTTAAAAAATGCGGTAGTTTGTGTAGATAATTTATTGCTATGGAAATTATGTATATTTTTACAATCATCCATTCCTTTGACTTCCCCTTCATGTGTAGTGTTTCATTTCCTGCTGCTTTGTATAACAGAAATGAAAGAATGCATAAGAGCGGAGAACAAAAACAGAAGTCGTGGAAAGCAAGATTAAATTTCAGTACCATGGCTTTAGGGGCAAAGCGTGTGTTATCAAAACAAAGGTTATTATACGGAAAAGACTAGAGTGAAACAAAGACAAAAGAACAGAGATACCCGGAAGGGAAAAAGGACCTGAAGAATTAGGCTCGATTAAACCTATATTTTTTTTAAAAAAATAAAGAGAAAAGGACAGGCCAAAAAAGGAAACAAAATAAGAGCACAAAAAATAGTAAATCAACAGATGAATATATAAATATCACTCGCACTAAAAATCTGAAAGAAAAAGGTATGGAGAGGAAAAGGGAAATATTATTTCAGTAATCAACCATTTGTCCCTCAAAGGGAGAAAGAAAAAATGTAGTTTAACTAGGAAAGCTTGGAAAAGAAGGTGCTTCATTACCGCTCAATGAGAAACTAAAAGAAAAAAGGAAAACGAAAAAAAGGAAAAAAAATAGTTTAACAGAAGAAGATTATATATTCAGAAAGATTTTGGAATATGAAAAAAAAAATAGGGTAGAGGGAAAGGAAAGAAATTGTGAGCGGAATATGTGTAGTTTATTTCATATTTTTAGATTCTCTCTTTTTATTTCAAAAGTTTCACCCTTTCTTCTAGCGCTTTATTGTTTTCCTTTCCCATTCTTGCTAAAAGAAATTTTCAATTTGAATTGCTAATTTGTAAAGATCCTGTGTGATTAGATTCTATTTCTCTCCAATTCAACATTCAAACTGTGCTTTTGCTCAGATACGAGTGTTTCTAAAGTAGATATCACTGATCTCCTTCTTTCTGTGTAAGTGTGTGTTTTACAGAAAATAGAAACAGACACCTTGAAAAGAAATACTTACTTACAAACAAGATAGAAATCTACCTCATTGTTTGGTAACAAAGACTATACGAGTTCCAAGTTTAAAATATCAAATAAATTCAGAGCAATCCTCAAAAGGTGGTATGTAAATAGTTTTGCTACTAACCTAAGTTCTTGAGTTTTGTTCCACTGCAATTCAGGGGATATGAATGGGAGGAAACTACCCTGCACAGACATTATGGAACTGATTCACATAAAAATGGTTTAATCAAAACTGACTACATGCATTTAGTAAAAAATGACTAAACAGCTTGTTGTAATTGACAACTTGTGTGTAGTCTCGCCTAATCAAATTTGAATAATGGAACCAGTCACAGGAATGACGGCTTCATATTATCTTCAATTGATGCGGCTTGATATTTCAAGCATACAAAAACTTGCGTTGTATCTGAAAGACAGATTCTTTTATTGTGGTACAAAGTAAATGGACAGTGTTTTGTTTGCGAATGCGGAACCAATTTTACACGCATGCATGTAAAATTTACAAACCATGGCGGCTTGCTCTTTTTAATGGGTAAGGCATGACATTTCAAGCAAACGAAACTTGAAAAAAAGAAGCAAAGCGAAACAAATACAAATTTACTGCAAAAACACCAACCTTAACTTTATCATGAGTTCTTGATGATAAATTTTTAATGATGATGGTGACGATCAATATAATAAGCTTAATATTTAAGTTGGAGTTACTGGTCTTCCACCAGGCGCCTCCCCAGGTGGCGGATAGGGGAATGCCGACCAGATATGGTGGGTACCGGAAATATTCCGGGGCGGACCAAAACCAGTACTGCTGCCTTGCAGTTAGTAGAGGGATCTACAAAGGCTAGGGGAAGATAACCCCGAACAAAAATATCATGGTGAGGGGAAGCAGCATCACCATTACCACTCTGAGGCTGAAGATGAATGACATCGGCAAGGCTCAGAGATGGACAGAGGGCGACATCTTGAATGTCTACCTTTACTGCGAGGTCGTAGAGCTGACAACTCTACACCGCTAAAACATGTCAAGAAATAGTAACAGATGGTTCATGGATTCTCCTGGGGTAAAATATTCCGGAGGTAAACTAGTCCCTCATTCGGATCTTCGGGCTGGGACTGCTTCAGGGGGCTCTATGAACAGGATTAAGAAAGACCTTAGAATAGGAACGTGAAACGTACGAACATTATACCAAATGGGCGCTCTTCAGGTGGCGGTACACGAGACCGAGAAGTACGAGCTAGACATATTAGCGATACAAAAAGTTCGGTGGGAGGGTCAAGATAGTATCCCACAGGGCAAGTACACTTTCTACTACGGGGGAACACAGTCTCACGATTTCGGAACAGGGTTCCTCATTAAGAATAGTATCCTTCAGGCGGTTCAGAATATAGAGTTCGTAAACGAGAGACTATCGTACGTTACGATACGTACTCGATGGGGCAACACGGTTCTATTAAACGTCTATGCTCCGACCGAGGTGGCTACTGATAACGACAAAGATATATTCTACGATGAGCTAGAAAGGTTGTTTGACCGATTACCGAAGTATAATTCGAAAATTGTGTTGGGTGATTTCAATGCAAAGGTAGGGAGGGAAGAAAAATATAGACCTACTATAGGCAAATACAGTCTTCACGAAAAGACCAACAACAATGGAGAAAGACTGATAACTTTCGCGATTTCGAAAAACTTACTGGTAAAGAGCACGTACTTTGAACACAAAGACATACACAAATACACATGGGTATCTCCGGACGGCAAAACTCTCAACCAGATCGATCACGTATTAGTAGACAGACGAAGACACACCAACATAATGGACGTTAGGTCGTACAGAGGAGCGGAAGGTGACACCGACCATCAATTAGTGATCACAAAAGTAAGGGAAAAGTTATGCATCGCGAACAGAGAAAGCAAGGGATCAAAACAACTTAAATTCGAAGTGAAACTATTAAATAATGCGAGCATAAGAGCAGATTACCAACTCGAACTCTCAAATAGGTTCGAAATCCTAGCCGACTCGAGTAATAATAATGATGATATTAATAATGAAATTGATGTAAGTAAGATGTGGGAGGCAATTCGTGAAACAATTAAGAGCGCAGCGAAGGAACGCGTAGGTGAGAAGAAACAACAGAAAAACAAACCTTGGTTTGATGAAGAATGCATTAAACTTCATGAGGAACGAAAACAAGCAAGGCAACGGTGGCTAAGTAATAAAAGTGAAGCAAATACCAACCACTACAGTAACGCGAAACGAAACGCCACACTAGGGTTCAGAAACAAAAAGCGAGAATATCTGACGCAGAAGATTCAGGAGATTGAGGAAAACGGCAAGACAAATAACATACGAGATCTATACAAAGGGGTAAACTCGTTAAGAAAAGGTTACCAGCCTAGGTTAGGAATGATTAGAAATGAACGTGGAGATCTTCAGGCGGATCCGACTAAAATTGTCGATGTGTGGAAAAGTTATTTCGACAAACTTCTTAATGTACACAGCGGGGAACAAACAGAGGAATTTGAAATCCATACCGCAGAACCGTGGATTCCCGAACCTAGCGAGATCGAGATCGAAATGTCGGTTAAGAAATTGAAAAATTTCAAATCACCAGGAATAGACAATATTCCAGCCGAATTAATTAAAACCGGAGGAACGGCACTAATCAAGGAACTACATAAATTGATAAGTGCCATATGGAGAAAGGAGGAGCTCCCAAAGGAATGGAAAACACCAATAATTGTTCCGATTTACAAAAAAGGCGATAAGTCGGACTGCAATAATTACCGCGGAATCTCGTTACTTCCAACTTGTTACAAGGTATTAAGTAATATTCTGTTAACACGCCTAAATGTATACGTAG
Source organism: Lepisma saccharinum (assembly GCA_022664845.1). Classification (NCBI taxonomy): domain Eukaryota; kingdom Metazoa; phylum Arthropoda; class Insecta; order Zygentoma; family Lepismatidae; genus Lepisma; species Lepisma saccharinum. Next base: position 351,598 of record JAGDQP010000001.1, read on the forward strand.
ATGAAATAATTGGAGATCACCAATGTGGATTTAGAAGAAATAGATCCACGTTGGACCAGATTTTTGCTTTGAGACAAATTTTGGAGAAGAAATGGGAATACAATGGGACGGTTCATCAGCTATTCATTGATTTTAAGAAAGCATATGATTGTATCAAAAGGGAAAAGTTATACAGTATCCTGATACGATTTGGAATACCGAAAAAATTGGTCCAACTGGTGAAGATGTGTCTCAGCGACCCCATAAGCAGAGTACGGATAGGTAATAAGATGTCAGATAGTTTCCAGATTCGCAACGGATTGAAACAAGGCGATGCCTTGTCACCACTACTGTTTAACTTCGCGTTAGAATATGCGATCTTAAAAATTAAAGGGGACAAAAAGGGACTATCATTGAATGGTTTGAATCAACTGTTTGTATACGCGGATGATGTAGATTTAATAGGGGACGATATAGCTGCACTACAAAGCAACACCGATGTCTTAGTAGAAGCGTGCGATGAGATAGGTCTACAGGTAAACATAGATAAAACAAAATACATGGTAACAAGCCGAAGCACAGGGAATGAAGGAATTAAAAACATAAGAATTAGGGATGAGGTCATAGAGAAAGTAAACAAATTTAAATACTTGGGAGCATACGTAACAAGCAAAAATGAGGTCACGGAAGAAATAAAAAGTCGCTTAGTATCGGGGAACGCATGTTTCTACTCAGTCCAAAAACTTCTAGCATCGCGATTAATATCAAGGAAATTGAAATTAAAAATATACAGAACGGTTATTCTGCCGGTAATACTTTACGGTTGCGAAAGTTGGAGTACGACCCTAGCAGATGAACATAAATTTTGTGTATTTGAAAATAAGGTTTTGAGAAAGATATATGGGCAGAAACGGGACGAGATGACTGGAGAGTGGAGGAGACTGCATAATGAAGAACTCCACAGACTGTACGATTCACCAGATGTTGTAAAAATAATGAAATCGAGACGACTAAGGTGGGCAGGGCATGTAGCTCGGATGGGGGAAAAACGCAGAATATATTCTATCCTGGTTGGAAGGCCCGATGGAAAGAGGCCATTGGGAAGACCGAGACGTCGTTGGGAGGACAATATTAGAAGAGATCTTTGAGAAGTAGGTGTTCGTGATGAAAACTGGCTTGATACTGCCCAGGATAGAATCCAATGGCGAACGTTTGTTACTGCGGCGATGAACTTGCGAGTTCCATAAGCCATAGAGTTAGTTAGTTAGTTAGAGATATTAACGCATGTTTATATCACGTTATGCAAATTTTTATTTTCAATTTATATTTGTGGTCAACAGATGGCAGAACTTAAAAAAAAGAAATTTTAGAAACTAGAAGTTTATTGTTTTTATAGAATTGGATTATACTTTGCCGAATTAAACGTAGGAAAACAATATTGTTTTTATGTACTTACATATGTTTAAAGAAATTGCTTCAAGGATTTTAGAAAGAATTGCACATGAATATGTATTCTAGCATATATTAATGTGAGACGTTTCTACAAGATGTAGAGGGGCGATTCAAACAACCGACATCATCATCTGGGAAAATCACTGTTGCAATACAGTTTGAGTACCAGTTTTTTTGCTCAAATAATTCTAGTGGAGGACTTTGTGCGTTTGTCACTGGTCGACATCACCAAGAGAACGTATTGCTGTCTCTTAGGGGAGCCACGCCACAGTGGTCATTATCATTCATAACGGGCCTGTCACATGTGAAATTTCTGATCATCTCTTTATGTCTATATATAGTCATTCAAGGAACACTTTCAGCTAATATGACTACTCCTCATCATCATTCTGGAAGACATCATCTACCACAGCAGGTTCCAACACCACCTTATTCTGATCCTCCATCGTAATCTGCTACTATAAAATCAAGAACAAAACCACATCAAAAACGCACTACCGATCACCTAGCATCATCCAGCATGGACAACTCCAGACGATTCTCAACTTCTCCACCGTCTAAGAAAACGCACACTATCAGCGACTCAGATTCAGATCATGAAATGGCGCATAGTGATTCCGAAAACACTCTCTTAGGGTCTACTAATAATTCAGTTACTTCATATCTGCTTACCAACTTCGACCCCAAATTTCAAAATACCAAACTCCTGTTTCAACAATTTGTGAAATATGTTTCAAGAAATCTCATTGTTCGCATCATTCACACACGTAATGGCATCATAGTAAAATCTTCCTAGCCACAAGATTACGAGACAAACATAGCCTGGAAATATTCGGAACTTCTGCAAAATTCACTAAACTCAACGCTCCCAGCTTGAAACAACCGCCACCTCCACACAGATCACCAATGTTATCTGTAGTAATACGAGGGATCACTCCAGATTTAACAGATGAGGAAATTACACAGGAACTCAAAACCGAAGGCCATCTTCTAACAAAATGTCTCCGTATTAAAACCAAACTCGGCACACCTAGTTACATGGTGCGTGTACTGACCAATCATTCAGAAACCATCACTAACTTACTGACATCTGGAGCCTATATCTATAGACGTCGTTACAGAGTAGAACCTTCTCATTCACAACCTCCACTACCAACACGATGTGAACACTGCCAGCTATATAATGATCATACAACCTCTCAGTGTCCAAATACACCAAAATGTGGCTATTGTACAGGATTGCACAGCACAAAAGAATGCCCAAACCTCAACCAACCACCGAAATGCAATACCTGCAACCAGCAACATCCTACCTACAGTTACAACTGTAAAAACAGACCCGAACCCACTCCAGACAATCCAGGACTCGTTTTACCTCTTCGCCCTTCAGAGACTAAAGCATCCCAGTCACCAATCCTCTCTCCATCACAACCTATTACCGTCGATCAATTTCTTTCGTTCATCACCATTACCTTGCAAAACCTATATCCATTCCAAAGAAACAACGTTCTATCCCAACTCCAATTCGCAGCCCGCTCAGTCCTCAACATGAATCTCCAACCTACCTATTCCGGTCCTTACATCTATATACATACAAACCCACTAGAAACTGCAGTATAAGACAATGATACTCCCTATCCTTATTATCCTTATCATCATTTTCACATTACATTTTCTCTCACCTATCACCACCATCACAGCAAAGTCTCCCATCAGTGTTCGACAAGGGCTCATCTGTCTCTCATCCCACCCAGAGTCGCCCCTGGGTAAGAAGATTCACCCTCGCCTGTCCGTTTTAATGTTTGTGACGTAAAATTGCACTTCATCCCCATTACTCATTAGCCATCATAATCATCATGGATCCTGAACCAAACATATGATTATAAGCGTAATGCTTATAATGGCACCCATTTATTTAAGATATGAATAAAATAAAGGATAAATACATTTTGAAACCTCCCTTAGACCACCCCCAATCCTACTCATCCTCCTCTCCTATACATCCCTTCCCTATAGAGAGGGCGTAACCCTCTAGTGGGTGTTAGTCACTCCGGTGACTAACAAAAGAGGCCTTAGGTCTCTCGCGAAAAAAAAAAGAAATTCAAACAACGCTTTACGCCTTTAGGAAATAAACATTCTGGTTGAAGCACACCCACGAGACGGAGAGTTTTTTTTATTTATATAGTTATATCACTGCAAAATGTTATTTCTACAAAGACAAACGAAGCGTATTTTTGACGAAATCTTACTAAATTTTAACTACTATTTCAAGTCGTTTTGCTTACATTCCCAGTAATATCTGAATAATCATTCACACTCAGATCTGAACATATATTGAGTATTTATTTAATGAAATAAAATGCTTTCATACCCTTCTCAAAACTGACACACAATTAATCGTCGTTTAAACCAGTGGATGATTTATTCAAAACTGACTAAGTTTCTCTTGATTTTGGCTAACATTTTTTCTGTGTGCAAACACTGTGTGTGTGGGTTTTCCCGGGGTTCTCAAATTTCCTTCCACTTTCTTCATTCCACCAATTCTCCCATCATCATCCATCCGACCTACGCCAAAGTTGTCTAAAAGCCCTAAAAATTAAGTTCAAATTCGAAAGTTCATGGGTAAGCTGAACGAGTGGTGGTTTGAAATCGACTTCTATTGAATGAAAAATAACATGCTGAGCAAGAACAACACGACACTCATCCACAAGCCATGCGAAATTAAAAAATGCTGAAGTCATATCAAGAAACCTGGTCTTATGGGTCAATGAAATACAATTGCCAGTTCAACTCATATTTTAGACAAGATCTATTTCTACAGGTTCTCCCAAGTAATTACACATTTTAAATAATGTGATAGCATTATTATCAGGAATGATTTCCCTCCTGGGAGTCTCCTGAAGTTATTGTAGACAGGAAGTTATTTCTGGTAAAATTCGTAAATATTAATTTAAGCATATTTTATTTGAAAGGAATGAACTAATAACCGAAATCACTATTAAACTGAAATCTCATGGAAGTATATACGAGTTTATTTACACAGTGATTCCATACCAGGGTGGGGTATTCTCCGAAACAAAAGATTGGGAATCATTAAATTGCACACCTTATCATTGTTTTAAAAAAAAGCTTTAGTTGACAACTTTTGCGCAACTTTATTAGTTTGTTATAGAATAATTATTGTACAAATCTTCACCCATTACTAAGGTTATCATAATATTTGCGGACTAAATACGGACAAACTAGTTTGAAGACCATTTATTTAAACAGAATGAAACTTCGAACAATTACTTGCGACACCAACATGAAATACACACGCAACACAAGAAACTTTTCACCTAAAAAGAATACATTTATTGTATATATGTGTGAGTACTTTTTTATTATTTTAAAACAATTTCATTTGATACAGTATCAAATTATAGTAAACGCGGATAGAAAATACGTACATAAAAATGAAAATTTATATTTATACATTCTGCATAAAGTATGATATTTTTTCTTGTGTTTTTTTTTTCAATCAGAAGTAGATTTTTATTCTCTTTCCCTTCATGATTTCATTGAATTTATTGCATGGTGTGTTTTCTTGTTTCATTTTCATAATATTTGTTCCTGAATTCTCATCTCGAAACTACTTTCTCCAAGGCACAGTAATTCCCTATAACACTAAAGAGCCTTTCAAAATCTTCCTTTGTTTCTGGTAGTGTTAGAAAAAAAGTAGCAAAACATTCTCTAACACTGTCGATCGAATACCAAATTGTTTCAAATCTTTCACTCCATTTCTCCACGTATTGAGAAGAGTCACACCATTAATTTCCCAAATATTCAGGTTTGTTTCTACATACTTTCTCGTTGCACAAAACGAATTTTTTTTTTCATTATCGTTACTCTTTGATAAGGATGGCTTTCCTGTCACATCCACGGAAAATGCCCAATAAGAAAGAAACTCATCGAAAGACACAAACTTGTGAAGCATGAAATGTTCACTGAAGTATGGTTTGAATCAAGCCAGCAAACACGATGTATAAAAACCTAACTAACATTTGTCTAGTTCAGAATATCCTCATTTTGAACTATTGTTAGCAACATTTATGCCGAAAATCGTTTAAAATGTTATTCTATCCTGTTTCTAAAATTGTAAGACCAAATTGAAGTACTGCATCGATACTTCCACTGCTGTAATATCGCTTTTAAGTATATGCTTAATAGTTTCACGCAATGCCTGAAGTTGTGACTGTATAAAAATAACCAAAATTTGGTTCTGGAAATGATGAAAAATGCAATCGTAAGGGATGTTTTATCATCACTCAGGAAATGTGACTTATAATGATTAATCTATATAATTTTAGAATTCTTTCTTCGCAAGATAATAGTGAGTACTATCTCGTTTTCGACTGTAGTAACACTTGAGTTTGACACCTAATAAAGTCGCAGGGTTTCTGTTCGTATAAAAAGGGTGTAAAATGTACATCTGTTAATTAAGTTAGAGTGTAGGGTGTTTACGACTTAGAAATAGTACATCTGATCAACCTAACTTATAGGCAATTGTTTAATTTTTGTATCTTCTCTATTGTCAAGCAGGATTATGTTCTACATATTACGTTTCAATACATTTGTGTTTCAAAAACATTGCTAGGCGATAACGAACACTGCAGGAAAATTGCTAGCTAGGCATTAACAATAGTAGGTGATACTACCGTTTGATGCTGTGGGAACAATTTGCATTGTGAGCAACGCGGAAGTCTTTATAAATGGTGTGGTGTTAAAAACTCGTAATTAATTGTCACCAATTGTTTAAGTGAATTTTGCAAAGTACGGTGAGGACACGGACAGAGCCTTTAAAATACGGACGTATGGTAACTCTACAAGTACTGTAGTGTAGTGGTCACGGACGAGGACTTCGGATCAGCACTGGGGAGCCATTTAGGTTCGAGCCTTTCTGTCGGAGTTACTGCTGAGAAAATTGTTTCAGAAATGTTGGACTTTATCATATCTTGGTGAATTTAATCAATTAGTTGAGCATTTCCTCCTTCAAGATTACTTTTCCTATAACTATTGTAAAACTTCGTCACAGTGATTTAGGCATTGAAATTCTTCAATATATGGCGACAAAAGTGACAAACTTACTGTGTTCCTCGTAGTTCAGATGGTTAAAACCAAATTCTGTCACTGAGACCATCCGGAATGTATTCCCACCCCCACCAACTTTTTGTGAGTCTAGGAACTGCACTTCTTTTTGGAGTAAAATATTAAGTGTACAGCCACAAATAGATGCGCTAACAGACTCACAAGGATTTATAATTACTTAACCTTCAACATCCCTGATGTCAACTTCTTGTAAGATGAACACAATATACTTCGAAAGATCTTCCCTTCGCTTGTTCTTTCACATCTCTATAATCTATTTGAGATAGGTTATTGGTAAGGAATTCCATCAAAGATTGAAGAAGAAGACGATAAAGGGGAGAACATGCAATTTTCAAAGATGAACTTCAAGTCAAAACAATGGAGATTGAAGGCACACACCTACGTAGAGAGAGGGATGAAGACTAAGCACATCACATTTTCATCCTTCAGTCAAAGTTGGTGCGAGCCAACACTATATAATCTCTTTGCACCCCCCACCCCCCCACTGTACTCTCTAAAATAATGAAACATCGTTCAAGGGAGATGAGGACATAAAACAAACTTGGTGCACAACCAAAAGGTACAAAGGATAATTGTGGATGTGATGGTGGGGAGAAAACAGAATCAAGGGAGGGTTTCAATGGCTTCCTTATATTCAGTCCTCTCTCTTATGTTCCAAGTAATAATACCAGTCCCACTATACTGTTGTTAATATTATTACTACTACTACTAGATCTACTATACTATTCTGCCCTTAACAAATATCTCCCCTCTCTCTCTCTCTCTCTTTCTCTCCCTCTCTGTGTTAGTTGAAGGATTGTTAAGAAGTTCTGGGGGGTGAATCAAAGGAACTTTGATGAATCATAACTCATTCGCTTTCCGTATTGTTGCAGAATGAAAGTCTTCCCCTAATTTGAATACTTATCTATTTTTTTCCTTTGGCAATACTGATTTTTTCATATCTCTCTCCCTCTCTCTCTCTATTTTAAGGACCGTGTTTTGATAACACCTGGCAGTGTGTTGCTAGGTAACAACGAGATGAGGGAGGATATTCTTTCAAGGAAACTGCAAAAGAAAAGCTAAGGAAAATACAGGAAATTGAAAGATTTGAAGAGTCCAGAAACAAACGTCAATTCGGAATAATATACAAATAAGTTTCTCTGGTGCATTAGACATAGTCAATCACATCTCTAGGATGGAAACAATTTTATTGACATTTTGTTTCTCCCATCAATTTTAGTATTGTATCTTAGAAGAATATTCATTATCTCAAGATAGAAAAAAAAAAGACTGATTCATATGTTGAGGAGTTACTGATTAAAAAATATTGAAGGTGAGCAGCACCTGAAGTGAAGAGTGACGAGGGTTTAAAATGGAAAGAAAATAAGTTACTTGGTTTTAATATTCAAAATTCCACCATTATATATATACTACTTAAATGGAAAGCAGATCCTTTTCACTAGACATTTTTAAAGCATACTATTATGAAAGCGTTAAAAGATAACGATCCTAAAATGAACGCGTAAATTAGAGTAGAATTGTTAGTAGCCTAAGTGGTGTACTAAATGGACTGGTCCACTGTTAAAAATCTTTAGAATCGTTCTAGGAAAAATTCTGGCTGCATGGTACGTTACAAGCGAAAATCAAAATCTTTCGCATATTTTCGTGTATTTACCCAATATTATTCCCTAGTGTGTTTGTCACCGTTACTATGTGACCACGGGGGCACTCTCTTGTAATAAAATTTAAGAAAAGTATATGAATAAATCATTCTTTGTGTTTAATGTATTATGTGAAATGTTTGCGATAAAGATACGTCATTGTGTTTAAAACGATTCATTCTTAGGTGGTTGTCTTTCCTTTAATTATGCTGTTAATTGTTATTATTTACGATGTTTTGTCTGGCATGTCTAATGTGATATTTCGTTGCTTGAATGTAAGTGAAATGTTGATAATTAGTTGAATTTTCCAAGGAACTATTTCCTCATGAACTGTTACTCTGAAAATTTCGATTATATTCCTTTGTTGGATATAATTTATAACGTAACGAATAGACGGGATTTTCCCGCTGCTGTACGCAACATTTATGAAACTCTCACCAGATTGACGCCGGCCTGATATAACATTGCCTTATTTGGTTGGGGAGTAAGTCCGAACACGCCCAGCACCGAGTTACCTTCATGTGCAATTAATAAGTCATTTTGGACGAAATTTGTATTTGATTGCATTTATTGTATGATCTTATGCGAATTGCGTAGGGGGACTCACAGTCCAGCAAAGCCCTCTAGTTCAAGTGCGAAGTTCGACACAACGTATACTCGAACCAGAACTCAGTTGCGATTTGACATTCAAAGTATTGGGACAGATGTGACAAATTCGCTACTCCGGAGACAATACATACGTGCGGAGACGTGCAAGACTGCATGGCACGAAGTGTTGTGTCAAGCTCCTTTTTAGTTATAGTAGTCTGTGGAAGAATAATTAAAGATTTTACGAAGGTGACCTTTTTTCAGTTAGTTTCCGAAATTGTTACTCTCAGAAATCAAAATTCGCAAAGTGAAATAATCGTTCCGCGCCTTTACGTAGTAATTATTGGCAGAGACCATAAGCGCGGATAAATACATTCCGACCTTTTGTGTGAACGTGCTCTTAAACTTATCGCTTGCGGTGAATAAGACAATTGATTACTGATTAGTGACAAAATCGTCTCACATATTATTGAAGTGTGCAGAAACTTTCTTTCTTGTTATTTAGTGTCATAGTTTGAGACTGATTTGTCTACTAAACTGTGTATATCCCTCTCATTTGAGGAAGATTATATAATATACAATAACAAATGGGATACATCATGAGTGCTACCGGGAGAGTGAACCTATAACTGCGTGTGTTCAAGCATGAATCAGCTGTCTGCAGTGTTGTCAACCTGTGAAGTGGTGGATGTCCTGGACCAAGTGTGAATTGTCTTGTCTGTTTGTCCTTGGTGGAGATCCTCGCCGGGCGACGTCATCCTTGGTGAATCGTCATCGTCGAAGCTGGAGTGTGTTGGTGATCTCTTATATATCATCGTTCCCTCCATCACCTTCACCTATCAATATCATCTTTGATGTGAGTGAATTTTTGAATGTTGCGAGTGATCTGCGGACCAAACACGAGGATACCGTGAGTACAATACAGTTAATTAATATCCTTGACCAAGTTATCAGCGTTTATTTCATGTTCAAAGACTTGAGCTGAATATTACATATTCAATTGAGCAGAAAGTAGTATATTTAAAGCTTTCATTTTTGAATAACTTGCTCGAGCACGCGCAAATGATTATTGTTTGCAATATTTTGTATTATATCCTTGTTAACGATATTTCATAATTCGTAATATCTTATTAATATTTATAGTTTATGTTTCATTTGTGCATGTTTGGCTGTGTTCCATGATATTATTAATCATTAAAGTTTTGACGTATTCATTTACGTCAATGTTTCTCTTGTATCCTTCTTCAAGATAAGGAAATCGTTGCTCGGTCGGGTAACTGTTTTGATAGTTAGTTAATGTATAAGTGTATGTTGAACCAATTCGACCTCTCAGTCTAACGTGTACACCTTGTGATCCTGCACAATTGGAACTGGCGTTCAGATCTGTGTCTGGAGGTGGCCAAGTTGCCAGATTCCCAGTCGAGAAACCTCCAATCTGTTGGATGACACTAGGCTTAGTGACCATCGCCACCATCTCGTCGTTAAGAGCTTATCTACATTTGTGTCATGTTCTTAAGAAAGAAGGTGAATCCGAGCGGCCGTAGCTAAGCTGGTAGAGCGTTGGCTCCCATTCGAGAGTTTCTGGGTTCGATACTGGCGGCCATCCATCCTAGCTGAATTTCTATAGTGTTTTCCCTCAATTACACCAACACAAATGCCTTGAACTTATGTCCTAGTCGACTCCTTCCCGCATCCTTCTCCCTATCCTAACCCGGCCTGACTCATATATGCCTAAATGCCATAAATAAAATTCAAATTCAAGAAAGGTTAAAAGTAAAATTATCGAGAAATGTGTAATAATTATCTACTTAAATATTCATCGAATTTGAAACGTTGCCTCAGTTTAATCAGCAACGTTACTGGATGCATACAGTTGCTTGGGTTATCTGATTCCTTTTCAGGAAAATTGTTAAAAACATTTTACAGGGCACCTATGATCTAAGCAATCAAATTCCTTGGCAAACATTTTTGCGTGAAAATATATGGGGAAGATACAAGCTATTGTAGACATAATTCGGGCATTCGACTGGTGCAATTGTGTGAAAACCTTAGTCACAATATTTTGCAGCAGGACTCGAACCTACATGCCAAGATCCGAAATCCCTAACCTCAACTGCTATACCACCAACGTGGAAGCTTTAGTGAAGGTATTTTGATTGCTGAAGTGCAACGAGGAAGTCATTTAAATGCCCACTTTAGTGAAGAAGCCACTTCTTCACACAAACGCGCACACATGCACAAAGAGAGAAAGACTTACAGTCTGTGTGAACACATTATAAATTCACGTGTCGAGCTATCCCTTTCAGTATTATTTTGGTCCGACGTGTGCTATTAACAAGTTTTTTTTCTGTATTCCAGCAGAAAAAAGCACGAATCTTTTGTAACAGATCCAGTGCACACGACCTCTCTAAAAAGGCTATATATTTATTGCAAAGGACGATAAAAATCATGTTACGTACCTTCCATGGTACCTCTTCCTTTTCATCTTTTTTTTCTTTTGTAAACCCCGCCTCCTGATATTATGAGGCCGTGATAACTAGAGAGAGACTCGCTTTAATGATGGCATCGTCAATCGCTTCTCGTTGCCCGCCTTTTTCCGATTGGACGCCACAAAAGGTCGTTAAAGAGCGTCGTCACGGGGCAAAGAGGAAAAACATCACATTTTTATTCGTTATAAAACGGACAAATGTGTGATATCTAACATTCTTATGGTTTCATACACCCTTTTTTATCTAGGATAGAAAAAAAGAGGTAAAGATTCCAGAGAAATGGTAGGAAAAAGGGAACCGTGTCATAACTGAAAATAGTATCTCTATTTTCGGAAATAACACGTTTAAAGAATTCCAGACTTGACGCTCCTCTTTTCCAATGAAAAACAAGATATTTCTTTACTGTTTGACTACTCATTTTAGATAAATAATCTAAATAGCAAATAAAAGAAGTTTATGTTCACCAAAATAAGTAAATACAGAATAAGATTTGGCATTTTGTCTGCTTGTCTGCATCTGGCAATCGGAATGTCTGTAGAGTGTCTTTGAACAATGTTATGAAAGGAAAAAAGGAGTAGCTTTCAATTTTAAAATATCTAGACTGCACTATCATTTGATATATACATTTTTATTTAAAAAAAAATACATATGAAATATTCTATATAATTTCAGAAACTCAAAACTACTAAAACAATGAAAAGTAGAATAAAAAATATATCTTGAAAACAAAGGAAATTAAATACAGTACCAAATATCTTCAACCAACCAATTAACCAAGTAAATGCAGAAGCGTGCGCCCACTTAAATATAGATACCAGTATGGAATCCCATTTTTACAAAATTTTAATAAGTGAAAAACATTTTCGTTGTTAATCAGTAAATCAAAATTATGGTTTCTATACTTTCATTTTAGCTTCCAGCATGTTATAACTTTCTGTAATTTACATATCAAAACTCAAAACATAGTTTTAACGGTTTCTGACCTGCTATTGTTAATAAAATCTTACTCCTTGAGAAAAATATAATGACGTAGTGTTTCAGACTATTCACTCAATTTATGTAATTCAAATACAATTTTAATATTTAATGGAACGAATTTAAATACAATTCTCGATTCTCTAAATGGAAGACTCAAAGAATTTTCTCAAGTCCTTTTCCTTTAGTTCCAGACATTTTTAACGCTATGATAGATATATTTGACCCATTCTTTCCAAGGATTGAGTTATGCAAAGAAAATGCCAGGACGGTATCTTCAAATTAGGTCCTACTTCCTTTCAACATCCTCTCTCCTGCATTATCCCGGCCTGAGCCAAAATTGCCTACAGACCATAAGAAATTAAAAAAAACGAGAAAAGTTAATTGAATTACATCATTGCTAATAGATAACCATCAAACAAAATCACACAGAATAAAACATCAAACAAAATCACACAGAAAAATTAAGAACCGTCAGCTCATATTCATTTCAAATGTTTAATTCATGAGAAAATACCAAATGAAGGATACACGGAGAGGACAAAGTCCAAAAAATAAAAAAAAATGAGACTTTGTTGCGGTATTGTGTAAAGTAGGATCTGGACTATCTTTCTCACAAGTATATGTTTGAAAATATCAAGCATACTCCACTCTATGAGGCGTCAAAATATCGAGTCCTTGTGAAGAACAAAGTCTAAATCCAGTTCAAATGAAGTGTTTTTTTTCTTTTCTGTGTACAACAACCAAGACCATTGTTGTTAATGAATTCATTACTATTCAATTTTATTCAATTCTTTTGCTGGACTTCGATTACTCTTTCCTTGTTTCATTGGACTTCAATTGTTATATCATTGGAAAAAGTTAAACTAAGGTGTATTGTTGAAAAATTCAACAGCAGTTACTAGTTTCATGTGAAATTATTGGATTACAATTTAAAAGACAAAATATTAATGCAACAATTTTCTAATATTAGTATGAATAAATGGCCGCGTTTGAAACTTAAAATTGTAATTTATTTAAAACTTTAAAAATGTGACTTTGGTTGTGCTTTCCATGTATCCTTCAAACGTTTTAATTCTGACATATCTAAAGTTAGTATTTGCTTACAAGGTAACCGCCAATAAGGTCATATTGAAACCAACCCTGAAATTTTGCTAGGAGAATCTACCTCCTTTAGAGAGGTAATATACAAAACATTAGCTGCTCATATTACCTACAAAGTAACGAGATAGGGACTGGAATGTTGATCGAAATGTACAAAAAGTGTATTTTTTATGATTTAATCAACAGAAGTAAATTCTGCTTCACTTTTATCCTGGAATGATACGTTACCAAGTTGTAACATCACCTCCCACACCGCCGTAATCCTCCCCAGGGACATGATTAGGGAGTTTGGAACCCCAACATTCATTTATTTTTGTAAAATAGGCAAAATTGTATGGTCTTTGCAGTTTGTGGCTGTTTTCTTAGTGATAAAATGTTGAAATATTGCAGCAGATGGACAAGTGGATAACTGATAGATATTATAGATACAAGAGCACCTCTAGGAGAGCAAATTTCTTTCTAAATTCTCGGTGCTCGGTTTACAGGTTTTTCTATAGTTCCATTTTTATTTTAATCTTCCATCGACGAGAATAACATATTGTATGTGAGGATATTACGGCAGGGAAGAATAAAGACCTTCACAGGAAAGATTTCTTTGCTGTGCTGCAATTTTCTCCCTCCTTTTATAAAAATAGAGAAAAGAAACAAAGTTTTCAAAGTTTTAAAAACATGGGAGGCTGTGAAAGTAATTAAAAAAGTGCAGGGTCGTTAATTAAAAATGAGAAAAGTAAGATGTTAAACAGAGATTGTTCTAAGATGTTGCATATCCTTTTATATGTATGTGCTATGAACGTTCCTCTTGTTTTAACTTTAATACTTTAGAAAGTTTTTTCTTTCCTTTAAAAGAAAAAGAAAGGAAAAAGATTCTCTACCACCTATCTATTCTTCCCTCCCCCACTTAATTTTCTTTCCAATAATTTTGGTCCTGTTTTATTTCCTTGTTCGTTCTGTCCTTTCTACCTTCAAGTTTCTTCTCTTATCGACACAAAATTTTGCAATCAAGAGATCTTTTCTCGTCCACGTTCGCCTCGTTCGTTTTAAACTTTCTTCTTTTTATATATCTGCTTCTTTCCGTATCTCTCTCTCTCTCTCTGTGTGTTTCTTCTTTCAGATCTATTCTTGGAAAATGAAGACATTTGACTTTTTCGTTCAACCAGAAAAAACAAGGAGTCTTTTTTTCTTTCAATGTCCGTAAAATTGGAGGTCGTCATCAGAATCTTATATCACATTGATCTTGTATGGTTTCTCACTTGAATGGTTAGGTAAGGCTCACTGAAGGGAATAAGACCGTCGTCCCAGAGAAAATAAAATAAAAAGGGGTCCCTCTCGAAAGTGGAAGAAGAGAACAGATAGACGAAGAAAATCGCATTTTATGTGCCTTCATATGTACGCAACGTCTGTGTATACATCTTTTCTACATGTATGTAAGTGTGGTTTAAAGATGACAGATTTAGTGTTTCCCTGAATGGTAACACAGGGTGTTTTAAAATTAGACATCTTGACGCAAACATAACAAAAAATGAAGAAGGTTAAAATTTGCTCAGATAAAACTTTGGTAAACTTTATTTTATATGGGTCAGTCTAGTAACTGTTGACTTCGGCCCGCCACACGGAGAAGAAAGTAACTGAACGTTCAGTTGCAGGCACTCAAATGTTCAGTTCCAGATGACTCTGCCGAACGTACGGCTATGGCAACTGAACATATTTAGTTAAAGGTATTTAGTGAACGGAAACAATATGTTCAGTAAGCAGTGTACCAGACGTTATAGTGCCTGTTACTGGACGCACATAGTGAAACAGTGTTAACTAGAGAAAAAAGAGAGGTCTGGAGTGGGGTTCGAACTTACGACCTTCAGATTTGCTTGTTCACCTTCTCCAACACTCTACCCCTGTTCCACCGTTTCTTCTACTAAACGTAGGACTAGTCCTATTATGTTACGAAAACAGTTTCTGGAGTAATGACATTTATGTAGACTTTAATTATTCGAAACTTGGAAATTTTATTAATTGATCCTGTGTTAGAATAGAGCTGTGAAGAAGACTGATTCGTGATTTTACAGAAGTGAGACACCTCAAGAGTATCAAATGGCGTTTACTTTACTGTTCGGGTCGACGACATTTCTCAAACAAACTCTCTGCCAATTTCCAAAACATTCAGTGAATATACTTTCCACTGGATGTAGTATGACCGCAGCAACAATAACCGCCCAGTTACGTTCTTCTTATTACGCATTTGGTGCCTGTTACTGCAATGATTAGTAACAGTTTGCATAATACAATAGTAACTGGCATCAGACGTGTTTTGCTGGAGTTCAATCAAACATCGTTCAGTTCTTGGTACTATATTGTTCAGTATCTGTTGCTCTAGGTTTAATTAAGTATAACCCTTTTTACAATTCATGTTTCACTGCATATACCATACAAGTTGGCTCTTGTACAGTTCGTAGTATCAGATGTTTTGTTGACGGTAGAAAAAAACCTTTAACTGGACCTGTTTATTTAAAATTTATGGATCGATTTTTCTCCATGCACGATTATCCACCTTAAAACTTGAAACGTACACTTTCTTTTTTGAAGACTAGATTTGTTTTATATCCTTAAAATGCTTAAAAAGTGGTGCAACATTATCCAGTTCTATGGCAACGTTGTATAGCCTCCATTTTTTATCAGTGCAGACCCACAAGTACCTTGGGTAGCCTGGAGCAACAACATTTTTCTAGCATGAATTTCTATGTGAAACTTCACTATTTCACATATGAAAATATACATGTAGCAAACATTAAACTAAAGCTTTGAGTTCTGTATGAGAGTCTAAAAATGACTAATAGCTGTCGTAACAAAGTATTTACAACAGGTCTGAGGTCATAGACGATACTTGTCTCTCTACAGTTTGTAACACATCCAGTCTGAAAGCAAAAAGGTCGATTGTTTAATGAACATTTGTTTGCTTCCACTCAGTTGTCAAATCATTTCCAGGTTCTCTCCTCTCCGCTTAACCTCATGATCAAAGATGAGCGTCAATAGTTCCTCATCCTGCTCTTTCAGTTGTAATCAGTGGTGTACTGTCATTTACTAGTAAGCTGAAAAGGGGAATCACCAGCAAATGTGAAACTATGGAAACAATAGGAAAATGTAGTGTACCTCCATTGTTGAAAAAAAAACAGAGCAAATAATAAGAGAAATTAACTAGTGAAGTAATTTTCATACTAACAGAGATATGAGGAACAATAAACTTAAAAGTAATCAGAAGCAGAACAGATTTGTTGTGTTCTTTGTAGCATAGCTGGCTCAAACAAAAGGCTATCACTAAGACCACTTTGGTTCTTTTTCCGCTACCGCCAAATTTTGGCTTCCTTTCTAGAAAAAAATGTCTTTAAATAGTGATCATAGGTGAGAAAGTATTGGAAGTGATCAAATTTAATTCATTTATGGTCTTTAGGCATCTTTGACTCAGGCCAACCTTGGGGATAATGCTCAGTACCATAAAGCCACAATTGGTTGCAAGTAGCTTAACTATTCTCACGTAATACGTACATTTTCCTTTAATATTAGAATATCTTCACCATGGAGAAATGTAACTAACGTAAAAATGTTGATAGAGCTAAATCATGCAGCATAGCCTCCTGTATCAACATTTCAAGTTTAGCTCCAATCAGTGCAGTCGTTTTTCTGGGATGTACGAAGAAGGTTTTTAATAATAAATGGGTCTTCTTATCATTGAACTGTAAGAACCTTATTTCTTGCTATGGGCAAACGGTAGCGTCCTCCATTATTATGACAACTTGGGAAAGATTGATTCAACTTTTCTTATATGTTGCGCGTATTAATATTTTAGTCTCGTTAACATGGAAAAGGTAGTTTGCTTAAAATTCAAGTTTGGCTACAGAAGAATGCAAAATTTCTGTAGAATCAGACAAAAGTAATTTTCCCGTGATGCGTGAAAATGTGATTATAAGAATCTCGTAAACATGGAAACTCTAACCAGATTAAAATTTTAACATACCTAAAACCATATGAATTATACCGTATATCATTGTACGAAATTTAGTTGTAAACGGCCTAGCCCTTATAACATGATGTTATCTGACAGGTTGATTTTTTATCTCTCTCTATTTCTCTCTCTCTCTATTTCTCTCTCTCTCTCTCTCTCTCTCTCTCACACACACACACACATAAACATACAAAAAAAGGTACACTGAAAATAAATTTCGCGTTTTCATCAGTACAAGGAATGTTCAAAATCATGAGAACTGGCATTACGTACTAAAAAGGTAACTCAGTATGATCTCACATCATACTGCATAGTCCGTCCCCATTAACATTGAGATATTTTTTTACCCACTCACCAGGTAATCTGAACAAGCCTCTTTCGTTAATTTTAGTGTCCTGTGTACAAACAAAGTTCTGGGACAAACTCATCCGTAGTGAACTGTCGGTTGTATTGAAGCATGGCATTCACACGTCCAATGTTCACAATTGAAGATGGTCTTTCAGGTAGCCGCACCTCGTCACGCCATACGTTTTGCTATAGCCGTAAGAGAAGGAATGAGTGACGTAGTTGCTTGGGTTTCTATTCAAGGTACCATCATGGCATATACCTGGTTGGACAAAGATAAACCTAGAAAGTCTCAGTGAAGATGGTCGGCGTGAGCTGCCATGCTGTCTATTCCCAATGTTTATCCGGGTCAGAGACCGTAACCACAATACCATGGACGATAACTGGGTATTATTACAAGGTATTATTATTATTACTACTACGCAGCTTTCATATCTAGTGATGAAGGACTGACTTCCGATCAGTATTAGGTGGAGGTGACGCAGGTGGGGTCAGCCATTCTAACTTAGATTTTCCAAAGTATTTTTAGTTCAGCAGAGGACCAAAAACTTTCTTCAAGAAGGTTAAGCAAAGCGCCATATGGCAACTTCCAGTTTTAAGTAATGGTGCCGTCCTGCCACATTGATCCCACATCGCAGGACAGCATTGAGGTTCTCATTACAGTTCAAGGGCATAGGAAAGTCCAGTTGCGATTGCAACGTTAATTATTTCTAAGTAACGATATAAAATATTTCTAGCTATAGAGAGTTTCCACCAACATTTTTTAGGACATTAGAAACCCACTAACACGTATGTAACTAAACTTTTACATGCAGAATATTAAGTATCTTCAGAACTTCCAACGATATCACTTGAGATACATTTTTATTAACCAAAATTATGTTTCTGAAGGCATGTGCCGTCGTAGGTGGCACGATTGCCAAAATGATTCACTCTGATGCTAGATCATTTTGCATGCTATAAGTCAGTGGAAGCCTCATTTGGAAAGATTAATTCGTTTAAAGGTTATTCAGATAATACCATCACTGTTATGCGCAACTGTATATGTTTATATACTTAAACAGTTTTCTTAACATGAACTCAGTTTTACTTACACATGGAAGTCGTTCAATTTTATTTGCAACATAGAAGTCGTTCACAATAATAAAAAAGTCTTGTTTTGAATGGAAGTAATTAAATTGAACTTTGCAAACTATCTCTTACTTTCAACACCCCCTAATGGCTCGCGAGCTCCTACAGTACCAAGCCTCTTCAGTTGAGAATATGGCATTATCTGAAGTAGAAAGTGAACGAGGGTGCAGAAGAAAGGCGCGAAGGGGGAGGGTAGATTACGCAAAAGATGGGAAGAGAAGGAGACGTAATTCTTGAAACAGACTTTTATATAACTTGAAGAGTTCCAAGTGAAAACCATTTTCTTAATAGCTTCAAAGGAACATAGAAAGTTAAAGCTTATTGTAAAATTGCGTGTTATTCTCCCCGCAAGTTCACTGGGAATAAAAGAAGGGAGTAAAACAGCGGTTTTATCTCCGAAAAGACCGACAGAGAAAGGCTTTCACTGCCAACTCATGAACGATGTTCGTCTTTTTCAAGAGACAGGGAAGGACTGCTTCTTATGGCCGAGTAGTTAACTGTAAATGGAAACCTTTCCAACCTCAAAAGGAGAGGATGGAGCTTCGCTTAATTCTTTTTTGGAATAGGAAGGAGAAAAAGAGTTCACCGGCACAGCGTCTTCTGTCTGTGTATAACAAATTTTCCTTTTCTCCCTTCTTACACAATAGAGACATTTGAAGAAACAAAAGACGAACAATTCCCGTGCGTAATGTATCATTATTAGTGTGCCAATGTTGTGTCCTCAGCGACAGACCTCTCAAAGATAGCTTACCCTTCTTCATTTGTGTCGGTTTTGTGATGATTTCCCTACACTCTCACTAAAAATCTGATGAACGAATTTTTACAAGGTAGACAGCATACGTTGTTGTGCTAGCCTATAAAGATGTTTAAAGAAGTTAGTCTGAGAGTGGGTTCGAACAGACGTAAATCTATCTTTTCTTGCTATATACTGAAGAAGTTTGATGTGAAATTGAGTCATTCCTCTTTTTTTCAAAAAAGAACATGTTAACAAAATGTTATCTACTTCCTTTCTTCCTCTTTTCACTTCAGCCATGTTTTTCAATATACGATATTTGTTCAAAGGAATGCCCTAACCAGTTTTGTTTCAATCAGCTTTATTATCTCCATTATTATCTCTAACTTCACTTATTTCTTAATACGTAATTCGTTGATACTTCATTTTCTTAAAGATTCATATTTCGAACGTTTCCTATTTTATTTTATCATTCCTTCGTAGAATTCATGTTATCCTCTTCATACAACTCAATACTACACAGAGCAGATATTTGTTTCCCGTGTCTGTTACCCTAATGATATGTTCTGTTACTGCCTCCTCACGCTTCCTATTCTTACTGATAATAAGTATACGTAAAAAATCTTCTGCAGCCTACTTATCTCAATCATAATAACGCTATTTTGCGGGTGTAAAAGACCACTGCATTAGTCTTCGCTTCCACCTAGACAGAAAATGTTTTAGTTAAGTTAAGCAACATCAATTAATCTGACGACTAAAGCTGGCAGGCTCTTTTCATTAGGTTAGCTTTCTCAATTTCTGCTCCCTTTTTTACTTTTAATCGCTTTAAATTAAACTGACAATGTCAACTTTTCTAAACCGAAATTTGTAGTACTACAATATATATTTCTAGAACCGAGATTATTTGTAGTACTACAATATATATTTCTAGAACCGAGATTTCCATATTACAGAGAGACTGCTCAATTCTCAAACTTTAATCTGGTAATGATTTGCTGGAGCGGTAGTAAGTCCTTACACAAAAGAAAGCAGTAGGTTGTTAGTTGTTAACACATTTGAACGAAATACTTGTAGTACTTGCATAAAGTTTTCATACTGTTTCCGGGCATGTTCATTTAAGTAATGTATTGGTTTCTCGTTGCGAAGCCATAAGAAGGTAGGAAAAGTATAGACGAAGCAGATTAAAAAAAAATCTTGCTTAAAGCTTATTCCTTGGGCTCTCTTAAATTTTGTGGAAGAAAATGAAATTGTCTTCAATTCGTTCTAGTACGCAGTTGTTTGAGGTTGAATGCTGGATTATTAGAATTTAAGTAAACAATTTTTCACTTCCGTTTCCACCCTTTCTGTTCCAAGAGGTTGTATATAAGACAATTCTCTCTTTCTTTCCCACCTCTTTTACGACATTGAAGATGATCATTTTTCTTGCTTTACGGCGCATTATCCAGTTATTTGTCGGCTCTACGTGTACGGAAGAGGAAAGAGAGGAAGAAGGTAAATCGTATCTGCAAAGAAAATTCTTGCAAATGCTTGCAACCAGCACCAGGCCAGGTCAAGGTTAAAAAATTGCTTTGCCCAGATGAAACTTGTGAGAGCAAGGGCAATGGGATCTCCAAGGAACCCTTTAACGAACATTTTTGTTTGTTTGTTCTTTTCTTTCAGTCGAAAAAGGAACATCTATTCTCAGAAGAAAGAGACCTACGTACAACTGGAGTGTTTCTGTGTTTTCCTCTGTTTACCTTTGAGTTTGTTAGAAGGTGTCTTTATTGCAGACTGGGAACAATGTACTGGCTATAAAACTTGGATTCTTTTTCTTTCATCGAATTAGGCTTTACTATTTTCTATTCTGTCAGGTTTCATTTCAGTCTCACCTATTCTTTTGTGTTTAGAAGTGAATAGATTAACATCCGGCGGAGTTAAAACGTTTGTCATACGGTAAAACTTACCTGTGACCAAATCAGTATCTTTCCTATGTTTTCTCTTTAATGTTTACCGTAAAATGTATTTATTTATGATAGTGAACTTCATAGAACTAATACAAACAAGACAATGTAAATATTTAATACATTGAAAATATGAACCACTAGAATAATGCAGAAGGTGAAAAGAAAATTTGTGAATAATTTTATTGGGTATTAAAACCAAGTACGTCCAATTTAAATTTGTTGATTTTTCCTTAAATACAACACTATTATGACTATAACGATACATTTTACTTGTCTATGCTGATGTGGAAACCAGTTTGCGTGAAAACATTAGTTAGATCTTATGTAAAACAGGTTTTGATGTTTAGACCTTATTTTTTATGCTCAGACTCTCAAAAGTCAAAGCATATTGCGGGCCACCTTGCAGATAGTTCGCAAATTACACGACGGAAATAAAAGCAAATGCCAAATTTGTAATCAGCACGCAAAAAGCATAGAAACAGGATTAATGTTTATATAAGATTCGCATTCACACTTCGGTAATACAGCATATTTGGTCACAGACAATGAACAGCAACAGTGTTTCATAATAAATGACAATGGTTTAGACGTTCTTTTTTTAAGACTTTCAGAATATATGTTTAACATTTTATGAATAAAACTCTTCTTGGATTATACATTGTGTAGTTATGTAATTATAACCGGACGATCGTTTTGTCAGCCTTCTTGCTAACTCAGGGGATGCAATTCTCATATTTCAAAAATACGTTACAAAATGTTTGTATAAATTATACCAGTATGACAATATAATCTATCGTTATTTATTTAAATTTTAAATTCTTTGTTGTCACGGGCAGATTATTATGCCTGTCTGTCTGATGTTGATATGCTTCATAAAAGTACTTTCCACCTATCACTAAGTACAGACCCAATTTTCTCTATTCATTGTATTTTCGCTTAATTCCATCTGACTATCTGTTGTGTATTCTGTTTTCAGAATGTACAATTCGCGTTTCTTCAAACAGTATTCTATGTTTCTCTTCAATCTGTAAAACTGTATTGGATATCCAAAAAGAGTTTTAATCATAGAATGGTTTTTGTTTTAATCTTCTTGTCTGTTTTCATTAAATGTGTTTTGTATTGAATAACTATTATTTTATTTTCGTTTTACTATGCTGCCTTTTATTTTTATCAACTCTTTGCTTACCTTGATTAACAACTTTTGTTTGATCCCATGTTTTTATTCTGATAAACTACTATTTTTATAGAATGTTTAGAGAGTGCTATTATTTTAGTAATGTGCATGAATAAAATTGTTATTCATTTGTATTGTTCCCGTTGCATTTTTACTGCTAATAAGAGTATTATTGCATTTTTAAAATAAATTTCTAATAGTACGATTGTACAGTATTTTTAATGGTAATACTAAGAACGTGACTCTATTTTTAGGAGAAATTCTAAGCATGTGATTGTGCTTTATGATATATTCTAATAAACCCTCTTAGAAGAACCATGCTGGCTTTCTGTGCACTTGATCCCAGGTTCAAAACTGATGAACCAAAACTTTGAACGGTGTGCTTCGGAGCTTACTTTAACTAAAACGGTAGGTACTGCCCTGAGAAGCTCACAAGCTTGTTTAGCACGTTATTAGTTTCAACCAAAACGAAAAATTCTAAAAGTGAAATTGTAAGTTTAAGAGAAATTTGACGAGTGCCTAAGATCTTAATTTTACGAGAAATACTAAAAGTGCGATGTAATTAGATGAAATTCTACGAAAGCATTAAGGGAAAATAATATGAAACAGGTAGGAAGTCACAGGCCAAGGACAAATAAAACAAGGTGTAGTTATTTAGAAGAATTCAAACAGAAAAATAAATGACAATCAGCAATGGTTGATAAACTTCAAACAAAAACATGATAGCAAGAACAACAAGAGCAAAGGAGGTCATTCGGAATAATTTAGTTGTGTTGTGTTTTGGCGAGAAATTAAGGTATACTAGTTCTGGGTGGTGAATTAAACAATTCGCTCGCTCCACATACACTCTGAAAACACTCGTAGAAGCACAACAGCGTGGGCTAGTTTGTATATGCGCATTGTATTAGTATGTGTGAGTTTCAGAGAGAGAGAGAGGCAGAGAAAAGTGGTTTATGCGTATCCGATTACGCAAACAAGGGTTTGTGGATAAATGTAAAAACGTTGGGTAAATAGTGGATGAATGATTCAGTTGGGAATCTCTTGAAATTCTCCGATTAGATGCTTAGTATCGAAATTCAAAACAAAGCAAATTGGTAACAAAAAATAAAAAAATGAACTTAATCGCCAACCGCAATGAATATTTATTTTACAAGAGAGCACACGACTAAAATAAAAACAGAAAACTTCACATCGCGCGCATGCGTTTCTACACACTCTCTCACACATTCACTCTCCGCAATACAAAATGTACGCAAACAAAAGAGTAGAAAAACAAATCATCTTCCAACACAATATGATGCATAGTTTGTTTGGATGGTAATCTCATAAAATTCAACATCAGATTACAAGACCCTTGCATAGATTTTTTGTTTGTTTATATATTGAAGTCTATAAGCACCTATCTGAAAGCATTATTCCAACATAATACAGTAGTGGTACTTGGAACATCAATATGCATCTTGCTTCTCTCATCACCTGTCCTGTTTTGTTTGGTTATTGTTTCTACCTCTTTTTCCCACTTGATTTACACTGCAAAAAATTGCTGTGTTAATTCAACACAATACGGTGTTCCAGCGTGACTAACACTTTGTGTGTGTTAAATCAACACAACACACGGTGTTGATTTCGGTACTGAGAGAGAAATAAAAGTTACGGCTGCAGCGAGATTTGAACATGGGTTGCTCAATTAGAAGTCGAGAGTCTTGTCGACTTGGCTAAATTGTCAGACAGAAAGGGCACTAGATGCAAAACGAAATTTAGTGAACAACATTTGAATTAAATGACTACAGTATAGATTTAAATATTTAGGGGATCAAATATATGTTGCTGAACCCCCCAAAAAACTAAGTTACTTGCACGACTTATCCCATGGTTTAATCACTTCCTATTTGTCAATTGGGAACCAGAATTCGCATTTATAGAGAATATTCTATTTCTATGAAAGCAAGCAAGATGGCGACAGCCAAGCATTTGAGCAGCTTTACTGCTTTCTTATCGTAACAACATGTAAAATGCTGCGCTTGCTTTCATAGAAATGAAACATACTCTCAATGAATGGGGATTGTGATCCCTAATTGACGTGATCCCTAATCAATGGAAAAGTGATTAAATCATGGCATAAGTCGTGAGAGTAACTTTGTTTGTGTTTGGGGTTCAGCAACATTTTTAAATTCTCTATACTGTTTCAATCTAGTACTCTTTCTGTCTGACGATTTAGCGAAGTCGGTAAGACGCTCAACTTCTAGCTGAGCAACCATCTTCAAATATCGCTGCAGCCGTAACATTATTTTCTTCCCAGTACTGAAATCAACACAATGTGTTGTGTTGATTTAACACAAAAAGTAGTAGTCACGCTGGGACTCCGCATTGTGTTGAATTGACACAACTATTTTTTATTGTGTACCACCTCAATTTTAAGCAGCTTTAAT
Source organism: Lepisma saccharinum (assembly GCA_022664845.1). Lineage (NCBI taxonomy): Eukaryota > Metazoa > Arthropoda > Insecta > Zygentoma > Lepismatidae > Lepisma > Lepisma saccharinum. The sequence goes on from JAGDQP010000001.1 coordinate 376,719, forward strand.
GATACTTGTAGTTGAAACTGATGGCGGGGATATCAGAAAAACGGTGAGAAGTATTTACGTCTCTACAATATTACAATACATGGATCATTCAGTAAGATTCTAGCTACATAATAACATCGACACCAAGGTAAAAGATAGCAGCCCCACCTTCCTTAACAAGATATTGATTCTCACCATTCCAATATCAACTATTGTAATACACAAATATAAAAGAAGAATTCCTTGACAAGCCCTTCAACTCCCGCCAACTTTGTCCATAGCTTCAGCATTGCCACTTCGTAGAAGAACAAGGAAAAAACAAAAGAAGGGGAGATGAAATCTTTCAACGTTGTGTAAATTTAGGTTTCCAGCCTCTGCAATATAGTCGGTAACGTTCGGAATTCAGATTGGGAGGAACGAAGTTCAATTGAAGGACCACTTTCGGCCATCCTGGCTAAAGTTTCCTAGTTTTTTTTTTAATTTTACTCAGGCGAACGCTGGTGTGGTTATCTCAACCAACACCTTGGTCGCTACCTTTTCTGATCCAGAAGAGTGATCGCCTAGGGATGTCGTTCCTTGAACTTGACGGCCTTAAGCCAAAAGTAGCAAATTCACATCATAAAAAAAAACCTCAAGCTGGAAAGTTTGTATTTCGAGATGTACTTGAAGTCACAATCCATAATAATTAAAATTAATTTACAAGAGAAAGAAGAAATAATTGGTGTCCTGAAACCACAGGAAGCATCGTAAATAACTATGCTGCAGACAAAAATGTTTTGTTTTTATTTACCTTTGTATGTATTTTATCCTTTTATTATTATTTTCATATGTACGTATTTTATAAACTCGTTGTATACACATCATATGTCCATCTGCGTTCTTTAACTAGCACTGACTTCCCAGTCTCTTCCTGACAGTTTGATTGACAATCGTTAATCACAACACGAAAGCATATTTGCTCCCGGCTGCTTTTTTGTCTGTTTTTCGTTTGTGTTACCCCGTTGGTTTTTGTTTACTCTCATTCGGTTTGGTTCGCTATTTGCAACTCATTGTGATGTTTCGTTTATTTCCAAACAATTTCTCTTACTATTCATGTCTCCTTCCTCCCCTTCTCGCCAGTCACCTTCCCCCTTTTTTTGTTCACCAGCTGCCGTTTGTTGACAGGCATCTGTCATAGTCATCTTTCCCGTATATGAAGAGTTTCCAAAGCCTAAATCCAATATCACTGAAGATTGATATGTTGTGACTGGTTGCTGTTCATTTTTAAACATTCTTTTTGGTATTATTATATCTCTCTCCCTCTCTCTACCTCCCTGAAAAGCTAAAGAGATAAATCAGTCTCACACATAGTCCAGTTCGTTGTGCATCTTTTGTCAACTTAGATTCCATATCGTTTACAATATTTCAAATAGCATTTGTTCTTTAATAGGGATAACCGTGGAACTCTGCTCTATCGACATTTCTATACTCTCAATGAGTTTACTACGGAAATTTTGGGCTTACGAACAACAGACTTTGTAAAGTTTCGTGACTGAATTCTTGCAGTATATATATATATATATAGGATCGCCCTGCTGGTCTAGTGGTTACCGTCACTGACTGCTGATCGTGGGGTCCCAGCTCTGCCAAGGAATTATTTCCAAAGCGAGAGTGGAAATTCGTCTATTGGTTGGTTGCTATGACCAATTTTTCACTTGGTCAATTCGTGCAATTTTTCACTTCTCCCCCGCTTACTCCATTTTAATCACAATATATAAAACTCCTAGGTTTCAGCCCATCCGCCAAACATTCTGTTCGACTCTCCAACAAATGTTCATCTGTCACCCAACTCATTGTCAGTTGTCCCTGGTTTTGTACTTGTTCCTTAGAACTTAACAAATTTTCTAATTCTCCTTGTTCAGTTATCAAGTTACCTGACTTCTTTATCCTCTTCCTTCTACTTGCTTTGTTTCCTTTGTTCCCTATGCCAGAAACTGACTTAATCAAATTACTCTTCTTATTACCCCGATTCGACTTCAGTATCTCTCTCTTCCACTCTTCAATTATTTTATTTAGTTGCTTTTCGCATTCCACAGATTTCTCTACTTGCTTCTCTATTTCAATAGGTTTCTCCACTTCCTTATTATTGACTTCTTCAGACTTATCTTCCAGTTTCTACACTTCATTATTATTGACTTCTACAGACTTCTCTTCCAGTTTCTCCACTTCCTTACTATTGAATTCTTCAGACTTCACTTCCAGTTTCTTCACTTCATTATTATTGACTTCTTCAGACTTCTCAGACTTAAAACAATTAACTGATTTAAAATTCAAAACAACAATCAGCTTTTTCAAAATCTTTTAAAATATAAAAACATTATTCGATTAACAATCTGTCTATCAGTTGCCATGACCCTAAATTCGTGCAACCTTGTATTATCCTCGACGGATGGCTCTGTAGCTTAGTAGCTAAAATGACAAGCTATAAATCTCATGGTTTCGGGTTCGAATCCAGTCGCAGACAAGTGCGAAAATTTTCAACTGTACATTAAGGCAAGTGAACAGGACGCGCAATGCAATCAAGATCACATTTTCCCTAAAAGTACTGTAAAAATATGTAGGCTCTAAATTAGTTTATTGAAACAGTAAACTTCTCTACGTGGAAGATAGCGCTTTCCGGTAGCTATCGATATCGATCTCCGATGTGGGTAATATCGGCAAAACTGTTTGCAATTCGATATCGCTAATGCGTTATGAATATCGACTGATATCGATGTGCTACTAGGATAATTTTAAACTTATATTAATAAGCCAAAGAGAGAGTCAAAGTTTGTCATTTGCATCTGTCGGCAAGCACTTTTCCAGAGGTAGTGAAGAGAAAGATAGAAATATGTCTTTGTGGAAGTACCTTCCCGGCACTCGCCTTAGAGGAACCTCGGAAAAGCTTCAGTATAACCAGCAGAGGGATTCGAACCTGTATCCTTTCAGTGCCAATCAAGAGTCAGTGACCGTACCACGGGCCTTGGTTTCCACACATTTGTAAATAATTTATGGCCTTCGTTTATTAAGTACTTGATGGATGACATCTCTCTATAAGCACTGTATTTGACTCCTATTTTAAATATCATCAACGCTTATGGCTGGTGGGACTCAGAGAAACATGTCAGGATAATCGGTAGTAGAAATCGAAACTGTTTTGCCTCTCCAGTATCTATACAGAATTATAAGTACTACATACACAAAATATTTAGGATTTGTCTCCCCGCATCTACAACTCAAAAGTCCATCTGGAAAGGAAGGGAGCTGTATGAAATACTGATTATACATATCTCTAGTAGGTGTATTTCAATATGTATAGAAATGTATGGACTGGAGGTAAAAAATAGAAAGGGGCAATTACGTTTCAAAGAATTTTGGTATGCGTATAGTTATTAAATGCATGTGTTTAAAAGCTAATGTAACGAAGAGCATACGTAATTACAACAAGTGTAATTTTTCGTACGGGCAGATGACGCTTGCTGAAACAAAATTTGTCAGAAGATTGCAGCCAAAGTTTCGAAATTTAGTTAAATTTTCCGCCCTAACGCTGTGACTGATGATTCGAAAACGAAAATTGATATCTGAATTAACATAAATCGATTTTAATTTTCTTAAACCGAACAAAAGGGTATTCATGTCTGTCACTAATCTTATAAATAGAGCAATCGAGCTCAAAATTGTGTCTGTTCGTTCACTTTATAAACTCACTCTGTTAGAATGGTCTACTCTAAACTCTACATATCTACCGAATGACTAGAGAAAGACCGTAGAATATGACCAATTCTACAATTTTCTCCGAGGTGGGGGGATTTTTACTCTCTAGATACTACCTAATTTGATAAGTAAATTATCCTATCTCTTATGCAACTCCGCGTGACAATTGTGTTGTTCAGCTGCATATCACGGAGGATATAATTGTTTCGTTTTCAAGCGCATCGCAAGGATTGACGAATGAGTTAGTACATGACATACATGAACATTTCAGAGTTGAGTTTCCTTGAACCAAGAATAATCTTATTGGAACAATTTACACACGCAATCATCAACTAAATCTATTATTGTTCTTTATTTAAGCAAGAATGAAAGACATAGGACAGGAAAATGTAAAGATAAACAACTCCTCCAATCGGAAACTCTTTCGAACTTCCGAAAATAACATCTGTTAAGTACACAGCTGGTATTTAATAAAACAGAGACAAACATCAAACGTTAAGGTGTTAAAATTACAAAGGAAGGAATTCCCCCTTCCTCGTTTCCAACCCCTTCTCCTTCCTGATCCAACAAATGTTACGTTCCTTCTTACACTGACGAAGGCGGCGGCTGTTGTATGTTTATTCGCTTCAACGAACATTATATCCATCTTCCGTAAGCCTGAACAACCTCGGTACACAAAAGCGAACAGATTGAAGCAGAGGAAAGAAAAGAAGCAACGAACGAACGTCTTTGGGGATCGAAAATCTCTGCGAAAGGGGGGTGGGGGGAGTGTGTGTGCTCAGAAGAGAAGGAGAGTAACAGAATTACTTTGTCTTAGAAAGTGTAATTTGATACAACCGACAATTCTTCCTGCTTACGATCGACCAGAGAGCTACGGATGTATTCAAGGGGAAGTACTCTACTAAGGGAATTCTATTACAGCAATTTCAGTCCTTAGCCTAAATTTTTATGATCTGCCCATCTCTCTCTCTCTCTCTCTCTCTCTCCACTCCCTCTATCTTTGAGAGTGCTTGGCAGGTTGATCCCCTGTGGTGGATAATTAGTTAATCAAGAAACAAAATCGAAGCTGAATAATAAAAGAAATTCTTCATTAACTGAAAATGCCAATCACTACAATTTTGAAGAAATCTCATTGCTGGTATAAGAGATTAAATAATATCAGGGTATTGTTAAACCACCATCGGTTAACTTTGTCTAAAGATCTTTGAATCATAAACCTGCCTCCATAGTAGAATGCATATGGAGGTTAACATAATTACTTGACAACTTTTAATTTAAGCTGATGAAAACTGGAATTATTTGCACTTACAAGTTTAATACTTTGCGGTAATATCTTCTTCGTGTAGCAAGTTCTGTATTGGCTGAGTCTATATCTCGGCCTTGTAAGTGATCGAAACAAGCTGTGCGTTATTTCCCACAATAGATTTTGCTGATTGATAATCTTAAAACTCATCCAGCTAGCCTACAACAAGACGATTGGACATATTTGTGAACACAGATTTGTTCAAACAACGATATATATAAATCCATCAGAACGTAAAATGAGACAGAGTTTTCACGGGCTATTTAAAGTGTTTACATTAACACATTAAAATATTCTAAATGTTTCGTTAAAATTCCATTCTATTACTGTCTGAAATGCCAAGTTTGAATAATCAGTAGCGACTTAGTTGTTCTATTCATAAGTTTTTCATATCACAATACTCATTCCTAAATAACAAACCTAGCGACCGTGGCTCAATGGTAGAGAGTTGGTTTAGCATTTGGGAAGTTGTGGGTTTGACCCGACCGACCGACCATCCTGACTGAGGTTTTTCCTCAGTCATATTAAGAAAATGTCGAGATGGTACCTTCAACTTAGGCCCTGGCCGACGCCTTTCCGCATCCTTTACCCTCCCCTATCCCGGCCTGAACCTTAGATGCCTGAAGACCATAAATAAAATTCAAATACTAGCCAAAATTTTTAACCTGTATTTTTGGTCTCAATTCTTGAATCAACTGACTCGCTGAATTTTTGGCCCGAACATTACTTCCAAGATCACAGCCTGCTTATATCCCTATTTTCAACTGTACCATTTAGCTGTATCAAACACTACGAACATTAAAGGTCCATCAGAAGATTTATAAAATAAGGTGTCAAAAGAGCTTCGAGATAATCAACTAGTAATCAATTTGTGGATTCTCATTACCTTTCTTCTTTACGGGTACAGTCGTGAAGAACGGACAAAAACTTTTGCCACTAAATATATGGTTTTATTATAGACAAACGTTGAAGGTTTGAGGCAGAATCAATACCAAGCATCAGTGTTTGTTTCATAGAAATCCCTTCCGGAGAGGAGTGGATTTCAAAACTCTGGATATAGTAATTTTATTGAACTCGTTCCATCCACAGAAAAACATATAATTACATCAATTTTATAAAATTTTGAGAAAGTCATTTCGAACTTGTAATACGTACCCGGACGCATTACTTACGATGTCTGGCTAAATATTAACGGTACTGGCAACCCTGTCGGAAGTATATGTGTAGCAGCGGGGAGCGAACGCACGGTGATACCTGATTTCAGGTGATTTAATCGCTTTCACGTCTAATCCCACTTGTTAAGTCTGTACAATTTGTTCCAGAAAATACTTTCCCGAGTATACTCGTGCACTGATTCTTTACGTTCTTTTATTATTACTCCGTGATATATCGTAGACAGAGCATTTCAAAGAAAAAAGTTTACTCTTTTGTACTGACTGCTACGGTGCCTTTGTTTTCTGCGTTGGTTGCTAGTGTTGTACGTTCTTTCTAAAACTGCAGAATAATCTGAATGTTTCGGAGGTAAACTGATGGACAAAACCCAAAATTAGTTAGATAGTTGCAAAAAATATTTTTTGAATATGGAGTTTGCATCCGTCAGAATGATAAAATATTACCAAAAATAGTTGGCAACTCTTCTTTTCGTTCTGAAACTCCAGACTATTCCACTCCTTTTTATGTCATATCTGATTAAATTTGAGTTGTAGAAAGAAACAAACATGAAGAATTAGACTGGTCTCTACGTGTCACATTATAAAGTAAATAGTTTGTAACAAATTAAAAACATTTGAACATCCTACGGTATAACAACACCACGCACACACATAGTCGTATACGAATTGCCATCTACGCACTTCATTACATTAAAACGTGACGCAAATACACGAAAAATAGAGGCGTGTGGAAAGAAGTTATAAACGGTTTTTAAGAATTCCCTTCTCTGCTAAGTTGAGAAGAAGAATAAGCGGATGAAATTGTTATTTTCAAGACGTCATAACGTTCGGCTGCACAGTAGGGAATATTTCACAAACACGATGAGCAAATTCTATTGTTCGCTAATGTCTTCATCATCGTCTTCATATTAACATTAAGAGTGCTTGGGAACTTTAGACGATTTCTTCAAGGTTGATTTGAATGGTCTTTCAGACAAAGTTCCTACCTGAATTACTTCCTGGCCTTCAGAGAAGAAAAAGGATAAATGAGGCACCTCAAATACTGCCTTGTGAGTGTCTGGCAAAGAAAGCGTACCGCATCCCTCTACATGCTTTAATATTATAGCACACACATGTTGCTGCGTGTTACGGGTAGCCTCCTACACTTTCTTTGTCTACAGACAAACTTACCACGGATCGTATTTACATAACAGCGAGGAAGAATTAGCGATAACTATGAAAGGAAGTACACGAAGATTTTTCTTGAGTGCAATGTGCATAGCGTGGGGAACAACAAATGTATAGAATGTACAGAAAATGAACAAAAACCTTTAGCGGACATGTAAATTATTACTGGCACTTTTCTGATAGTAGGGTAAACTATACCTGTGAGCATGTTTTGAAAATCTCCATCAGTAAGATTTAACGTTTGTTTCGAAACACAACACGTAAAATACTTATTCTCAGTTTAATAAAGAAGAGAGTGAAATTATCGTGGTTGGCATTCCAAATACAATAATTGGCACTGGACGCTAAAGTGATTGGCGCACCTTACGCATTTCCTTTTTCCCCCTAATTATGTGCAAGTAAATACTTAAATTTATTTTTAAGCAGTATATTCAAACGTCAAGGATATAAATATCCACGTAAACTTAACATAAACAGATGAGAAGTAAAGTGTAATATCTGATTAATGATACATCATGTTTCGTTTAAGCTTACACCAGTAGATGTGATTAATTTGAGGACTGGTAGAAAGTGTTTAAATAGTCTATGTGTACACTTATCTACGGAAGAAATTAATAATGCAATAATATTATCTGCCTAAGTGCAAATGGTTTTGTTCTTTGTGAAATATTACGATTCAAAGCCTAAACTATTAACAAGTTGCTGCGTATAGGGATACATAAGGAATTTTGGAACTATAATAAATGCATAATGATTTCAATAGATTAACAAACTGTACGCGAGATATGATTAATACGTAAGTGTATATAATATTTCGTATGCGGATTTCAAATTGTATTGTCTCACGTCTACGTTGATTTATGGGTATAGTTTGGGAATGCTTTGTGCAATGTCGAAGGTTACGCTAATTTTGAGTGACTAAGCATATAAATTTAAGCCACTTTAATTCTATAGAATGTTTGTAAACAAAATTTTAACCAGCAAACTTAAAAAATACAATATTCAATGGATCATTTTCTTTACATGGTATTTCCTTTTTAGCGCACCCGTTATATATACGGGGGACCTATACAGTTTATCCTGCCTCTGCGCCTATAGCCACTAAATCTCAGGAACTACAAGTCAGACAGAAAAAAAGCCATGCACGTGCTCGTGCTCTGAAAGTGTGAGGGAAACTATGGCGTTGGATCTATTTTTTGGGTAATTCTTAAAGAAACTTTTGATATTCAGCAGGAAGCTTTGATTTCGTCTATAAAACCATTATCTAGATTGCTTTGAGAAAAGCTGAAGACATCAACGAATATTACTTAACTGTTTATTCTGTCCTTGCTGATTGTAGGTGAAGTCTGGGAAGTATATATCATCACTTTCATCGTTTAGAACAGTTATTTTCTAAAGGCCGATCAGAGTCCGAGAGATTGAGTGTTTGTGTCGAGAGATAAAATATGTTATAAGAATTGTAGACTAAGAGGGAATATGAAATAGATATTAAATATTTTAACAACGTGATTTATTAATACAAGACGAACTAGTACATCGTAAGAAATACAAACTGAAATAGTTAAAATTATTGAGTCAATAAATGCAACATTCTTATAATTCAATAATGAGACTCTATTATGGACCTGGAAAATATGGACGCGGAAATGGCTTTTCTCTAACTACGATGCAACTAATCGACCTTGGCAGTGGGTAACACCTCTAACATAGTGCTGCCATTTATTGCGTGGGTATGCTGTAATGTCACATATAACGAAACAATGTCTCTGTTCACACAAACAACTATTCCAAACTAACTGATACCATGTTCTGTAACTACTGCGCATGCGTCAATGGAACAAAAGAACAAAGACGGGGTACTCAGAGTATTTGGTGCGTTCACAGGCAGTAGCTATTGTTGTTGTTGTTACTTGTATTGTTCTATTGTTATTAGAATAAGCTAAATTGTACTGTATTGTCTTTAGGCATGTTTGGCTCAGGACGATTGTCATACGATGTTTTACAAATAAAGTCTCGATCAAGCCCGAACGCCGTTGTTGGAAATTATTTCCTTTCATGATACAGGAACCACCTGATGGAAGGATTTTGTAGGTGCTACGTAAGCGAGTGTACCCTCGTAGATGAGTGGTCAAGTTTTACACTTTAACTCCGTACGATGAAGTAGGAAAAGTGAACATTGTCCAAAATGCATTTGGTATTTTCTATACAAAAGGCTATCAGTGTAGAGGCTATATGTTATTTCACCCAGAAAAAGAGGCGTGTTACTCAAAATCTGTTTGAAATCGAATATCTATCATATTAACATGGAGTTCGATATCGATATTCGATTTTGTAAATTATGAACATCGATTTTTATATCGAAAACGTCGATATTTCTAAATATCGTAAGACCTAGTAATCATTCAAATTAAAAATATTTAAGTATTTTATATTCGATTTAAGGTAAATCTTATTAGTAGCATAAATGAATTTTGCCTAAGAAAGACGTGAAGAACTTTGACAATACTGTTAGAGGCTTTAGACTTCACTTGAGTATTTATTGTGAACTGTTCAAATTGTGTAGCTGAACTACGGTTGTTATTAGCAAGCCCTGGATTTCATCTTCACGTGAAAGAGAAAGATAGCTTCATAGAAAAATTTCAAGAATCCGGCAGAAAATTAAAAGAAAATGCATAAGTAAAAAAGAAGGAATTTATAAATGTGAAAAGAAAGTAGCAGAATATACGGAAAGCAAGAAGAAAAAAGAAAACAGAATCTGCTCCGTCACTGTAATCGCTTATGCCTCTTGCACTAAAGTCGTAGAAGACTTCGTCGTTAAAGGGGTTTTGAGTTAATTAGAGGCTGAATATCATCGGAGGGAAGGAGTTGAGAGCTTGCGACGTAACTACATAGCCAGAAGCGGCACCAACAGCAGGAGATCCAATGAGATGAATGAACGATGGAAATCTCTGCTTGTCGCACTGGTCATCTGGGTTCCAGTGACGAATCACTTTTATGATTTCTGCTTCTTTAAGTTTTTGTCCGTCAAAAATATTTACTATTTAGCCATTGAGATACAGCTACAAACGGCACAACATATTAATAAACGAAAAAAAGTGAAATATCCACACCCAGCCCTTGGGATTCAGTTGGTAACGGTGCGGACCTCAGATTGGTACTGAAGAGGCACGGGGGTTCGAGATCCGCTCCTCAGAATTTGACTGAGGGCTTTCCTCAGTTTCACCACAGAGATACCCAAAGGCACTCGTTGTTAACTTAGCTCATAAATTAAAATTAAAATTTTTGTAATGAAATAAGCATAGACAGAAAGTATATTTCGAGCATACCCCATGATTCCAATAACAATAAGCTTCTAGCGATAGTGTGTGATCAGAATTTTGTCCGGGGGTAGGTCTATGATCCGACGTCCATTGAGCAAGGTGAACTGATGGAGGTCTCCATGGGATGGAGATGACGTTATGAGAGCGGAACTTACAATTTCACGTGCGTTGCGATACAACATGTTTAATATGTGTCCACTGGGAACGAAACACGGAAATTCTTGTTTTTATGCAATTGGTAGACAGTCAGACATACAATGTAAATTGAATGATGAAACAGAAACGTTTTAAATTAACAGAATAGAAATATCATACACAAAAACTCTATTCTGTGTTCGTTCTCAAAATAAGAGGAATAGCCATTTCTTTCCTTTTGTTATTTCAGTGATTATTACACTGTGACACTGATGACGAAATCAGAAACAACATATATCCTTTTCATTATAGCACGGAGCTGATACGTTACAACGTGTTGTCAGGATTTAAACTTCAAATTCTAAAAATTCTCTAAAACATTACTGAATACAAAAAAGTTACTAACAGTGTAGAGTCAGAAACAAAAAGTCTATAAGAGTGGAACCATGTTCCATTCAGGTAGAAAGTCTGATTCTTTGAATGTGTCAACAGCAGAAATGAGCTCTGTGCACAAAACTTTGTAGCTACGCGCTCGGTCAATACAATTCAAGACGATGATTCAGTTCCTGCAATTAACCCACTTCTGACAAATTTCATGATCAAGATATCCGTTTCCTGTTCTGATATCTTCCACATCAGCTTTATTTTATCTTCAGTTCATCTTACTATTGTTATTCATCATATGTCGAATGGAAAATCTCATATTTTGAACTCCTTGAACAATACAATAGATTACTTGAGCAGTTATCTCGATCTGATACAAATCAACACTGCTAATTGCTGTAGCAACATAAATTACCAAGAGTAGAGTCTTGCATTCAAGTGGTTCTGGATATAATTCATGGTGAGATTTGAAGCTACCTCAAAATGTCTCTCGCCCTTAGGACGAACAATGTACATATTCATGCGAACTGTTTGGGGCAAAAAGCGAAAATTATGACTCCAGAATGTGTAACCGGAACCGATTTCACAAATACGCAAAAGCGTTTCGTTCCGGTGATTTTTTTTTCAGCCTTAACGGGATCAGAAGGTCAGTGGAATGCCTTGGCAGGATGGTTTGCTGCTAAAATTGAAAGGCAGGCAGGAAGGAAATACGGCAACCGAATCTCTCACTGCTGCTCTGTGGGGAAGAGGAAATGCGAGAGAAACAGCAGTAGTAGCATTCTGAGTGGATGGCCCGACCGATCGAGCAGTAAATAGGTCTCTGGCTGTCAGGTACTGAGGCTATGTCATTAGTGGAACTGATGGTAAGAGAGAAAGAGAGGGAGTAGGATATTTGGAAAGTGGAAACGAGGTAGGTAGGGCACAGTGTTTCCTCCCATCTTCATTCTCCCTTGTCTTCCCCTCGTCCAAACAGCTGCTACGTTTTCTGCTGTCTCGTTAGTATCAAAAGGAACAGGTCAATAATGCCTGTGCTTCGAGGCTCGACTGGCAAAAATAGTTCCTAACACTTAACGTTTTCTCATAGTAGAAAGATTCTATAAATATACAAGGTGTAACTTAATTAATGCAACAAACTTCCCTAATTAGGATCTGGTTGTATGGATGCTTATTACTGTCGTTTTTCTGTGAGTAAGCTCCAGGGTTCAGATCCAATAGGGACTCACTGTATCAAAAATTGATATGTTTCAATTTTAGAAGCTGAGAAGCCAATTTATTATGTTAAAAACAGTCCAAACTAAGGGCATATTCAAACACCCAGGACTTAAATCCTGTCGCAAGACTGAGGAATGACATTCGGTGAAAACATCTTTTGGGTGAAAATAATGAAGAAGCTAACAGCCAAAACCTTTATTGCAGTCACTATCCCGACAACAAGACAGAGAATTATTCTGAAAAATAAACTTAATGAGAGCGACTGCAATGAGCAAAATTAAAGCCCCTACCTAGAGCTGATTCGGACTTATTATTATTTCCTTTGTTTATTGGGAATTTCTTCGTGTCTACCTGGCCCCAATTGGAGAGTATTCAATTCCAGGATCAATATTTTCCTAATACTGTAAAAATTTTCTTATAGTTCTGAATGTTTGGAAAATTGCACTCTTCTGGATTCGTTTAATGATTATTATTTAAAATCCTAAAGTTGCTAGTTTCTCCATCACTGATTCGTTAATAGCTCCTGTTTTCGATATTACTATAGGTATTATTGTCACCTTCTTGATTTTCCACCGTTCTTGAACATTCTGAGCCACTTGTTTATAGGTCTCAATATTTCTTGTCTACGTGACTTTTCCAGATGTGTGAGCCCTTCTTTTCTTTGACAATGAATGTTATGTGTAGTCTATTTTGATGGGTTGCTCTGTCTGCTAATATGGTTGTCCCAATATAGTGCGCATGCACGATTGTTATTACCGTTATTATTGCTTTTAATATAAAGGAGATGTTGCACTCTTAAGGCGAGGCTCAGTGGAGTCCAACTCATTTTCTCCCCTATACAAGAGAGACAGAGAGATCTTCCTCATTCCAACACACCAATTTCCTTCATCGCTTCCTTCAACGACTCTTCTCTCTCGATCCCCCTTCGTAACGCTCGCTCCTCCTTCTCAATTCCGAAACGCGTTGCTCATCCAAGCACTTCATTCGACCATCGATAATCGATGGAGAAGCCCCTGAATAACTAGGATGAATTCTGCTAGATAAGAACTCTTTTCTCCCTCCAATATTACGTTATGGTCTTGCATTGAATGAGCTACAGAAATAAATCCTCAGCATGTATATGTGGCCACACACACACACATACACACATGCGCACACGCGTGCATTCCATGGAAAGAGCATACTAATACAGATCACATCACCAATTTTATCTGCGGAAGTTGGTAGATTGGTCGATTGAATGAATTCCTGTACAGTTAACAAGAATTCGTACAGCCTTGTTTACAAATTGTACAACTGAGGTGCTACTCTGCCCCATGTAAAGGGAAATTATAAAGTGAATTGTCTAGTAAGAGTTCCTGTAAAATTCAATTTAACCTTACATTAAATTTAATGCAGGAAAGATTAGCGTTTCTTAAAAAATACAGAAGAATCTTGTCGCTAATTAAATAAAGATTTTTCTTTTTTGTACATAGGTTTATACGACCGTTTGTAGGAAAAGGGGGAGGGCAAAATGATACAAGAAGCAAATTTGTATTTATTTTTAACAGTTCACACTCTCTATAGCAGAGAAGGAAGAAGAATGAATAGGGCACCCATAGTACGCTATTCACCAACATTTCAAACCTAAAAGCGAAAGGGTTATACTCTAATATTGTTACTTGCTAATGGATATTTTTCACATTGCAAGATGTCACATACTTGGAAGAAAAACACAAGTTGATATTTTGCAATCATTATGAACTTTATCATAGTAAATCTATTTTATCCTAGGTGACAATATGGGAGATTATACAAACTGGGATGAATCAAGTTGGTACGCGTACGTAGACAGGATCAACATGCACGGCAGTGCATGAGCCAAGTTCTTCGCGTCAGAAAACGTCAGCACTGCCAGAAGCATGTTATACAGGAACAAGAGTTTATGGCAAAATCGACGATTTGGGGGCTCCGTAAGAAAAAAGATGTTAAAGATAGGAATATGAGCTTTTACCGTTAAGGAGATATGGTAAATATGTGCAGATGTACAAAATTTCATATTCGTATCTCAAACTATGTTCTAGTTGTGGACCCCTGAAATTGCACATTTTAGGCTAACTGACTCACTCACT
>JAGDQP010000001.1:396233-441662 GCA_022664845.1 Lepisma saccharinum
AAGTTCCTTTGTTCCTGTTACATGCTGTCACCAAGGAACTTGGCTCATCCGTCTCCCATTTCACACCTTTTTAGGGCTAAAGAACTTGGCTCCACTTTTTGCACCTCTGGTGTTTTTGTTCGGATAGTCAGTTTTCTGTGAATCGAGTCACTGCAGTGTTTTCTGTAATATTTTTAATGTATGAGTTTTAATATACTCACAGAGAAAGTATGAGTTTTAATGAAGTTTAGGTTAGTTTAGTGGAGTTACTATTTCGTTTACTGATAGTTAGATTTATGTATGGAATTTTGGGAAGGATAATTAAGATGACTCTTCAACTTCGTTAGTAATATTTAATAGAAAAAAATTAGTAGCACACCGTTAGTATAGTGTTATTTATATTTTATTTATCGATAAATTTACAAGATAAAAACGCACTTTTAATAGATAAACCAGTTTGTAATTGTACTATGCGTTTCCATGTAACATATTGCAACATTTAGGCTCAACTTTATGCAAAATATAAAATTTTAGAAATGTTGCGGAACAAACAAGGTTAACAACGACGTATGAAATATTGAGCTCAAAATAAAATCCTTCTTACAAACAAAAACCGAAGGAAAAAATGTATGTCCGCTTCTCCCTTATCTGCAGAACTTCAAGTTTTGTCTTCCTCAGTGATTGTACGACAGGGAAAGAAAGAAATCAAACGATTTGAGGAATTCTTGGCAACGCATTATACCATACCAAGAAACAAATTCGGTTTAAGGTTGATTCCAAAACAGCCAGACAACCTGATATAGTTAATATTTTCTCGGCCATCTTTTTACTATCGCAAGAATGAATAAATGAGTAAATGATCGGACATTCTAGCAAAATGTTCAGGATTACATAAACACAATCATTTAATATTGAATATTAATTTTTAAGGCATTTAGGCGAATTTGGCTCAGGCCGGATGGATGATGATAGGATGATAGGTGGTGTTAAATTCTGTTTTTAGTTTTAAAAGAACAAGAATCTAACACAATAATAACTATTTAGGTAAGATTAGGTTAGTTAAAGATATATGAATTCTAAATTTATACCACTCAAGCATCAGTTATTCAAAATTCAAGGTTCAGAAATAGAATATACGACGGTTTATTTCAAATGATAATAATCTTTGATTATAGGCTAGTATAGATGGAAGGCTACAATAGCAGAGTCATAGTTTCAAATTGCATGTCATTTCATCAATTCAATTAGCAAATATTCAACGCGTTACTAAGTTGTAATTGACATTGTTAACATTTAGACATCTTGAATTCATCAAAGTTTCAGTTTAAGTTTTCAGCAATTATTCTCGCCATAGTCGTGTAACGTAACTTACGTTTCTGTGATTTCATCGTATAATTAGCTTATTTATCATTAAAGAATTGCGTTCAAATATCAAATCACTTTTACAATGTGTTAGGTTCGGTATATGCCTATGAAAGAAATTCACCACTCCTAAAAATTATTTTAATTGGTGAATATTTTCGGGGCATGGGCACTGTTGTATGGCTGTTTTGTGTTTACTGATAGGTTGATAACCCTTTGCTGACAGAGTATGCCCCAAATACTACACCTCGGATCGGAAAAATTGATACTTCGATTCCTTAATTTTGATATTAAGCTCTCTGAATTTCTCCAAAACGACACAAGTTCTCTCAAAGTATTGTTGGATGCCTTTCCCACTGATAAAATCGCCTAAATAGGCTTGTGCATAAGGAAATGTATTTAATGTGGAGTTCATGAATTTTTTGAACACAAACAGAGCACAACGTAATCCAAATGCTAGGCAACTGTTCTAGTATAGTCCCCACGGAGTATTTATGGCAGCTAATTTTTTGGATTCTTCGTCTAATTCGAGTTGTATATACGCTTGATTTAGGTCAAAAATTATAAACGCAACCACACCCTGTAGTTTGCCTATTAGATCATTAATAGTTGGTAGCGCATGTCATGTTTTTCATTACGGTGTTTAACATCGTTTTGAAATCAGCACAGATTCTTAAGTCGCTTGATTCTTTTCTTGATACAATTACAATTGGCGTGGCCCAATCAGAATATTTTATTGGGCTTATTAAACCTTGTTTCTGAATATTTTCAAGACCGGCTTTTACTTTGCCGTTTAAACTATAGGGTACGTTGTAATGTCATTTGAATATTGGAGTACATGTTTGATCAATAGGAATGTTAACCTTACAGCCTTTGATCAAGATAAGAATATTATTTTGAAAAATGTCTGCATATTTTTGTAGGATTTGCTCTACTAGATATTGTATATTATTATCCGCAAACTTATTATTCCTTTCTCCTATATTTTGTACCTGATGAATTGCTTTATCCATGTCGAAGAACTTCCTCCAATTTGGCCAGACTTTTGTTATAGTACCTCCACCTCCACCTAATAACGTATATCTGATAGGAGCTTCTACTAAATAAAAATAGGCATTGAAGATGTGGTGGTCAATTTCTATTTGTAGCAACACCAGTATGCCCCTTAGATTGCAAAGTTTCTCCATTAGCGGCAAATAATTTAGTTTTCACTGGTAAAATTACTTCATGTTGCCTCAATTCTGTAAAAACATCCAAGATAATATGCTGGCCCCAGCGCCAGTATCTATCTATTTCTGCCAATATTTGTCTGCTGTTAATACTCACGCTCTTTAAACACGGCTCTTAATTAGCCCAAATACGTTTTAAGTCAACCTTATGGTTTCTGTATCTATTGGACCATTTGTATTCGTCCCTGATTCTTGTAAAATGCGCCATTATTGCCATAAACGTGAATCCAAATCCTCCATCTCGTCGCCAGTATGTTAAACTCTGTTTTCACATAAAAACAAGAATCTAACACAATAATAACTATTTAGGTAAGATTAGGTTAGTTAAAGATATATGAATTCTAAATTTATACCACTCTACCATCAGGTATTCAAAATTAAGGGTTCAGGAATGGAATATACGACGGTTTATTTCAAATGATAATAATCTTTGATCATAGGTTAGTATACATGGAAGCCTACAATAGCAGGGCCATAGTTTCAAATTGCAAGTCATTTCATCAATTCAATTAGCAAATATTCAAACATTCAACACGTTACTAAGTTGTAATTGACATTGTTAACATTTAGACATCTTGAATTCATCAAACTTTCAGTTTAAGTTTTCAGCAATTATTCTCACCATAATCGTGTAACGTAACTTACGTTTCTGTGATTTCATCGTATAATTTGCTTAATTATAATTAAATAATTGCATTCAAATATCAAATCACTTTTAAAGATTCATTTAAATCAATGCTTGAAACTCTTAAACTCAAGAGAATATAAATCTTGCATATTTTTTGATAGAGCGTCAATTGTTTGTTTCATTCCTTCCTTTGGACATGTCGACAGTTTTAAAAATGTTTCGTGCAAATGTTTTACACTTTAAATTACACATATTAGGTGGAATGAAGGAAGTGGGAGCAAACAGAAAAACCACGAGCAAACCCACGCATATGGTGTTTGTCCACCACAAAGCCTACATGGCACGAAAATGGATCGAACTGACGAACACAAGCACCAGAGGTGAGCGCTCTACCATTGAGCTCCGCGTCCAATAATCATTGAATGTGTACATATAGATTTATTCAATGCTATTCAATATGATGTGTATATTCAAAGGTTAAGCATAAAGCCTCACCGTTGAACAGAAATTCCGAAAGATGAACATGGGAATTGTGTAAATATGTTAATTTACTTTCCATTTAAGTTAATAGGTTGTTTTTTTTTATTTTATAAAATATGGAAGAGATAAGCTTTCAAGACTTATTGACAAAACGATAAATAGGAAACAAATTTGGCTTTTTATTTAAGAAATTTATAAATCATACACGTAAACTCGTTGCACGATTTGTACCATATACGTATAGATGGACACTGCCAAACTTATGACTCAGTGAACTTTCTCTCTCCAAGAAACCTTCGGACTTGAGCAGGTAAACAGCAAAAAAAAGTATTTTCCAGAAAATTCTGTTAAGGACTTTTATTCCTTTATTATTTAACATACGTGGATATACAAAGCCTTTTGTACACAGGAAGGTGTTCCTTGTATTATTAACTACTATGTAGTCACTATGTACAAAAATATATTTAATTTTGATAAGAGTATTTATAATTGTTTCCTGGTTAGTTATTGCGGGCCTGGTATGTGGCTCTTGAGCGGTTACACTTGGGTACATAGCTACCCTGGGGTAGAATAAGCGCAACTAGTGAAGAAATATTCCTATCGAAAAATTCTACAGGGAGAATCACCAAGTTTAAGTAATTTGCGCTCATTCGCGTACTCATGCCCATCTTCAACAAATAAGTAGGACGTACTCTACCAAACTGAATTTGATCGAATTGGTGATGCCAAAACAGTAAGAATTTACAAGCAAACATTAAGAGGAAGAATATAGAAATAAACGTATAAATAAATAAGAAACATAACAAAATAAAATATTAAAAAATAACATTAATGCGTTATAGTGTAATATGTATTTTGAAAACAAATACCAGCATTCAAATCAATAGCAAAAAAGATACAAAATTGGGAATTAGCTATACAAAATCTTCCAGAAGTTTTTGAAGAAATAAGTCTGGAAGTCTGTAGAAGATAAACATTAAGGAATGTTCTACATTAAGTGGAATAGTTTCCGTGAACTTAAACAGTTTATCTTATAAAGTGTAAAGACAGATAAGACAATATAATATGCGCAAAGACAACAACGATAAATAAAAAAAACAAACAAAGAGAAATTAAGTAAGTTATCGGGAAAACTATTCAAGCGATAGAGGCCAACAGAGGTAGTTGTGCAATATGACTACACAACCTGGGGCATGAATGTTTGTGGATTTTAACAAGCACTGCACTCATTTATTCGTGGCGGGCCGAAGTCAGAAGTTACTAACACGGCGCATATAAAATAAAGTTTACGAAAGTTTTATCAAGCGACGAAGATAACGCAAGATACAATGCGAGATATTTACAAGATAATAGCTCGATCTACGAAAATAGAGAAACATGGCAGGAAAAAAAGTGTAAATACCAATATTCCGAAGAAGTTGGAATCAAAACATGCGCTCCTAAATCACTAAGACTTTCGATAGACAGTTGTTAGCTGTAAGTTGAATGAAAGAAGAAATAATCCCAATCAGGGATTTGGAAAGGCAAAATACGAAAATTGAACGCTTGTAGTGAAGGTGTGGCGACTCCTATGTGCTTGACTTGAATCTTGAATTTTAATTTCAAACCTCAAACTCCCCTGTAATAAAATTATCAATTAACACACTGGTTCCTTTGGCTTATTTAATAATATTACCTTTCTAAACTCTGGCTCTAGATAGGAAATTAAAGGTTTTAGGATAAACCTCGAATACTAATTAATAAATATAAAAGTAAACCATAATAACAAATATAAATGTGAAATATATATGCATACAACAGCCGGCCGGGTAGCCGTGCGGTCTACGGCGGTAAGCCAACGATTCGAGGGTCCTAGGTTCGAGTTCTGGCAGGGGTATGGGTGTGGATTTTAATGGCTAAGGGGCGAGTCGTGACGGGCCGAAGTCCAAAGTTACTAGACTAGCCCAAAGAAAAATAAAGTTAAAAATTTTTTAATATGCATACAACAATTTTGTAGACAATTTTGTATACATGTGACGCTTTTTTAAAAAAGAATTAGCAGTTACATACTTACGGGCATCACATCGTCGAAGTGCATTACACACTGATGTAAAAACTTACCTGAAAAAAGAAAAAGAGAATATTTTAATTAAAACTTCCAATAGTAGATGAAAGGAGCGATATGATATAATGTAAACATTGTACTTTATCAAATCTTTGAAACAGAAAATATTCCCTTATCGCCATATGCCATTTGGAAGTAGTTCCTGGCACCATGAGTAGTAATGTACTTTCCAACGGAGAGATATGTGTCGGTGTGGTCCCCGTGAACACCAATTTAGGTGGTAGAAGCAGACTGGACATCAAAGACAATTATTAAGTGAAGTGTTTTCATATTGGTGTGGGATTGAGCAAGTATCAACTTCCCCTGATTTTTGGGCGGAGTTATTAACGGAGAGATATGTGTTATAGATGCTAATATAATCCTTTACGGCACTATAAGACAAGTCACGTTCAAGGTAACCTCATTATTTGCATAAGAGTTCATTGATAGCTTTGTTATATGAAAACAACCAATATCTTGAAAGTAAAGCGAACTAACGAACGTGAAAAGTAAATGAACAAAGAATAGTGATTGTTTGCTGGATTGTACGCATTCAACCACACACCAAAGTATTGTTGGTTGCATAAGATTCGGGCGTACTTTGTTTAGTTTAGTAACGTGATTTGGTGCGCCAAGCGACAATTCTCGAATAGAACGGCATCTTAAGCATGCATCTCCAGCGTTGAACAAGTATCGGGCCCGCGTTAGCAATGGGCCGAAAGATGGTTCGCGTTAAAGAAGGCCGAGGAGGTTTAAGAGAAGACAAGAACTAGTAGCAAGAAGAAAACCAGAAGCAGAAAAGAGATAAGAATACGGGGAAAGAAGGAATACACTGTCCGATGCAACACAGAGGCAATCACAATAGAAGATGGAGGCGGAAAGTTCGAGAAGAACATTGCTCAACAGACAGAGCCAGGATGTCGGAAAACCCGGAGAAAGGAGAAGATACTCTCCATAAGATCCAAAAAGAGTAGGTAAGAAACCGAAGAAAGCGTATATATATACTGAAGAGAAAATGTTTTTTTAATTTTTCGCGAATTATCCGTGTCCACCTTGTTGATTATCGGAGCCTTCGTAATTTTATCGAAAATTTATTGATACTTTTCATTTGTTAACTTCTACCGTATCCGACGTTGTATTCGGTCTTCGCCTAAGTTTTACTCGGGTCCCACGTCCTCAGTACCGCTACATACACAATCTACACTCTTTTTAAAAAAATCAGCTTTATCCTGTAAAAAGTCTGGCACGGAATTTAAAAAAAAAAAGTTGATTGTATAAATATTCTTGGAATGAGAAATGTTTATCATTTTCGCCATTGGTTTGCCTGGTGTATTAGCAGAAAAATGGCTCTTTTTTTACCGTGTACATTACATGGCAACGAATGCTGGTTATATATAATTTTCACTTTAAGAATATGCAGCGTAAAAATAGATTTTGAAAGCATCTGAACGCTGCCTCAGTAGCAGACGATATACATCGCCTATCTTATATTGAATTAGAATAAAAAAATGTTCATAAAAATAAATCAAATTAAATTTTTGTAAGAAAAAATACTTATATAAACCAAGAATTGTTAAATGTTTTTAAAAATTCATTGGTTAGAATAAAAAGAGCATGTAATTTCCATAATGCGAGGGAAAATGTGCAATAAAAATGAAAAAGAGAGAGAGAAAGAAAGAAAAAAACCTATTTCGCACAAAACAAACAGAAAGAAAAAAAATATGGAATTTGAACTTTTTTAATTTCATTTTTTGAAATTACCGTATCTTATAAAAGTAGTTACTACCCTGTTAAAAATTTTGCTTTCTTCTTTCTAAGGAAAAGAAATATCAGCTACAATTTTCTCCAGACTTTTGGTAGACATTCTAGCGAAGAAATAGCAGTTGAAGAAAAGGCAATTCTTCGTTGCGTCGAATTGTATTCAGTCCCAAGGGAACACTACGAATACTTCGTACATTTCAAATGAAAGAGAAGGATAAAAGTAAGAGAATGAAATAAAACACTTCTTTTTCTTTTTAAAGACAAATAAAGTCAAACAGAAATAACATCGCTGCTTGCAGACTTTATTACAAACTTCATTTCTCCAGTTTTCTTTCTTAAGACATGAATTTGTTACCAATTTTTGTACGCACTATATAGAAGAAAGTTAACAATTCTCTTGTTTCTTCAATTTTCTTTTTTTACTTTTATTCTTCACAAGGACAGAGATTGTATTATGACGTTGTTTGTTTACTTGAAAGTGTATCACGTGCAAAAAAAATAGTGCAAGTTTCATAAATTTATCTTAAGAAGACATTTTTTGTCTTTCTTCCTGAAGCGATTGATAGAGATGTTTGATTTGATTTAGTGATCCTGTGTCAAGTTAAACTTTCTATCTTTGAACTCTTTAATCTGCTATTAACGTTATAAACAAGTTTGTAAGCTTCAGTTTTTGCTTCACGCGGGCTCCAAAAATCTTCATTCAATACACACCTACGGGGTTTGTTGCTGTTACCGCCCATAAAATTCATTTTACCTTTTTACCTACGGGGTTTGAATCCGAGACCACGCACAATAAAAGGAGGTGTGCTAACCACTTCAGCAACAAGAAATTTTGCATTATATTATTCTATTATATATAATGTCATATTTCCTTCTGGAATTCACTTAGTAACATAAATAGAGTTTCCAAACTTTGGAAATATTATTGTAATTAGAATTCAAACTTATATTAAAAGTCCAAGTAGCTGAACGAAGTTGTTTACTATGTTAGCTTTGTAAACAATTCTATCGTGAGTTTATGTATTTAAGGCTGTGCATCACGTAAGCAACAATTAATACAAAATCAAGAAACGCTCTGACTTACGTAATGCTCAAAATCACAAGTATCACAACATATAACGTCATTATTTGTAATGTCTTCATTATTACCTGGGAATAACTATTTACTTTCAATTTGAGGTACATGTGTAAGAAAAGTTAAGAAGATATTTTTCTCAGCTGCTTGACTAATTAAGTAATATTTTTTATACTCGTGTGCTCATCTATTTTTCTTTTTTCTATGCAAGGTTTTGTAAAAACTTTCATTCATTTGTACGAACAGAATTATAAATTATATTTGTAGAATTAGGTGCACAACATATTTCAATAATAATGCAATATTCCCTGAAGGACCCTGTCAATCATATATATTTACTATGCATCTCAAAGTGTTTAACGTTTATTCTGCCGTGTGTTTAAATACCAATGACAGGCTTAAAAGAATATTCTTGATAATAGACAAGTGAAGTAACGTCAGGGAAAAGAAGCATGTAGCTTTGAAAATAGTTCACAAATATGTATTTGTGTGTTAGGAAGTTACGTTTGTAGCTTATGTAATTCATAATATTGTAGATTTCTTCACCCATACTTAAACCTAGATCTAGTTGATGTATCTGTTTTCTGATGAGGACAACAGGGTTTTTGTCATCAAACCGGGCATGCTGTACACCATGATGTACTCCCTAAACATGCAGCCAGATTCAGTTGTCATGGAGACATAAATTCATAACTAATAATTAGCCAAGCAGTTAGTAATCCTGCCTCGCACAGCGTTAACCTGTCCAAAAAGGATCACCACTTGGATTCCAGAGAGATGACAGTTAACATTCTGGTTGCTAGAAAGACGACATTATCGGGAGAATTCAGAGAGATAAGCTATTCTAGTAATATATTGACAATCTCAAATTATATCTCTTGTATTTTATTAAGATGTTAAATGTTTTTATTAACTTTGTTTCAGGCATTCGTAGTCCACACTGACGAAACGTGACAATACCAAAACTCAACACCGTAAAATGTCTGATATGTGTTCAAGCAAACACTATAAATTAAACGCGAATTTAAAAAGAATAAGGAATAAAATAATCATATGAAATCTATTTGTAAATAATGAGGATAGTAATTATGTTCTTAGTTATCTCTAAACAACTTCATTTACCTAATTTGTTTATGTTTATATCATCTGGACAGGCAGCCTAAACCCGTCACAAATCTGAGTAATGATGTCCCTTTATGAGCACTATTCTTGGACAAGTATGTAGAAATAGCGGTCATACACTTATTCAAGGCACAACCACAGCACTCGCTTAGTAACATTGACGAAAACTCTGGGAGACTTCAATCAGGGTAGCCAACAGCAGACATTAAACCTTTGTATCTCCCAATACAGATCCGAAATCGAAACCGTAACCACTACTCCCACGGGGGCTATGTTTATCGCGTTCATATGTTGTATGGTAGTAAATTGATATTTCTGTCACGATCTAGGGGAAGGAAAAAAAGATAAGTCAGTACCACAATGCTTTCTGAAATTTGGTCCCAATTGTTACTCTTGACTTGAGTGACGATAAGTGTTAATTTCTAAAAGCATTCTGGTATTACCTGACCTATTTCCTTCTAATCGATATAGCCCCTTCGCTGAAATAGTGCTGGACTACCATAATCACATCTGATGAAACAGATAAGCAGGAAAACCAAAGTAGACGTGAAGTCTGTTTCTGACAATTTTATGTGTGATTTAGAAAGAAATTAAGATATTGCTGAGAAATTAGGCATTGTCAATAACATTTGGTCATAACTTATCTTGTTTTCCAGAACGATTTGACTAAATCGCAGTCTTCTACGGTTTGTGCACACGAAGGCGATTATTGTCAGTTTTTAAGATATTCTTTGTCTTCTTCTCAGAAGTGCGAAAATACAAAGGCGAGTTGGAAATTGGCTGTTTGTCTTGAGTCGCATAAGGTACTGACTTGGCGGAGCTAAGTTTACAAGGAATGTCCAGCAGCTTAACTTATGTTTCATTGTACCCATTTAAAATTTTATATATGTGTGTGCCAACTCTTTTACTAACGAAATGGCCCTATGTTAGTGAGTAGAGGCCGTTTGGTTAAAGACACGTTTGACATGTAAACCTTTGTTCTGTAAAAGCAACAGGTTCTGTTATAAAGCCAACAAGATTTGATCTGTTCCTTTAATGGCATAATCTGGTGCCAAAAGAGGATATATTCGGTACAAGGTAACGGTTGTTTAGTAGACATTGTTACTTTATTGTTTGATAGAACAGTCGAGGCCCCCGGAATACTGACAGGCCTTCAGGTAGTGAGTGTGACGTCGCACTCCTTGCTGAAGAGCGTAGGAATTCCAAAGAAGAGATAGTAAAAAAGCAAATAGTTTTAAGTATACCGGGGCCCTCAGAATAGTTCATTTTTTGTAAGGGAAATCATATAAAATTATGGAAAAGAGATACATTCCCGTATTTGGTATTAAGAAAATAATTTAGTTTCACATATTATTAACTCTGATTTCGAACCAACTCTTTATTCTGCAAGTGATTACAGTGGATACGTGGTTTCGTTCGTCACCTTTAAATCAACGGGTCCTGGTTTCGATTCTTGGTGGTAATGCTCTCAACGGTTCGGCCCGAATAGATCCGACTCAATCCATTTGAGAACTCTACCTGATGCGGCCACATTGAACACAGTGACTTGGCGCCAACGATCGTTAAAAAAATAAGATAACAGAAACACACGAGTATTATGATTACAATCCGCTTCCAGTACTCGTTACAGAACTGTATTATTTTTCGCACCTCATTTCAACAACATTTCTTGTTTAAACTATATTTTTTATAACAAACTTTCAATAGAAATGCAATTAACAGAAATATTAATGACGTTCTAACGAACTATTATTGTCGGAAGAAGAAAAATTCGCACAAATTAGTAACAACTCGGTTCTGTTAGGCGATTTTTTCAGTGTGGTTCAGTTGAACATAGCAGCATTCTATCTCCATTCTGAAACTTTAGTAGCTTTCTGAAAAATAATATGGAATGGAAAAGAGGCAAAATAATTTATGTCTGACGTTTTAACATCTTTCATTGAAGAGCAAGTTATTAGCATTTCAATCATTGCAATGTACGGTACGTTACTTAATCATAAAGTAAAGTCAAAGTTCAAAGTCAAAGTAAAGTTGTAAATGAATTCAAGTTTATTTCTTAGAAACTGAAGAAGATGAAGCAAAAGTTTTTGGTGGTAATAGATTTTGACACAAGTTGCTTAAACCGCTTGCTGTTTCATTTATTTCGTGCTGTTAAAACGTCAGAAACGGACAACCAACCTCAAGAAGTCATGTTAAAAGCTAACAGCAAAGCTGGGAGAGATATATCCCATTTGTACACCTGTCTCAGAGTACTGAATGCTTCTTCGGTTTACCGCAAAGGCAGCACAGGTCGGCCGCAGTGCTAGATAAACGAGCATCGAGACGCGCACGAAAGTTTCGAGTGGAAGGAATGAAAGAGGTGAGGAGGGGTTATCCAATGCGTCTGGTTCTACTGTTACGTAGCGTAGCGAGCGGCCAAAGCAGGAGGAGTAGCGGTAAAGCAATGGAGAGGTAAAAAAAAAAAGAGAGAAGGGGTAAAATTTATTCGCTTCATTAAACTTCGCGCTGGAGGGATAAATTCACGAGGCGAAATTAACGTTAGAAGGGGAGGGAAGAAAAAGAGTGGAAGAACTGAGAAAGGACTGCAAAAACCGAAAAAGTACAAAAGAAAAGAAGAAAATAAAGAATTAAAAAAAGAGTCCTAGTGGGTGATTTGAGTGATTTAAAAAGATGGGACTACTTTCCTCTTTTTCTCATTGAGTGGAAGCTTATGATTGCAGTCTTCTTAATTGATTACGACGATGCAAGGGACAGAAAATGAATTAGGTGTAACAAGATGACGAATAAGGTGAATGACTTCTTTTTCTTTTCTAAAAAAAAAAGAAAAGAAAAATGTTCTTAAATAGAGAGCCCAAATTCATTCTTTTTTATTTCTTTATTACCGGAGTGAATTGACGATTCCGTCAACCGAGAAACGTTTTCCCTAATTTTTCTGTTCCTAAAAATGACATAATGAAAAATCTGTTAATCAATGTTGTACGGACCAATAATTTCCTTGATTATCATTATTTTTTTCAATAATAATAAAATTTATCTCGATATGAAGTGATTAATATTAATTTGAGATTTTCTTTCCTTGCTGAAAAGAGCTGTAGTATTAGTACAAAGGCTTTAGTATTTCTTTGTAATTACTGTATTTACAAACAAAATCAAAATATCAAGATAGTAGCCCGCAATGTAATATTTAAATGATTGGCAAATTAAGAACTAAATAAGGATGCATAAATAATATGTATATTGATGATAATATTACGTAGAAAAGAAATTACTTACATAAAGAAACACATAAAAGCTACGAAAATTAAGAAAAAATAAGCTCTATTCGACAAATTATTAAAAACACAGAGAAGTTAAGAAATCAAGCGATAACATAGAAATTTAAGTTACCATACAAAACAACTGAAGATCGTTAAGAGCGTCGCCATGTAATGTGGGCGAGAATGTTAACTAAAGGTTACAGGTGAAAACACTGAATATTAATACTACAGACAAGGCGGAGGTAATAAAGTCGGAAAGCAACTTCCTATAGGAAAATGGAGTGCACGTTATAATAAAATACGATTCTCTCTTTCTCCCTCTCTCTCTCTCTCTCTTAGATCAAAATAGAGGGATTGTGTAAGTGCGGAAATAATTATTGCACAATTTTCTCTACGTACATGTAAATTACAATTAGTTCTTTGCATAGTCCGTAAGTGATAATGGTTATTGTAAATAATATTTTTATATATAAAATTTCTCGAAATTGAACGAAGAGCGGTGATTGTAAATTTCGTGCAAAATTCCAGAACGCACCTAATTCAAATGATTACGTCAGTTTTCCGCCCCTAATTCAAAGAACATGCGAGAATTGAGTTAAAATAGGCAGTGCCTATATTCTACGGCCCCTTGTACATTGTAAAGCTTACCTATTACAGTATGGAACTAGAATCGATTATAGGCCTACAGGAAACTCAAGTTGTTTCGTACAAAGTCAGCATAAACTAAGGTTAGTTTTACTTTCGTATTCTTTAACGTAAACAAAGTTTCCTCGCGCACTGAACCTAAAACATTTAAATGTACAATAAGAAGGAAAAACTAAAACTGAGATAAAATCCTTTACCAGGTGCGTAAATATGAAACCGAAATTTATGTACAGAAAAGACACAGTGATTGGATGACAATGCTAAGAACTATTTTATTCGAAGTATTGGCCATACATTTCTGCCATCGTTCCGGTAATGTGTGGATGCCAGACAAAAAAAAAAAAAGCCTCTTGTGCTGCAAGCCAGTCATCAAGCCATTTTCGTAAGATGTGAAGCGCTTGTCAGCAAGTGCGTGTCCCATGGATGCAAATAAGTGAAAATCGGAAGACGCCAAGTCTGGTGAATAAGCCACATGCGAGGGATTTCTCAACCAAACACCGCAATCGTTTCCTTGACCGGTTTTGCTGTGTGGGAGAGTGCATTATCGTGAAGCACAATCACTTTATGTTGTCTTTGGTCATATTCTGGTCGTTTCTCACGCAAAGCTTGATGCAAATCGATCATTTGTTGTCTGTAACGTTGGGTATTAACGGTTTCGCCAGGTTTGAGCAGTTCATAATAAATCACTCCCTTCTGATCCCACCAACACAAAGCATTGTCTTCCGTCCATAGTGATTTGGTCTTGCAGTCGATGTCGCGGTTCTGGAGTGACCCATGATCTTTTACGCTTAGAATTCTTGAAATAGATCCACTTTTCGTCACCAGTCACAATTCGATGGAGAAATGATTTCCTTTTGTACCTGGCGAGCAGAATTTCACAAGTGGTTTTTCGGTTTTCCTGCTGTCGTTCAGTCAGTGCATGTGGAACCCATTTTCCCACCTTCTGAATCTTGCCCATGGCCTTTAAACGTATGGAAACTGCTTTTCGTGTCACATTTAATTGATCCGCGAGTTGTTGTTGCGTTTGAGCGTCATCCTCATACAACAAAGCTTCGACAAGCATGCGATGCGATTCTGCAACAGTTTTCTTCAAATGGTAACAAAAAATCAATGCTGTCCGCACATCGTAATTTGTAGGTACAAATTGCACCATGTTCACCGCTATTAAACACTACACTATGACATGAAACTTGTCTGGTTGTTAGTTGCAAATCGTTATCAGCAGTCAAAACAAGCAAGTGGTGCTAAGGACGCCGCAGTTTTACGGTAACCACAGTGATAACTAACGCCGTCTATGCACAAATTCCGGTTTCATATTTACACATCTGGTAAATAAACTTGTTTTCGCCTCTTCCTGATTGATTTGGCACTTGGAACAAGGATGGGAACATGCGGGTGGGTACATCGAACATATTTATGGACAAAGGTGTTTTTCATTTTCAAACAATGGCACTTGGAACGTTTTACATTTCCACTCTTCAATTGTTTCAACCATTTTACGTGACAGTGCACAGTGATCCAACATACCAAAAAAAAGCCAACGAAAATTAATCTTCTCAGTAGGGGAAAAGTTCGTGTATAAACCTATAGACAACACATTCAAGTATCTGTCTGCGAAAGAAATTACTTCCTATATTCATTATTTCTTCTACTTTTCGCGTCGCAAAGTATGGTGTCCCCAAAATGCAATTTCCATGTTGCATTTTCCACATATTTTAAATTCATAACTCACTGTGATTTAACTAAACAAATTCGTAAGTTACCCCTAATACAAAGAAAGACAGCACACACGTATTTTATAATAAGTGACAGTGAGCGAAATAGACGACAATTTATAAAGAGCAATTTTATTGTGTTGTCCTGAAAAATAAATGATTTCACACGTTATATGGAAGCAATCACAACATACTTTAACTTTGATATTTGTAGAAGTTGGTGCAATTCTCACACACTCATCATGAACATTACAATAGATTTTATGAGAATTCAAAGAAAGTATGCCGACTATCAACTTTGGTGTAGATTCAGCACCGATGTAACACTATTTTAATTAAGAAGTGGCAGACGCTGATAATTTTGATTGAAGGTGATAGTGTAACACTCTCTTTGAAAGAAAACCACCTGACTGACTATATTTGGGGTTCAACGACACGTAATGTAGCTTAGTTTAAACCCTTTAAAAAACACATAAATCTTTATCTTTGTTTTTTTAAATATATCACTTTTATCATGAATTTTCATTCTTTTTATAATGTCATATACAAAAATAAGCTTTATTTTCATTTTAGAAATGCTGAAAACATATGCGACATGTATACGAACACAGTCAGCCACCAACGATGTGCATCGGTCTGAATATCTATTGCAGGAATGATCATTCAAGAGCGACAATAAATACAGGATAATCGCTTTCGCTATCCAATTAATTTTGCTTAGGTGCACTTGGAATGTAACAGGGGGATGAGACAAATAGAAGAAAAAGATGACAGACGAAAACCGTGAAAAATGTTAAACATAATCACAACAGAAACGCAATGGTTGGTTACTTTTTTCCTGTAAAAAAACATACACAAAAAAAGGAAGGAATATGTGTACAGGAAATGTTAACAGCTGAGGTTTTGCTACTAAAAAAGTCATTATGGCGACAGAATGAAGCAAAGGATAGTTAAACAGTCGTAGTTGGCGCCCGAATGCACCTGCACCCATGCGTTAATAAACTTCAGGCGCAGCAAACCAAATTCGCAATGCCTGGATGTACAGAATATGTGCGTGCGTGCGTTAGTGTGTGTATGGATGGGGAAAGAGAGTGCGACAGAAAGTATGTGTACTACCGTGTATAGGATTTAACAATTGCGTCTGGTTTTGCATACGTTGAAATGCTAAATTATGTGAATGTGTTTTATGTAGCGTACGTTGTTTAGGACGACATATACATGAGAGAATTGATGTGTTTAAATATTCATGGCCCGTGATGAGCAGGGTGCTTAAAAAGGACAGTAACCTGTTCAATCTCAGTGACAATATATATATAAGCGCGTGAGTGTATGATCTTTCCGACTGACAAAATGATTTATCAGTTTTGTCCTTTTCAACCCTAGAGGTTTTATGGGATGTTCAACACAAAATTATGTGATAATAGGCTCACAAGCAGACATTCGGATCGTACGGCACATGCATACCAAACCGATCTTCTTTATGCATCTAAATAAGGAAGCTGTAGTTTCCAAAGATAGTTTAAAACACGGTAAAGTTAATCGAGAGAAAGACCCAACACTCAAGAAACAAATGAAGTTATACAGTGCACGCGGGAAAACCTTATATCCTTATTATAAACTAATCTGTAATCATATAACGCAATATAATGAATTCACGTGACTAGTTATCCAAGGGATACTTAGGAACTTTGTCGTGTTGAACACAAACTTTTATTATGTTCCTTCAAGTCATTTTCTGATATTCTTGCCAGCATTGCAGGTATGACTTCCATAATGCATGCTCTTGTTAAGTGTTGGGCTTCGGCTCGTTCACACCTGAAACTCTGTAAAAAAAATGTCACAAGTAGCTTGGAGTTACATAAACTTACGTCCATCCACCTTTTAGTTATCAAGAGTTACCATTATTTAAGAGTAAATGGTAACGTATACATTACATACAGGATCAAATGTTTCATATTAAAATTAGGAGTTTTGCAAAGTTCAGAAAATAAACTCCAATTTTATCATAGTATTCTGACATTTGTTCCAATTATCAACTCTCGTAGCTGATTCAGTTCTTCCTGGTTATATGTTTCATGTATTATAATACAGTAGCATCAGCAGCTCCAGATTTCTGGCAAGTAATCGTAATTAAGGAGTTCTGTGGAAGAACGGCTTAACCTGGGTTAAGTCGTTTTTCCGTTTCGTAGCCTATTAGCTGTATTAGACCTCCAACATATATATGCTAGCTGATCTGGCCGCCGTTGGTGCAGAGTCCAGAGGTTTTTCGCTCCCTTACTCACCCCCCCCCTCGAGGGGTGTTGAACTGAAAGACTAGGTTAGTCGTTACTAATGAATTGAAAGAAAGGATTTTCATGTTTGTGGGTTTGCTCACCTTGAAAAGATATATCTGACAATCATCATCTATTAACTGATTGAACCGACACCCTCATTTCCCCTTTTCAGGGCGTGTCAACATTGTTTAATGCGGTAGTTAATCCTTATATAAATATATATATATATATATATATATATATGTATGACAAAAAAATTTAAACGTTTGAAAAAGTGTGAAAATCATACCTAGTATGGTGTGGGGCCTCCTTTTGCGTCCAAAACAGCTTGGATCCGACGTGGAATGGACGTATACAGCTCCTGAATCGTGGTGTGTGGAATGTTGTACGATTCTTCCTCCAAAACATGCTCCAGTTCCTTAAGGGATGATTGTGGAGGGTAATGAGACCGAACACGCCTTTCTAACACAGACCACAATGGCTCAATGATGTTCAGATCTGGTGATTGTGGGACCCAGGGGAGGTGTGATAGCTCCTGGTCATGCTCCTCAAACCATGATTGCACCGTTTCTGCAGCGTGACAGGGTGCCAAATCATCTTGGTACCATCCGGGAACAATGTGTGGGCCATGGGTAGAACCTGGTCCCCCAAAATGGCCTCATACGCCTTAGCATTCATCATTCCATGCAGGGCTATGATGGGACCTGCAGAAAACCACGATATCACTGCCCATACTGTAACAGAAACACCCCCATGCTTTACAGTTGGGCGCAGACAGTCTGGATCATAGGCCTGCGACGGTGTTCTCCATACGTAAACACGACCGGTTGTTGGAAACAAGGTGTAGGTCGATTCATCGGAATACATTACGTGTTTCCACTGATCAAGCGTCCACTCCTTGTGGTCCTTGCACTACTGGATACGCCGCTTCGTATTTACTGCTGTGACCAGAGGTTTGGCGATCGCGGCCCTGCCATGAATTTTAATTTTATGAAGTTCCCGTCGCACTGTTTTTGATGAAACCGGGTTCTGTAGGCCGGAATTGAGTTCAGACGTAATTTTCATTGCAGCTTTTTAGCTGCTACAATCCGTTTTAATGCCCTCCTGTCCCTATCGGACAGGATTGTCTTTCGACCACTGTTGTGCTTTGCAGACTTTGTTTGCCCATGCATTGTGTATGCCCTCGTGACATTGGACACAGTGCCTGTCGATACCCCCACAATGGTCGCCACTGTTGTCACTGAAGCTCCAACCAGACGGGCACCAACGATCATGCCTCTTTGGAAGTCTGTCAGGTCGCCCATTTTACCGCACCACTTGCACACCACGACACTCACAGGTGAACTGGGTACTGCTGACGGAAGAGGAAGGTCCACATGACACACTGAAAATAAAACACGATCGGCAACCGCAACACGTTGTGTACAGTGGCGGGCCACACAAACGTGTCCTGCATGACGTGTTTTTAGATTTTTTGTCCAAGCCCTATATATATATATATATATATATATATACAGTATTGTGTACTGTATATACATATATATGTACAAATAAATAACAGTAAACTTTAAGAGGGTGAAAGAAACAAACGCTGCCGCACAAAATATTCTCCCGTAGAATTGCTAGTAATCCACACGTGCGTACATACTTTGAACGGTGTGGACGCCTTTGCAGAACTTTAATTTTATTGCACTGATATCTTGGATGTTCTAGTGGGTGGAGACCGTCCCCAAGTTGTTTCCATACGGTGTCGAAGAGCATTCATGCCAGTTTGGTGGAGATACGTGAAACAGTATAGAAGTTGTTGCAGAAGTTTTGGAAAACTTAATTTGCAATTAAGTTTGGCAACACTGACAATTGGAGTACGATATTTTGTCAGTGCGATATAATTGTCAGTGTGATATTTTTTTAGCATCTTTTTCAGTCCTATAAGCCAAATGCCAGTATTATACTTTATACATATGCCCTGACTTCTATCAGTTCTCAAAACGCAATAATAAATAAGTTAAACATGAAGGCGTGAAGCCATAAGATTCTGTGAATCTGAAACGTAAGTTTTCAAGATTTATTTTAGGCTTACGTATTTGCTTCTCGACACTGTAGTGGTCAAGAGCCAAGTATTTTCCACTATATCTTCTAAAGTTTTGGTTTTATTTCTATGAACTCATCTTCAAGGAAACCAGTACGCACTTTATACTGACGTTTGACAATCATCTTACAACTCAACCAAAGCTATGACCTTTTTAAAATAGATACCTATAATCTAACCTTTTACTTGCGTATAGTACACAACCTCGTATATATACTAAAATTCCAATATCACAGAATAGCAGAATGTAAAGTGTTACAGAGAGCCACCATCAGGCGGTATTTTGCACGAATGCTAATACCTTTATGAGTTACTACGTGTTATATCGTGAGCCAGACTGAACAGGTCCGGGTGTAACCCACACCCCATAACACCATGAACTCCAGTTGCCAATAAGGCAGCGTGAAGATTGATGCTTATTCCTACGTGGCAAGGATTGGATACTTTAGTTCTTCTAAACACGTCATTGATCGGTGACCGTTACGTTGTACTTCTTGGTGACCATTCTGCAAACTTGCATGAACTTCATGTACCTGAGCAACAATCGGATGTTACAGCAGAATACTGCACCATTTCATCGGGTCCAAGTTGTTCAGAATTGTTTCGAGAAGTATTCTTTGCACAGCTGCAACGAATAATGAGGCCACCACATTCCCCCGACATGAATTCAATGCATCACATAGCTATCCGTGTCCATTCGTACCGAAGATCCTGCGTCTAACAATACAAGGGAGCTTTGAATGGCTGTCTTCTTCTGAACGTCTTCCGTCCATTTGTGGAATCTGTGCGATGTCGAGTTGCTGCATTCGGTCGGGCTAGAAGGGGTCCTACACGATACCACGTACCTATCACATGATGTTGGGCCTAAGAGTATACATGTGGTCTCACAAAGGTATCACGCGGGTAGTAAATTTGTTTTTCGGATATAATAAAAAATCAAATCAAAGCTTTTTAAATGCCGATTACGTATACAAATATAGATTCAAAATCGCCAAATGCATAAATTCCGAGATATGAGCGTTGAAAATTTGTCCAAAATCGAAATTTACCAGATACTTGTCACACATCACTGAAAATTAATATTAATCTGGAAATATTGTATATGTCAAAAGTGGAAAAATGAAACAGACTAACGAGAAAAACGAATGACTATCCGCAGCTTTTCTCTCTCTGCTGCAGTTCTTCAATGCTGATTGACGAAAACGAAAAACCACTTCGGTTCCAGCGTTAAAAAAAAAAAAAAAAGGGAAAAGCGTTTTGAAAGCTAAACCAATTTAAGGCGTAATTTCTTTAAAATTTGCTCTTCTATTTTCGTTGAGAGTGGAGGCATTTTTTTTAATCTTACGTTGTGACTTGTTTACATTAATAGAACATTTCTTCTAACAGCTGCTCGATTTTTCTCTTCTTCCTGTTTACATCAAGCGACTATTTCAATTCAGGTAAATAAATACGATACACTCACATGTGAACATTCTATCTTTTTGATTAATTGAAGAAGTGGTCCAGAAAATGCCGGACACTTTTTATTGAATACCTTGAATTTAAATTTAAATTTCATAAATAGTATTTCAAAACTAGTAGTTGTAACTTCTTTCATATCAGGATTAGTCCAGATTAATGGCTCCCAAGCTTTTCCTAGTAGTGGATCCCCTGAATTCAATTTATCGAGTATTCCCTGTATCTAGGCACACGCGATAAAATGACAATAAGCATACTCCTACAATAACTATTATTCGCGAAATACTAGTTATTCTACATATACACCACATATTTCACAATAATAATAGTAAAAGATAACTAATTGGACAGAACAGCATTAATAGGAGTTGAGTTATGGTAATAAGAACATAGCAATAAAGATAAACATTAGTGCGCGAAGGTAAGCGAAACGCATATTGGCAAAAACTGCTCGATATATCGCTCTAACGTCATCGTGATGCTTACGGTCGAAATACATTTCACGCAGCTTTTGCACTAATAACAGAGGTAAAAATTTTAGAGTAGAGATGAAATCTCTCCTGCTTATTAGATCTAGTTGCAAATACGATGTCAATTATCATCTGCATACATTGAGATGTATCGAATGGATTATGTTTCACGCTATTCTACAACATATTATCTCCGCTCCTTTCTACTGTATTAATGATTATATAATTATTTAAATCGTTGTACACCCAAATTGTATAATTTATTTGAACAGCCTTTATCTACTTTATCATTTATTTATTGATTTAAATATTTATAAATTTGAATTACTTGTTAATTAATTACATAATTAGAAATTTTATGTCTGATTGTTTACTATCCTGTGACTGATAACGTAAGAGCCATGCCAAACAAAAATGTAGATTTGTGACGTCAGACAAGCTGAAAAGATCATTCGTGCGAAGAAAGTAGACACACGGAGACAGGGAAAAATATAATAGAAGAAGGAAGTAGACAGTAGAAGACCATTGAGGCAACATCTTGAGCTAGGAAAAGGGAAAAAGAGAGAGAGAAGCTAGGTAGTAGCCAACTAGCATGCACTCTTGATCGTTTCGCCGCACGCTTAGCGGAAAATGGAAACTAGTCCCTTGAGGACGTGTTAATCCGGTCTTTGGAGGATTTCCTCATCCCGTCTTGTCCTCTCTCTCCCATTCCAATTCCTGCTCTCTTTTACCCTCTCTGCGTCTGCCTCCATTTTTACCATGCGCCACCCACCTCCTTTGAACTAGCCCTCTCTGTCTTCTAGTCTTCCTGCCCAGTCTCCGCAAGAGAAAATGGAGAATCACTCGGATCGAAACTAGAGACTCTCTAGATAAAGGACTCGTCCATGCAGTTCAGTCTTAGAGAAATGATCGCCCTCTGAAACAGACTTCTATTTTCCCTTCTCTCGACCACCCATCTCCACGAAAAAAAAAAAACTTCTTCTTTGTCTCAGATCTTCAGTTTCAGACTCACCACACGAATCACTTGGCGCTGCCGCATTGGTTTCAACTTCAACGATTGTCTCCACGTTACAATAAAAACAAACAAAAATGTATCAATTCAAAACATAATATCACAATTTCGTGCCTGAATTTTATAAGTGGTATCTCTCTATTACAAGTAATATCTCAAGAACTCTGCAATGCACCAATCTTTTAAAAAGAAATTGAGGTTAAACATATACATTCGCAACTACATTGCCTTTTTATTATGGCAACGCAATCATTATATCGTCAGTACAGTAAGGGAACAACGAGAACAAATTATCTCGAATTTTTACCACTAAAACTTTACCTGCTCTCTGTTTCAGACAAATTCAACGAAATTTCGCGATCAGAATGAATGTCTCTGTCTGGGATTCGTTCTAAAGAACCTGACCCAAAAGTGTTAATACAGGATTAACTGTTCTTTTTTTTTTTTTTTTTCAATGACGTGTTAATTCCAATTTATGTGGCTATCTCGTAATCAGGCCATTCTGGCTATATATTTCAATGTTTAACTTTTGTATATGCAGTTGTAATTTAAATTCAAATTGTCATAATTCCCAAGTAATTCTACTAGTCATAGATAACATAATTATAAATAAGAAAATCCTATAGTTGAATTTTTTCCTGCCATCTGCTGTCAATTCAGTCTAACTAAAAATGAAATAAAGCTAATGCCATTTAACCGAGAAAAACACCCGGTGCAAGCTAGTACCTGATGTTATTGTTCCACAATAAATTAAAAGCACCGATATTGAGCATAGCACTAGCTTTATTCATCTCTAGTTTACCTGAATTGGCGCTATTATCCTCTTGCTTAAACTCCAGGTATGACTCCTCCTATGTGGCCTTGAAAGTATGTGGCAGCGGTGTTCCCAATTTGGTCGCCCCACAATATATGTTAAATAGCTGAGAACTATTACAGATCTATGTAAGCTTTACTCACTTGACGTGGCAACAGCGAGAATAGTGTCTATTACTGTACGCTGCCAATAGCCAATGGCAGGGATGTTGTCGCTTGTTATCTGTGTTATTTTTCCGTCAGCTGGTACAGAGTGAGAATAATAGGTGGCAGGGCAAAGAACGATGTTATGCAGCTTCTGTATTTATAACCTTTTTCTTGTCTATAACCCGTAGATTAAATTAGGGATCACGGAAACGTGAGATTAAATATTTTAAATAATTAGTTCTGTGAGAACTGCGGAGTGTATCTTATCAAAAATGCTTCCCACGTGTCCCATTCCATGGTTATTGATAATAAATTATACTTGTATAAAGATAGATGTCCCTTTTTGACATGTGATAGAGATATTTGAAGTTCTCGTTCAATCATGATCCACAACCTACTTAATAAAGCAACTACGAAGGATGGTATTAACGTAAAATCGGTTTTCAATCTGGATCAGATGAAGATCAACCTGGCAATACCACTCGTCCCCAAAGTTGTCCTTTCTCACAGTTCGTCTCCTTTAAATGGAAGCTGGAGTACAAACACTGACGACAATCCCCGGAAAGATGGCTTCGTCTTGAATCTTCAGATAAAAGCAAAGAATAATCGTATACTGTTAGAAATTATTGAACACGTTCCTGAAGAAAACTAGGCATCTAAAGCTGCATAAAAGTTTTCCTTAACTTGGATAATAAATCAGCCACGTTGCAATTTTAGAAAAGAAAAAATGAAGCCGGAAGTGAGATTTGAACACGGGTTCTTCAGTTATAAGTCCAACGTCTTAGTGACGGGACTAAGCTACCATTTGACTGTATGGGTCAAATAATGTTACTCTCTCGACTTACGCCATGTTTTAATTACTTTCTCTGTTTGTCAATTAGGGTTCAATATCCCCATTCACTGAGAATATTCCCCTTTTCCGCTCAAGTGCATGATCAAAACGGCGGCAGTAAACACTTGATCAGAACTGCATGTTTGCTTACAATAAGAAACCCTTTTCTCTTTCTGCGCATGTTCGAACATCAATTACAACTGGAAGCTACGACCCCCAAGTACCACTAAAGAAATATCTCGGTGCTTTTCCAGGCTTCCTGCAAATACTGAAATATTAATGGATTATCAAAGCACTTTCCGAAATTTTTTAGCACTGTGTACGAAGTAAGTTACACTGTTTAAGATAAATTGTAATATGTTATTTTCTTTACACAATATCTGTACACTGTCCCCCATGAAGGGAAAACTGAATTTCAATTTCAATTAATGTCCTTTAGGCACATTTTGAATCAAGTCGTTGGGACAGAAAAAGTTTTAGTACTATGCTGTCAGCGACAAAACGAACTTCTTCAAAAATTAATTCTTTTAATGAACTGATTCGAGCCATACTCTTATTTTCCTATATAGTCAAAATCTTATCCACATTAAAATGCAATTTTGTTTAGCACACTATAATACGATTATTATTAAGCTCTTTCAGCTTCAGTCGCACGCAGACCGTTCTTATTTCCTACGATCAACTGTGTTAGTGATTTCCAGAAACTTCCTTATTGTTCTGCATGTATTCCAAATAATGTTCTTTAATTCATTACTGTGTTGTATGTCAATACCCTCAGTTTTGAAAGTTGTTTTTCATTGTTTATTGAATCGTGCCTTTGTCTAAGAAAACTATATGTATTGTTATCGCTTGGTGTATTCTCTATTGTTCTCTTATGCATTGCAGAACAACTTTGAAAGTAAAACTTTCAAAATTAATTACAACAAATTTATAAAAATATTAATAAAAAGACTCGAAGAGAATTTAGCATGTATACGTGAAAAAAGTACAGTCTGAGAAAACCAATTTACACAAATCTGCACTTAATTTTGTCTAGCGACATGTGCCGTCTCAGTGATCATTGCGCCACACCCTGCAGCACAGTTGAATGTAGTACTGTTTGTTACATATTCATTAGTACTCAGTCCGGTTACAGAACAATTCTGTTAATAGATACACTGGAAAATAATAAATTCACTTTACACTTCGTTGATATTCTGTAAGTTTTGTGCTCAAAAGATGTCTGTAATGTATACAAGAAATACAAGTAGCTTATAATTTTTTTCTGAAGGCGAATTTTGAACGTTTCTTGCGTGTTTGGTGTTTCAACTTCTAGCACACACTTTGTTCGTGATAGATTTGAATAAACTTTGACGCACATGTTTTACGAAGAGTATTCAAATTTAGACTCCAATTTTGTTTCATAAGCTTGCTTTTAAAATGGAGTGTTTGTGGGTTTGTTAACACTGGTATTTCACACTACCAGAACGTCACCTGTTTTGTTGATTTTCCTTGACACGATAACCCTCCCCCTTGAAAAATGAGAAATGGTGAGTGAATGTATTGCGGTTTCCGTGTAACAGAGAATGATTATATATTTTTTTTCTTTAAGGGAGGTGTTACTGGCAGTTAAATTTACCACAGACTTCTGATGAGTCGTGTCCGTCTCGTTCATCCGTGTCTGAGTGGTGTAAAGCGTTCAATGAAGGCAGATATGGCAGTCGAAAACGAACCGCTAAGGCAAGGCCCACAACTGCTGTTAAAGGCACCATGATCGCGCGGGTAAATGAGATCATACTGATCAACAGAGTGGTTAATGTAATTGAGCTGAGCTTTGCACTGAACACTAGGGCTGGAAGCGTGCATGTCATTATCAACGACAAGCGAGCATCGAGAAAGCAGAGACCAGCACTTTTCAACAGTGGGGTATGATTTGTCCCATACAGCTAAAGTAACCATGGAAATATTGACGGAATTGGGATGAGACGTTATACCCAGAGCTGAAACCGGGTCACTTTCGGTGACATGGTGACCCGAACATAGGTGGCCTGGAGACCCGGTCCGAAACTTGACCCGAATGGCCCGGTGACCGCCTGCTCCGGTCCTGACCCGAGACCCGATCTTGACCGAAATGAGTACGCACACTGTGACTTCGCGACTCGAAGATCTAATCTTGACCCGGTGGCCCAATCTTAACCCGGTGACTTGGTCTTATTGGTGTGGTTTGAATTTATCACTATTGTAATTTCTGAGATTCCTTAAGAAGTGAACGTATGTACGAGAACTTCATTTTTGAGGGTTTTAAAAAATGTTATTGCTTTTATTCTATTTAATACTTCAAGCACAAAATTCTATCAGAATAGCCTTTCGGAGGGGATATTTGCACACCTTTGACGGTGTTTTTGTTCTTTCCGGGGGCATGAGACTATTTCCACATGTTATTACTATTGTTAATAAGTTATTCGCGTCGTATATTTGCAGCTCTGGGGAGTAACACCCGTGGTGTAATCACCCCTGTAACAAACGCTGTTCAAACTCAAAAGTGCATAATAAGGAAATAATTAATTTCTGATTTTCCTTCCAGGTTACTGGGTCGAAATCGGGTCAGACCGAGTACCAAGCATAGACCAGGTCCAGAACTTGACCCTATTGGCCCAATGGGTCATTTCAGCTCTGGTTAT
Source organism: Lepisma saccharinum (assembly GCA_022664845.1). Classification (NCBI taxonomy): domain Eukaryota; kingdom Metazoa; phylum Arthropoda; class Insecta; order Zygentoma; family Lepismatidae; genus Lepisma; species Lepisma saccharinum. Next base: position 423,324 of record JAGDQP010000001.1, read on the forward strand.
ACCACATCCTCTATACAGTCCTTATATGTCTCCATATGACTACCACCTGTTTGGCTCATGAAAGGATTTTCTTGGAGGGTAGATAAGATTACTTTATTTTATTGCTTACGAATTATTTACTAACGAAGACGTTAGTAAAGAGGAATCATAAGAAATTGTGAACACCATTTCCTAACTGAAGTGAAATATAATTATTTACATGTTAAAGATATTTACGCTCCTAATTTCATATCGATCAAATTCAAAAGATAAAATCAAGGAAGTGCATTTTGCTCCAAAGACAATCAACTCTTGGGTCTTGTAAACTATTGTTGAAGAGTTAACTTATAAACCTTTCCATTCTGAAAGTTACCCAACAATTAGATTTACGTAATTTGTCCAATTGACTCTCATTCATTCAAATCGACGATACAATAATATAGAAAAACTCAAAATATGTATGTGTGTGTCTGTAAGTTCGCTATATAAATTGTCACCGTTGAATTGATCGATCAGTACCCAACTTTTCTGCACCATATGTACGGTAAACCTACGTAACTTCGTGATATACCTTATTTCGTGATACGTGACATATTCTTCACAAAGTAAAGTATGCGTTATAGGTAGAGTTACATCGGTGCTCAAGAGATGGCAGGAATATCGAAATGTGGTGAAAAGGATTTGCAGCGACAACTGTTACAGTGCAGACATATCGGTGCTCAAGAGATGGCAAGAATATCGAAATGTGGTGAAAAGGATTTGAAGCGACAACTGTTACAGTGCAGACATCAGTCAGAGTGTTAGTTGCTGCACATCGTAGAAAGCGCTCCTGAGTCAACTGAACTTCGAAGAACTAAATATTTTGTGTGTTCATGATTTCATTGTATAACTATTCTTACAGAAGATTGTTCTACAAACACTCTAGTTATTATTTTGAACATAAATGTGAAATAGTAGTGCAATTGTCCTGTAATAAACGCTTATTAGGTATGTTGTCATTAAGTTAGGTAGCTCACACATATTGTATATTATGTTTTTTATATTTTTTGTGTTGTATTGTTAGCACTTCTTTTACTATAGCAGCTTGTGTTCATGTAGGACCTTCCTAATATAGAAAATACATTCATCCTACATGCCTGTAAATGTGTCTTTTACAGTCATACTCCTTAATATCACGAAGTTAGGTAGGTTTACCCTATTTCTAATATGACAACAGGAAGAAAGTACCAAAATTTGACACAAATATTAGGTATTTCATCTCCCCAAATAACACTCATTTTCCTTTTAAATCACAAATAAGTTAATACAATGTCCCTCAAGAAAATAAAACTAAAAACGCACATTAATTGTTATTGTTAATGCTTTGTCTTACAGTGATACTTGGCCTATCGTGGTGATAATGTATCAACAATGTTTTTCATGACAATAAAGAGCTGTCACTACGAAATATGTTTAATGTTCGCAACAATGATTTCGGCAACGTGCCCAGTGCTTAGCTTCGGGCAAGAAATTTTAGTACACCTTTAATCACAATTATCAACAATATTTGGCCTTTTCAAAATTAGCATTGTTAATACAAATATGATCATATCTAAACAGGACGATGAGGAAAGAAGCATAGAACTCTGACAGTGAAATTATAAGTGCTAAAATAAGTGGAGTGTGAAGATCGAAAAGGAAGAATGGTTTGGATTGTTCTAGAAGATGGTGACCATGACTATGACTATTCAATTAAAACACACACAATCAAATATTGCGTCTATAACACATGCATAACACACATATTTATCATTGTTTCTCTCAATAGTGCTTCTCACTATTAGCGCTGAGAATTAAAAGAAAGACGAAGACAAAGACAAATGCTATCGAACGGATGTTTGAATTGCAAGCGAGAGTGCTTCATAGCCCTTTTGATGTCTTATCCTTCATGGCATCACGAGAAACCACGGGTACTCTCAGCAACGTCTTCCCATCAGGTGCAGCCAGCTGGATCTAGCTGAGTTGTTGATATTTCATTGGAGGGAAGGGATTCATCGCCTTTGGAACAAAATCCTCTAAAATATATCTTCGAAGGGTGAGATACTTTCTCCTAGTGGAATGTAGATCTTGGGCGGTGAGGCTCTACTTCATAACATCATCCTATGTGCACATTCTATGAAAGATCGAGTATAGAATGGACCATAACTGACGGCACTTTGTAGGCACTACAAAGTTCTGTAAGATGGAATTGAAATATTATTAACTATGTGAATTATGGCTTGTTTGACCTTATAAAGAGAACTCTCGATAAATCAGTATTTTGGAACAATTTATATTTACAATCAACTTTAAAACTATAGAACTTATATTTTAGTGCACCCGTATGAGAACGTCAGTTAATAAGGGAATATATAATATTTGTCCTGTCTGTCCGTTCACCCCAACCTCCTAGATCTCAGCAACTACAAGTCCGATAGAGATGAGCCATACACCGTTGGATTCGTGATGATCTGAAACGGTGCGGAAAATTATCAGTTTGACTCTAAAACTGGCGGGTCCTTTTGAATTGCTTAGTATTCTCCATTTATGCCCCTCCTAGATTTCAGTAGCCACAAGTTCGACAGAGATAAGCCATACACCATTACATTAGTCATGGACACCGCTGGAAAATCTAAGACTTTGACTCTAAAACTGTTAGGTCCCAGCATTCGCTTAGTAATTTCCGTTTCTCCCTATGACTTCGATTCTAAAATTGATAGAACCCGACATTGGCTTAGTAATCTCGATTTGTCGCTATACTTCGACTCTTTCAATTGGGTACGTTATAAGATAGTTAGAATTCATAAGGGTTGTCTATAATAAAACCATTACTTAGCTTGTTATTTAATGAATTACCAGTAATCATTATGATAGTTTTTAATAAATATTTGTGTATTACATGTTTCAGTGCAGTTACTACGGGCGTTACAGACCGAAAGGTCCTGAGCCTGCTCCAACGCCATCTGTCCGCGGTTGGTGGAATTGGGTCTACCTGAGTGACGGCAGCGTGGTCAGTACTGCGCGCCATCTGGCCATGAACAGGCATATTAGGGATTTCTAGACCTAGTTGCCGTCACGTCATTATTCACGTGACTCCCCAGTTTGCCTTACGACGCTGGGCGGACGCCGAAAAGTGGAGTGCTCCAGCCGGGAATTGAACCAGGGACCACTCGGACACGAGTCCAACCCTCTAACCACTAGACTATGGAACCCCCAGCGCAGTACACATTATTTCTTATGCATGCACTGTATAGCCTTTAAGTCACGTCACATTATTTTATCTACTACCGATAGAATCAGACACATTAGAATTCTCTATGTTTAGTGGTGGTTTCGTTTCTGGTATGAAAAAGGCCTTTAGGTGACTTTAACTCAGGCCGAAAAAGGACTTTGAAACATACTTAGTACTTATTGCTCTGAATTTTATTAGTAGTAGTTTGATTTTCTTTACTTAATGATTCGTAGCCGCAATGCGTTTTGTTAGTCTTGATACCGGCTTTGCATTGAATTTTATTTACTGCCCTTAGGCATCTAAGGCTCAGCCCGGATTAGTGGAGGGGAAAGGATGCGGGAAGGTATCCGCCAGGGCCTGTGTTGAGGGTGTATCCCGGCATTCGCCTTGTGTTACTGAGGAAAAAACATGGAAAACCTCAGTCAGGATGGTATCAAATTCACGACCTGCCAAATCTACCACTGAGCTACGGTGGCTCGGTAAATATCGTCATTGTGTTAACAAATTTCACAGTTCGTATGCTTTCCTTGAGTCTGATATGAATAACTCTGGTAGTTTTACTATGTATTTGTTTAAAATCATACTTGCAGGTGTGTAAATCAATTTATCAAAATAATATTTGACGTTTGAGATGTACTATTTAAAAAATGTACTTTTTGTTGCCCTTGTCATTTAATTCTAATGCTACTCATTTTAGTTCATATCTTGTATGTGCTTTCCGTCAATCTTAATAGAGATCCTTGCTCGTTCTTACAATCTTCTGAACATAGCGCATTCGTAATAATTTCTTAATCCTACTTGGAATATTGTGTCCAGTTCAATTTTCAAAACTCTTTCATTCAAATTCAGATTCTAGATCTTTTGAAAATTTTTATCCAAGCATTAGCTTTCTTACTTTCATTATGAAATAAGAATGAAGAATAAATACATGATCAAACAAGTTAGAAAAAATAAATTAATAAGTCAATTCAAGATTTGGTTTAAATTTAATGTCCTATTGTGCATTAAAATCTGATAAGGGAAATCAAATCATATTTATGGACAAATCTGATTATTCTATCAAAGTGTTTCCTAAAATTAGGAAGGAAGGATTTGAATAGTTAAACAAGTACCCTTCAAAACTTATCTTCTCATAGTTAAAAGGAGTTCATAATTTCTAAAGAAGTAAAAGCTAACGTAATACAACGATCTCAAGTTATCAATATTCCATTATATGTCAAAGAGAATTATAATATTACTAAAAGTTTGTCTGCCCACAAATTGGTTTTATTTCGCTGGTCAAAATCAGTTAAAGAAATATCAGCTTTGGCTTTGCGTGACCAATTATCAGCCCTCCTAGCTAATGCTGTAATGGATGCAATTGAAACAAATTCTTTAACATCTAAAATACAATAGGCTCACATGTTATAGGTATGCTGGTATTACGTCAATATTTTATATGATAAAGAAGCATTAAATACTAATAGACGCTTTAATGGAAGTATGAGTAATCGATCAAAATTTGATATTATTTAAAGAAACGTGTGTACTGCCTGAGAATAGTGGATTTTCTCAACGTTTTGAAAATTGCTCCTTACAAGATATATATATATATACGCAAAACAAGCTCCTCAGCTCGCTCATACAAAAATAGGTGTTTATAGGATCGTATTTTTAAAACAGAAACCAACCATCGAACCAACAAAGAAACACTTTAAAACACTTATATATTCCTCCTAAAGTTTTAAAACGAATCTTCGCATCAAGCATCTATGTTTTCAGAGATACAAGAAGCAATGTACGAGTGCTAGATCTCACATTTGCAACCGATACGTCATCTTTGTTGTTTAGGTTACACATAAGGCAGAGGAAGCGATAAGGAAAGATACGGCAAAAATGAAGGAATCCTGAGGAGTTGATGATCAAAGAATAAGATAATATATGATCTGATTGTTTACTTTGCTCTGAAGCAATTGAAGGGCACAGTTATAAATATTTTAAAATTAGTAAACTTCTACGAAAGAAGAAAAATGCTCTACAGGTTTGAAACCTCCCTTTCTGTGGATAGTAGTACATTCTTTGTTCTCGAATATACATCGATACTTCCTCTCCTATAGAATACAACAATATGTATAGGAGAATCCTCTCGTATATGTACAACAATAATACATTTACAAAATTCCAGTTCAATTAGAGAGGAGTTTCTGTTTTATTTTTCTTCCTCTTCTATTCCATTTACATTTTGACCTCTCATTTATTTTCTCTCCTTTGTTACCTCCTTTCATTTATCTCTGATCTCTGCAGGGAGAGAAAAGGATGGGAAAAAATATGGCTGACTTCCACAGCTCTGTACCAACGACTAGCGCAAGACCTCCGAGTGAGTCTCCTCTTTTGTTTGGTGACCACAGAGGGCTACACAACTGCCACCTGTCAGCTGTGGAACAAAGCATTCAGTTAAGTGGAACTGCCTGAGAAAAAAAGAAGATATTGTAGTTTAAAAAAAAGTGTTCAGTAGTTGAATGTGTGGCTTTAAGTTAGAAGTAAGAGAGGAAAAAAAAACATTACTTGGTCTCACTCGCTGTGTGTGTGTGTGTGTGGACGTATGCAGAAAACTAGAATGTAATGAATTTTCACCGAGGATAAAGAATTGGTTCCGTTGTAATGGGTGAAAAACGAGTAGGTACCAAGAGCCATGTATAAGAGAATGGGGATTTGAAAACACAATTCTTAATTTTCTCCCTGCTTGAGATTATACGTAGTATGTATTTCATTCTTGAATTAGTCCATATAATTGTGTAATCTTTTTCAAGTATCTGATAACTTATTTTAAATAAAAAACATGGTCTATCTCTGTTTTCTAAGAATAAAGGAAATGCATTTTAAAACTTGTGGAATCTATACAATACAGAGATATATTTTTTCTAGTGGAAATTTCTCAAACTCGTTCTATACTTTCTAATTCGCCGCTGATTAGCGAATCAGTTTAAAAATTGGTACATGAATCTTTGTTACGTCCACCTACATTTTTATACGTTTGTTACACATAAAGACATGTATGTAGCAGGAAGCATAGGAAATAGTTTTAACAGCAAAAGAGTGAAAAAATTATGTCTTTTCAACTTATCTGATATTCTACTTGGGCTGATTATTAGCATGTCGCTTAGATATATAAACGTTTTAATCTACGGTACTCTTTGGTCCGACGTTATCTCCTTTTCAAACCTTTCTAGTGCTGAATTCGCTGGTTATAAGCGAAGAATAATCTTTCGTTTTGCCGCCTACCGACAAGAAGGGAGAACCGTTGCATTGGATACTTAGATAGATGTCAAACATTGTTGCCTCATGTTATTTCCCCACTGGGCCACGTTGCAGTAAGTCGCACGAGAAAGCTATTTTCCTTGTTAAGTGGAAGTTGGCGCGCAAAGGGAGAGAGAGAATGAGAGAAAAGATGGCAACATTGTAACCGAGACTCCGCTTGGGTTCGTGACAGTTGCACGGAAACCTGCCCAAGACCCAAAGATCTTGGTTGAATCACAATCTGGCTTGTGACACTTGCACGGATCATTTAGCACTCTTTATTGCAACCTATCATGACTTTCTTCTTTCGCAATTTTGTTCGTTTTAAGGAGATTCGAAAGCGGTTGACAGAAGAAAACACACGCTACATGGGAGACAAGAGAAGTTAGTGTGATGTGAGGATTACGAGCTTCAACAAAGTAACAAATGTTTTATATTTTTACTGCCTTTTCCTAGTCTTTCTGAAAAACAATTAAAAATAGATTTAGCATAAAAGTAATAATATGCTTCAAGTACTTTCAGATAAAAAAAGATTCAAGTCTCTATCTGGTATACTTTCGAAAAAGAAATCATTTCGTCAACGATTTGGCGATGGGTTGTATCTAAAATATCTCACTTTTCCAGAAATAAAGAACTTCTACGAGACATCCTTTCCGGTAAAAGTGACTTAGAACCTTCGTCAAATCGTTGACGATAGTGATCTTAGTTGCGTTTTACTCTTGCCGGCCACAGACAATTTTGGAAGTGCCCCAAGCCCAGTAACATTTTTCTTTAGCAAAATCTATTCATTAGTAACAATCACATCTGTATTCGGAATAGCTACCATGTTTTTTTTTTCTTTTTTTTAATCGGAGGTAGTCAACTTACATTCCCTGTTAATACATTAGTTGAGATGGAAGAGTTAAAAATTATTCACGCCCATTAAAATTATTATTTTCTCAAACTAGAATTACAATATTTTCAACACTGATACTTTGAAACCTGATACTTTTAGGGAATAAAAATTGTTTTTTACTTGTTTCTAACCCATAAGTAGGCCTAATGAAGCAAAGTTGTAACATGATACTAGTCTCAATACAAATTATATTATTTTAATACTTGTTCTACAATTCGAAAAAAAATCGATTCTTGTTCTACCATTTATTTTCTCATGATTCGTGTCCATCTCGTCCTCACTTTTCTGTACGCCCATTCATATAAAATAGCAATTTTCCTAAAACGGAGCGCAATTAACACAATACGCCTCTAACCCTAGCTTCCGTGCAAGTGTCACTGTCGAAAATTAAGCGGGCTTAGGACATTGGTCTCTTCGTGCAACTGTCACTAAATTCACCTCCGTGCAACTGTCAGAAACTCATCCGCTCTACCCGCTAATCAAGCCTCGTTTCCCTCTCTTTAGCCCACTCACCCGAGTACAAACTGAGCTTATTAGAAAAATAGGAATCGTGAAAGGAGTTGTACATTGCCAGCACGGAAAAGAACAGGAAGTACACTTTAAGAAAATAAAAAAATATATAAAAAAGAATTGGGACACAATGACACACATGATTCTGTATAAACAATCAACTCGATGATGTCTGAAGATTCAAAAGAATCGTTGAGTATATAATTAACTTATTGTGGTTTCCTATTAAAATTTAAAATGGTTTCAGTACACGACGTAAGAAACTTTAAATAAATATAAAGAAAGAGTGTAAGAGCACATCACACTTACTAAATAATTAAATATTTCCCTTTCTACTTGCTTGCGTACAATAAAAAGAAGAAAATTAAACATAGCAGAAAACAGTTCTTCGGAACGGCTTTAACAACTATAATCCAGTTCATTTTCTTTGATCTATTACAACAGAGGTCTGACTGAATGCAATTGAACTTAACTCCTACAGGAAAAAAAAAATGGTTGTCAGAGTCTTCTGGATTGCAGCCAAGACTTCCGAGCAAAATTGCGATCACTTTGCCAGTGCTTAATGTACTTCTAACTCAGCCCAGACAATGAAAAGGAATCGATAAAGTTCTTTTTTTGATTTTCTTTTTGACTAAAGAAGACAACTTTCTTAACAAAATCATAAAAAAAAAAGATGGAAGAAAACCAAACCAAAGGGAAACATTTTCAAGAAAATGTACTAATAAAGATAAGTCTGGAGATATACTCAACTATTATGTTACGTACATATTCAGAGCTAATATTATGCTCAATTATAGATGCTGTAGCATAGACCAAATTATTTATTTTCTCTTTTTGAGGGATCATTCACTAGTGCTATACATTGACTTGGTTTCAAGTGAGACTTCCTGACTAAACTCTGAATATAGCTACTTTTTTCTTGTCTGTTTTCAATTAAACGAAAATCTTTTCATTAAATTTATCTGCAAATTGCTGAAAATATTCAAATCCTCGGTATCTGAATTAAAAATTAAGCATTTTTTCGTGCAATATAAGATTTTTTGTGCAATAATAGCCTCACATTTCCATGTTAAGAATACCACTTTCATGCTTTACTAAATATTATGAACATTAATTTGTACACGCCAATTCATAGAATATGGAAGATTTAAAAAAAAAGAACTACACACTTTGAATGCATCGAATCAGCACCTTATGCAAATTATAAGAAAACTATTCACATATTCTGATTTCCAAAAGCGTACTGACTCAGTGTTGCCATGTATTATGAAATTAAGCACACATGAACATCTTTTTTAAAGTTTGTATCAATTATAAGTCAATTTTCTGTTAATGTCAAGAACAATTTGGGGAGTGACTCGAATAACATGGAGTATCTTTAGGAGTTATCATTACTTTAGTTATGTACTTACTTCCAAAATCATAGTCTACTTCCCGCACATACAGAGTGCACACAAATTAAGGATCAAAATTTGTCGGACGAAAAGTTTTCATAAAAGAGAAAACAGTGAATTACTGTTAATCATGGTTTGAGAGATGCTTTATTTTCCAGAAAATTTAGTTTGAATTTCGAAAAGTGAAATTTAAGTAAGATTATAGACAAATATCATCATTTCATAACAGCAAATTTCTTATTGGTTGTTAATTTTACGCCTAAAAGTTATAATTATACGAAATTACACACATTAATCAAACTAAACTGAAAAGTTAAAATTAATCTTTCTTATGAAAGATATGACCAAAGAAAGACCAATCCCAAAACTATGCTTTTGGGTTTATTTACTGAAAACTAAATATATAAATTTAACTTTTAATTTGAATTTATTTATGATCTTTAGGCATCTAGGCATAGGAATAGGATTTTCTTCAATTGCACTTTTTTTTTCCTTTTTCTTTTTCCTTGGCAGAAATTTTTGAAATTGCTTATCAAATGGAATAATTTTGAAGATTTCTTTTAATTGGAGTTGTTTATATATCGAAATCGATATCACTACTATTTATATATCCATGTTTACATACTTCTATATCGATATATATCGAAATTAATATTAGAAATGAAAAGGTGATGTTGAAACATTTTTTCCGATCCAACTCAATAAATTTACATGTATTAAATCATGAATTATTTCGTTTAATTTTCTGGTCTGTTATCTTACTCCTGTAAGTAATTGCTACGAAAAAAACAAGGCTATTGGCCTTAACTTTGGCAAGTTAAATAAAAGTCTTAATAAATAAATAAATTCAATGATCCTGATTAGAAAAAAAAATGTGAATAGAAATATACTTAATTTGATGGCTACCTTCAAAAATGCTAAAAAAAATATGGATATAATTTTCTAGTTCATATGATCAATGTATAGCTTGCTTCTACAAACTTGTATCGTAGCTTATTTGCAAGCAACGCAAGATACGAAGAGAAAAACATAAATGTCTTGTTCTAAATTCACTTCCTCCAATTAATGTTCATTGTTGGTATTGTTGGTTAAAATTATGAAGGTCACAACTTTTTTCTCCTTCTTTTTTCGCTTCTTGAGCATCAATGGTTAAACTAATCGAAACCGTATAAATTTATCTGAAACCTTTACATCATAAGCTTTCATATTTTACCACGTTTATAAGGGTGGAGTACGTGGCTTTCAAGAAAGTAGTCAGAGACGCGCGGAAAGGATATTTTTTTTATTTTCATCTCCTCTATTTTCGCTCTTGAAGCTTCAATGGTTCAACTAAACGCGACCGTACAAATTTACCTGAAACCTTCGCATCTTAAGCTTTTCATATTATAGTACATGTGTAGAGGTGGAGAGCGAGGTTTTGGAGAAAATAACCAGAAACACCCGAAAAAGTATTTTCCCCTATTATTATCCTCTCGTTTTCACTCCTGGAGCCTCAGTGATTGAACTACTCGAGAACGTACAAGTTTATGTGAACCCGTCACATCGTAAGCTTTTATTGCTCTGTTGGTCAGTACAACCATCTTATTCTCACGGCTTAACATTACGTGTGCTTTTTTTGTGCAACTCTCTGAATAGTTTCGTTATGTATTTGTTGTAAACACTACCTAATGAATTTTCAGCAAACAGTGCACTTGATTCCTTAATTTCTGTAAGCGTATTAATCTCTGGATATTTTTAAAAAAATATAACTTTTTTTTTAGATGCAATCTTGAAAATTCTATGGAATCGTGAACATGATTTGAGCAAGTTATTGCCTTTAAAATTGCGTTTTCTGGTATACAATAAGCCAGAGCTGAAACGGGTCACCGGTTCAAGTTTTGGACCGGGTCATCAGGTCTATGCTTCAGACCGGTCTGACCCGGACACTCGGTCTCGACCCGGTGACCAGGAGAGCAAAGCAAATGTTTAATTATTTCCTTGTTGCCTCTGAATAATTTCTTTTACTGTTGACCGGGACCTGGGGTGTAGCCCCAGAGCAAGAAAAATAAAGGCCAGAAAATTACAAAAAATAGTAATAACGTATGGAAATAATCTAACATTCCCGGAAAGAACAAGAATCCCGCCAAAGGCGCTGTTGCTACAACTCGACAGCTACAAACAAATGACAGACCTTTGCTAACTACCATACTTGATAATTATCAACTATGTGCAGCTATTTAACCTAAACGAAAGTTTTATGTTTTGTCAATCGCATTTGATGAGAATAACGATGTGAGTTGTGTAGTGTATAGGCTACGTAAACTAAACATTAGGTCAGACTACCGAGAAAGTTCCTCTAATTTGTTTTGCTTTTACGGATTGAGGAGGGTTAACATTTTTATATCGACAGCATTGCTTGCAAAAGGTATTACCGTAGCCAACCAGTAGGCTTAACCACAACCGTCTTATCAATAAACTATCAGTTGATAAAGACCACTATTCTCAGTGCGCTGTCCGAGAATTGTTACTTATATTTACGATATGAAGTACAATAGTATGTATTAAGACATTGAAGTATATAAGCACACAAACTCCAGTACTATTTCTTAGCTACCATCTCGGGAGTGAAATTAGTACTAGCGAGAATGACAAATGGTAAGTTTACACATTAATCTTCATTTCAAGAATGTTTCTCTCTGATTCCGATAAGTTGACTATTACACTAACAGTATGTACTGTTAAAATGTTCAAATAATACACTGTGCAAATAAGAACATTTATTATCCCTCCGTCGCCTAACGGCAAATATATAATTCCACGATGACATACAACACCCTTCTTTCATAAAATACCGTTCTATACGCATACATACACCCACTTCAAACGGAAATAATTAACTGGATGGACTTCTTCAATATATACGCTCCCTTCCAACCTTCCAATTTCATTCCTACAATTCACTTTCAGTAATTGCAAATAAAACTATATATATATATATATATATATATATATAAGACAGAGAGAGAAGGGGAGAGGGAGTTCAAACTCACTCACATATATTAGAGCTTTGTTTGTACTCCTGAAAGGAGGCTGTAGAAATGAAATTGGAAGGTAGGAAGAAGGGTGCGTGAACCTAAAAGGTAAGCGAATGGAAACTATGTGTGCTTTTCGTCAGTCATTTGTCATTTGTTAAGCGCGAGCGACGGTGACGGTGTGCGGCTTACGAAAAGTAAATTAGCGGCGAGGCGTGGATGTGGTCGACGTATGATGTAACGAAAAACGGTTAACAGTAATGTTGGCAATAATTCAAGGGAGGAGTAATAATTTACCCAGCATTCCCTCTGATCACACACGCCTTTTGTTTCTCTCTCTGAACCATTTTCAATTTATATATCTGTGAGAGTAGAGGTGACCGCGTTAAGAGGGGATGAGAAGTATATGCGCTACAAGTAAAAAGATTTACTTCAATTTCAAACTCCCTCTGCGCTACATAGTCACCTCCCTCTTCATGAAACGTTAATTTATTAACAGATATCAGCAATGCAGGGTTTTCAGGGAAATGTAGTTTTCAGATATCATAGAAGCAATAAGTCTTGCATTGATGGTAATACCAAGCAGGATGGAATAAACTTGACCATTTGCATTAGAAAGCTTTCCGACAGCACTAATAGAAATAATGTACTTATTTTACACATAAGCGTAAATAATAATTACAAGAAGTGTAGGAAGATAATCACACTATATAGCGAGAAAAGTGAACAATTGACTGTATTTTCAGAGCGATGAAAGCAACAGGCTAGCAGTGGGACTGGGACTAAATTTGAGTTTTCTCTACTAATATTGCCGATTATAAAGTTGATATACTCTAACTTTAGTTAAAAATTGTACAAAAAGTATTTTTTAAATAATGATAGCCTATGTACAAGTTTATGCAAAAAGTTATAAAAGAATGCACTCATTTTTATGGGGGTGCATGCAAGAATAACCTAAGCTTTTTGTCTTATATACCTGACAGAAGACTCATTATTTACTGACGACTTAAGACGAAAGTATTTTGACGGAATGAATAATTTCACTAAGAAGTCGCTATTTTTGAAACAAATGGGCAGTAAAAAATGGTAGCTAAACTGGAACTGAATCCACACCCTTCACCATCACGTATTAAAATACACAGGATCTCCGTGTGAATAGTTCTGACGTATTGTTGTCATATCGTTTCAGTAATGTTGGTGAATTCTACTACGATTTAAGGAAAATAAACCTCAAATGACATAGAACGCTTAAGACTACAGCTCCCTCTTTGCCACGCCTCACTTTGTCACACACATTATATTTACTCATTTCCACAGTAGCATGAGGTAGAGTAGGCATTACCCATCTTATACGTTGGTTGCAAATTGAGTCACTTACTTTTTATGTAATAAGTTTAGAGGACTGATGTTATTTTCGAAAGAGTAATTCAACAGGGAAAAGTTAAAAAGAGGGAAATTTGTTGTTGTTTCGGTGCCCTAGGCCATGTCCGGCTCTTTCTCACGATCCTAAAAGCGGCACTTGAATAAAAATGAATAAAAAAAAAACGAAAGGACTGAATATTGGAATTAAAGGAACTGCAGTCAATATGAAAATACCAAAAAGGAAAAGGATAGCAGGTATCCAATTTTAAGTAATTGGGATGATAAGTGAGGATATGAAATGGGAAAAACAAATTAAAGCGAGAAAAATAAAAGGAAAAAGAGAGATGAATCTTTTCTTTGCACCGATGAATTAAGAGTTGAGCAAGAAATGTTCGATTCAATGTTTTCTGTGAGTTGTTGAAAACTTTCACACTTGTCTGCGACTGGATTCGAACATGCAATATTATGAGTTTTTTTGTCCATTGCTCCACCCACTCTGCTACGAAGACATATTTCAAGATATAAGTTCGATATCGTCTCGTTATCCTTGAGTTGCTTTGGTATAGACTAATGAAAAAAATAATTTAAAAAAAAAACATTTTAAAGACATACTTAAACAATTCGTACTAAACAGTAAGAACAAGTTGTTTAAGTATGATTAAAAAGAAAAGCATGGGGTGTGCTCTCATATACAGTCACTTTATAAATTCTTGAATTGGTGCGCCCATGCTTTTCTTTTTATTACTTTTTTTCCTAATTTTGAGTACGAATTGTTTAAGAAAAGTCTTTAAAAAGTTTATTTTATTATTTTTTCAAGTTATTTAGGTGTTTGGATAATTTTCTCAAGATAATATTTTGTGGCCCAAATCCTAAAGCGTTCTGCAATCAGTCAAACCCCGCATCGTTGCAGTCTAGTATTTATTTTAGGGTAAAGAAATCCATATTAAAATATGCTTTTAAAATATATGAATATATAGAAATATATAAAAGTTACAATAAAATATTGTATTGTCACCAGACTTACGCCGCTATGCAAAATTTCATCATAGTATGACGTCGGGAAATGAGTTAAATTAACATTGCAAGATTTGAGGATACCACGAACCCTTGTGAACTAAAGAACAGAATGTAAAAAGGGGAATAAAATCAACTAAATGATAGAGACAGAGAAAGCAATACTGGTGATAATAAAACAAAAGCAACGATACTGATTACAATATTGTTTATACATTGTAGGATATAGCTGAAAGCATTGCTGAAAGGAAAAGAGGGAGAGGAAATCGTTGACAGTAACTTATATACAGGAAGGAAGAAAGGAAGAAAATTGGTAAAACTACAAAAAAAAGCTGGATACCAGGTTGAAAGTTTGTGGGATTATTGTTTATCATATAATGTAGAGAAACACTATTTGAGGTAGAAGATAATAAACATAATAATAATAATAAGAAGAAGAATGAGAATAAGAATAAGGATAGGGATAGGGATAACGCATGAAATATTTTTAAAGCACTCTGCAACATAGGACATAGAATGACAAGCTAATTTAAGAAAAGATAGAATAATACTAAAAGAGTAAGACAGTCAAAATATATATTCCATGGCCCTTGAGAACATGGGAGAAGAAACTAAACAACATTTTCAATCTGTATTACCTTTTATAGCAGAAAGAACGTTACACACGAAAGGACTTTATTTTACAACCTCCATTATTTCCTTCCAATAAATTCCAATTTTACACACACAAAAGAAAAATAGATATATCCTTTTACTCTCTTCTTCCACTCCACATCGAGGATAAACACACACACATACACACAATTTTTACTTGAAAGAAGAAAAAAATTCGCCAACAGAAGAAATCATCTGGGAGTATCTTAAGGAAATATTCTAGCTGTGAACACAGCAGAGGGCGCAGTTTCTCCCTTCATAAATTCTTATTAAGTAGTGTGGAGGGGTGAAGGGACAGATGTGGCGAAAAGGCGCTACGTAAACAAAGTCACACTGTAAAGACACACACACACACACACACACACACACACACACACACATATATATATATATATATATATATACTCTTTACTCCCAGAGAGACAAACAAAATCTCTGCTCTCGGGTAATAATAAGATATTCAACTTCGTAAGAAGGTCTTATCCACTTTCTCTGTGCCTTGGCGAACACCGAGTCAGCCGAGGATTAAGACGGAAACAGAGACATATTGCTTGTGCGTGTCCCTCCTGGCACTTTTTACTGAAAATTCCTCTGCTAGCTCTCCTATTATTCACAAAGATAGCAAGCAATATTACTTTTCTTTCTCTCCTCTTTTCCGCCTAACAATTTCTTTTTCACTCTTCTATTTCGCATGAATCTTGGTTTTCCTTCACTTTTGTATTTATCACGATTAAGATTCTGCCACGTTTTTTAAGGATGAGATATACAATCAGATGAAACAACCTTAGTTTTTGCTGTAATTAACATTTCTTGTGAAAATTAAGATTTTCTTACCAAAGAATATCCAATTAGTTAGTGATATAATTTAAAAACCCACCCTTTTATTTATTGCTTTGTCACAACGGATAGCTCGGAGAATATTTCTCTCGAAAATTTTAAACAATAAAAATATAAAAAAAACAACAAATGCATGTGCTGGATTAATTTATGATGTTTGGAAAAGAAGTGACATACAGAAAATATCTTAACAGTGGATCAACTTGAATTTTCAAAAATACAATAAGATCACTTTCCATTTTATTGAAGCGACTATTGATTATGAAACAAGTTTCACAGGGAAACTTTTTAGAATATACTTCCTGTGGTTCACCTACTACAGTAGCTAACTGTTACAGTAACAATAGTATGCCAGCAAAACGGCTGCCTTTACCTACTTGACTCTTTATTGCTGATCTTAACCTTCAATGACATTCAGGAAGAAACTCTGACGGTTGTTTCCTTCAACATTTTAAAGAAAAAATACGCTCAAGTTAATTTTGTTGGAATTATTAAATTAAATTCTAAATTATTACTTAACAGGAAAACTTATTTCATATTTTTAGCACTTGGTAGCTACGTAGCAACCACAGATAAATGGGTTCACTCTAATCATCTATGGTTCTTCCGAAATGATAAAGAACAACAAAAACATTTTTCCGGAACTATAAAATAAATAGTTTGTATAAGCAAGATCTAGGGCAGCGGTTCTCAAACTTTCCTTCACCACAAACCACTACGGGAGACTCGGCACCTCTTCTATTCATGTACCAAAATTTATGAATAATGGTTTAAGAATGCACTGTCAATATGAAGCAGATAAAAATAAATTTTTAAAATGTGAGTAACAGGGTAGATAATTCACTAAGAAATGTGGAGTTTTAAAATGTTGGATTTCGGAGAGCAAAGAGAATGTTAAAAAGAGAAAATACTTCCAGCTCCCAGCAATTATACTTCCTTAGCTAATACACAGTAGCACCTCATATTTGTCTTTATGAAGTCTATACTTGCAATAAGATACTATTTTCAGTATGACGAAGA
The DNA here is from genome assembly GCA_022664845.1 of Lepisma saccharinum. Classification (NCBI taxonomy): domain Eukaryota; kingdom Metazoa; phylum Arthropoda; class Insecta; order Zygentoma; family Lepismatidae; genus Lepisma; species Lepisma saccharinum. The sequence goes on from JAGDQP010000001.1 coordinate 440,526, forward strand.
AATATGTATGAAAACCATTCCACGGCACCTGATTTCTAAATCAATATCAGAGTGTGTCTTTTAATTGTCGCAATGGGGAAATCTTCTCCACCCAGACGCTTTCTCGCAGGGGAGATGCAACCCTGCGGGTGACCTTAGAGCCGGCTCTAAGTCAATTGACGTTCTGTTCCCAACTCTCCATGCGCCCTCATAAATAGTAATTTAGTACTATAATTTAATATTATCCGTTTCGATACACTCGCACTCGAAATAGTTGGCGCCCCCAAAATATTTGCGCTCTGTTCGGGGGAACAGTTCGAACACCCGACGAGATGGCTCTGGATGACCTCCTCCCGTAGATTGAGTGGTGGGAGATGCAAATCATTCGGATGACCTCCACCCGAAGCGTTGAGGACCAAGAATTCTCGTAGAGGAAGAATCAATCTCTTCTCAGATGACCTCCTCCAAAGTACAATAAGTGGGAAATACAACAGTGTAAGCAACCTTCTCCAATACAGCATTACATAAAAAGACCATATCGTCGACTTCATTCCGTCGTCGAATAAGTGTGACGTTTAAATAAACGTAAAAAAATCGCGTTTTTTTAGCGTTTAAATTAAACGTAACACTGATGGGAGTAAAAATGTTCATGTTACGTATGTTTTACTCAACGTTCCAAAATCATTTTAGGTGTAAAATCATTACTTTTAGGGTTACCGTTTAAGATATTCGAAACACTCATGAATAAATAAGAAAAAAGAATTAAAAACACGTTTTTTTAAAGCAAAGAAAAATGGATTAAAATAATGCTTACCTTATCATAAAATCATAATATCTAAGAGCACCCACGCTTTTACTTTCCGATTCATACATTTATTATTTTTGACTTTTTAGTCCATTTTTCTTTGCTTAAAAGGCATGTTTTTTTTAATCTTTTTATTTTTTTTAAAATCCTTTTTTAATTTATTTTATTTATTATTCTTATCGGGTTATTGCGATGTTTATACTTTTTCTCCAGCTTATATTTTGTGGGCCAAAATCATAAAGTGTTCTGCAACCAGCCAAACCCAGCCGCAGTGCAGGCTAGTATTTATTTTAGGATAAAGATATCAACATGCACGGCAGTGCATGAGCCAAGTTCTTCACGTCAGAAAACGT
>JAGDQP010000002.1:0-307344 GCA_022664845.1 Lepisma saccharinum
TTACGTGTTGTGTAGTGATGAACAGTTCTACGAGGGTTAAGTTTATTTGTTAGGTAGGGGGGAGATTTATTTTTTAAAAGTTTAAATATTAAACAACAATAGTGTAAGTTACGTCTCCTTGACATAGTAAGCATATTTTCATTATTCAATTTTGGTAGTACATGTTCCGATCTATGAAATCCAAGGCTAAATCTTACGCAGGCATTTTGTATTTTTTGTATAGATATTGCCTTACTCAAAGTTAAGCCCGGGCCGTAGACTACATCACAGTAATCGAAAAGAGATAGAATAAGGTTACGGACAAGATAGAATTTAGTCTCTTTCGTGAAGTATTCGCGTAGTTTATAAAGATACCGTAGGGTTGACAGAGCTTTCGTACACTGAGTGGACACATGAGAGCTCCATGTAAGATTTTCGTCCATCTGGACTCCCAGATTTCTGACCACCTTGGAATGTGGAATATTTACGTTCATTATGTTCACTTTAATTTCATCCGGAAATATATTCTTCAGGTTATTTTTTGTTCCTATGATCGTGAATGTACATTTTTGTGGGTTAACTAGTAACCCATTACCGACGCACCAATCATTTATAGCTTTCAGATCTTTATTAAGAAGTGTCACTTTTGTATTTAATAGACTGGGTGGAGACGAGATAAATAATTGTGTATCATCAGCATAAGAATGGACTTGAGAATGCTTCAATGTAAGAGGTAGGTCAGAAGAGTATATTGAAAAAAGTAAAGGACCTAATATAGAGTCTTGAGGCACACCATTATTGATTTTAGCTGGTTCAGATAGTACCAGTGCCGAATTTTGTAACATAACTCTTTGTTCTCTGTTATAGAGATACGACCGGAACCACGAGAGAGTAGACTTCGCTACATTGTAATAATTAAGTTTGGCTAAAAGTAAATCGTGTTGCACTAAATCAAATGCCTTTGTGAGATCAAGCAGAACTAGTATAGTAACATTAGAGGAATTAATTGCCTGTAACATTTCGTCTGTAACTTGTAATAATGCAGTAGTAGTGCTATGGTGCCTGCGAAAACCGGACTGACTAACAGGTAGTAGATTATGTTTAGTTACATATTTGTACAGTTGCTGATATACAATTTTTTCAATCACTTTCGACAAGATAGGTAATATACTAATAGGTCTTAAGTCTTTTAGAGATTCCACTTTTGTTTTTTTCGGAAGTGGCATAATTTTTGCTTCCTTCCAATGGCTGGGAAAACAACCATTATTAAAAGAAAAATTTATAATGTGAGTTAATGGTGATAGAATGAATGGAAGTGCTAAGTTCAACATTTTTCTTGTAATACCGTCAAGTGCTGCAGCATTCGACTTAATGCTTTTTGCTGCTCTCTCCACTTCGAACTCTTTCACTTGACGTAATGTAAATGGCTCTGACAGGTGGTTAAATTTCAGCGTATTGAAGTAACTCACGTTTCTAGATATAGCTGACATGTCAGTAATATTTGAATTAGTTACATCAACAAAAAAGTTATTTATTAAATTTGGATCATTTACGTTGCTAGGAAGACAATGGGAAGGGTTTGCCTTACCCACTCCTAACTTACGGAGCTTATTCCACATAGCTTTTGGGTTACTGCTATTATTAATATGATGGGAGAAATAAGCTACTTTCTGCTGTCTTATAACGGTTGTTGTGAAGTTACGGAGCTGTTTATACTCATCCCAATGTATTTGCAATTTTGTTCGTTTATATTTACGGTGCGCATTATCTCTTAATTTCATTAACAACCTTGTGTTGCTTGAAATGTAAGGTAGTTTGCAGGTTGTTATTTTAGCAGTGGAAATCGGGGCATGTTTATCAAATATGTCTATAAGGGACTTCTGTAAAAAATCAACTTTTTCATCGACTGATTCATATGATTTGAGTGCATCCCAGTTAAATGATCTTGCACTCTGACAAAATTCACGCTCATCAAAAGAAGAGTAATTGCGGTAAGTTATATATACTGGTTCGCTTCTGCGTTGTTTGATTATGTTTAAGGTTACCGTTGTTAAAAAGGGATCAGAGCTTCCTATTGGTTCGTACACTTCGTGCGTAAGCACATTGTTTACGTTATCTGTTATGATCAAATCAAGCAGCGATTCCCCTGATTCAGTTATACGGGTGGGTTTGTTGACAAGTTGAACAAGCTGGTATGTATCTAAAATATTCTTTAAATATATAGTTTCCGGGTCCTCTGGAGACATTTGATTACAATTAAGGTCACCAAGCACGAACAAATTATCAACCTGTGAATACATACTCGCTATCAGATCTTCTAGAACTGACAGTTTGTAGTATGGTGTACTAGGAGGTCTGTACGCTCCAATTATTCCTATTCGCGTGGCGCTAATTTTAACAATAATATTAAGGTACTCAATATGATTCTCACCCAGTACTAGCGGCGGGTTATATATTTTAATATCTAAATGATTGCGATAATATATGGCAACACCTCCGCCTCGCTTAAGTTGTCGGTCCTCACGCATTACACTGTAGCCAGCTACATCGAGTGCAGCTGAGGTTATGGATTCGTCTAACCAAGTTTCCGTAATTAGAAGAATTTCGTATTGTTGCTTGTAAAGAAGCAAGCTAATTTCGTCCATTTTATTTAGCATTGAGCGAACATTAGCATGGGCTATTGTAAAATTTGAAGGTTGCAGCGACATGTTTTATATGGGGAAACGTTTAGTTATACTTCGAGATTGCATGTTCATGTGTTGTAGATTTACAGCGTGGATCGGTCTGTCTGTATTTTTATGGTAAATAATCGTTACTATGACAACTAAGCTACTTCTTGTATTGGTGACAAACAAATAGTTACAAGGATGCTCTTTCTTCCACTTACCTATGACTTTTTCTTCCAAACAATTGCACTCATTGGTAAAACTGATCCTACTTCTTCTACTAGGTTCTTCACTGAATATTATCAAACCACACATATATAAGTAAACAAACACACTAACAGAATCACAACTGACACATTTAGCTCATGTAGTAATCAAAAGCTTTATACGAAGCATGTTGTAAAAAAAAAAAAACCCTATGTACGTGTATAGTTACTGGAAATAGTAAGTGACAATTCACAATCTACAGTACACTTTAATATGACTATACACATATATGCACCAATATACACACAGAAGCAGAAACACACACACAAACACACACGAATTACAAATTTTTAAAGGATGAAAAAAAAGAGATTAATACGGCTTGAATGAATAAAAAAAGTTCAATATCCATTCACGTCAAGGTATGTAGGTGTTCATTTGACCTTTCTCAGTTCAGCGGTTGATGTGACATAATGCTTTTTGTCATTAAGCTTAACAACCACCTTTCCATCTTCCGTCCATGAATTGCGCCCCCCGAATTTCTTTTTAGCTTCTTGTAAAAGCTGTAGGCGAGACTTGCACAAATCTTCATTTATATAGATGCCTTTGTCCACCAGTTTCCTCTTGTTTTTCAACACTTGCATCTTCGTCCTATGGCTAACAAATTTGACAATAACCGCCCTCTTTTTATTGCTAGGAGGTCCTGTTCGATGAGATCTACAGATGTCTGTTACCTCCACATTTAATTCCATTATGTTATTGAAAACATCACACACAAGGTTATCCGTATTCTCATTTGCTCGCTCATGTAATCCAAAAATCCGAATCGAGTTTCTTCTTTGATATTGCTCTAATTCAGTCATTTTGTCTTCCATTTCCCTCTCCAAGATTTTAACTTTATTTTCTAGGTTGGCAACCTTACTTTCAAATTCATGTATCTTATCTATGTTGAAGTTACTGTTTTCTTGCAGTGATTGTAGAACTGCTTTTGTGACACGGTCTACAATAAGGTCTGCCAAACACTTTTGAATCACATCCGTTTTCAGCTGTTCACTAACACACTCGTGAATTGTCGAAAGCAAGTTGTCGCTAATGTCCTTTGCGGATCCACTCAGTTGCTTTCTGGGGTCATTGACCGCCGACTGTTGTCCCTCCGGGTTCCTTGAGCGCTCACCCTCTCTCTCTCTGGTTGATCTGCGCGGCGTTACCTCTCCAGCTGCACCTCGTTGTTGTTTCGTGTTCGGAGGCTTTGGCATATTGAGCTTTTTTTTTTTTTATGAAAAGAAAATAATAATTATGCACTAAATAATCACTTCACACTCGGAACGTTTAGCTTTTTCTTGTGTACGAGGGATTCACGCAGCAGATACTATATTTTAAACGGACTTTACATGTCTTTTACACCTACACAGCACTTAACTTGTGGACACGACGTTACTGCGTCCTCAGCACGGCAGCCATATCTCTCGCAGCATGTGCATAGGTGGTGTTAGCTGTCACTGTGGTTACCGTAAAACTGCGTCCTTGGCGCCACTTGCTTGTTTTGACTGCTGATAACGATTTGCAACTCACAACCAGACAAGTTTCATGTCATTGTGTAGTGTTTAATAGTGTTGAACATGGCGCAATTTGTGCCTACAAACTACGATGTGCGGACAGCATTGATTTTCTGTTACCATTTGAAGAAAACTGCTGCAGAATCGCATCGCATAGTTGTCGAAGCTTACGGTGATCATGCTCTTGGTAAGTCACAGCGCTATGCGTGGTTTACAAAATTTAAAAGTGGCGATTTTGACGTGAGAAACGAAGAACGTGGAAGACCACCGAAAAAGTTTCCAGACAGCGAATTGCAAGCTTTGTTGGATGAGGATGACGCTCAAACGTAACAACAACTCGCGTATCAATTAAATGTGACACGAGAAGCAGTTTCTATACGTTTAAAAGCCATGGGCAAGATTCAGAAGATGGGAAAATGGGTTCCATATGCATTGACGGAACGACAGCAGGAAAACCGAAAAACCACTTGCGAAATTCTGCTCGGCAGGTACAAAAGGAAATCATTTCTCCATCGAATTGTGACTGGTGACGAAAAGTGGATCTATTTCGAGAATCCTAAGCGAAAAAGATCATTGGTAACTCCAGGAGAACCGGCGACATCGACTGCAAGATCAAATCGCTATGAACGAAAGACAATGCTTTGTGTTTGGTGGGATCAGAAGGGAGTGATCTATTATGAACTGCTGAAACCTGGCGAAACCGTTAATACCCAACGTTAACGACAACAAATGATCGATTTGCATCAAGCTTTGCGTGAACAACGACCAGAATATGACCAAAGACAACATAAAGTGATTGTGCTTCACGATAATGCACCCTCCCACACAGCAAAACCGGTCAAGGAAACGATTGCGACGTTTGGCTGGGAAATCCTTCCGCAAGCGGCTTACTCACCAGACTTGGCGCCTTCCGATTTTCACTTATTTGCATCCATGGGACACGCACTTGCTGACCAGCGCTTCACATCTTACGAAAATGGCTTGATGACTGGTTTGCAGCACAAGAGGCACAGTTTTTTTGGTCTGGCATCCACACATTGCCGGAACGATGGCAGAAATGTATCGCTAGCGATGGCCAATACTTCGAATAAAATAGTTCTTAGCATTGTCATCCAATCACTGTGTCTTTTCTGTACATAAATTCCGGTTTCATATTTACGCACCTGGTAAAATAGTTTCAAATCTGTTTCTTGCATTTTCAAATAGATTTAACAATTTCGATGTCAGTATATAGGAAATCGTCGCGTAATTGCCGAAGAATATTTACTTTAAGAAAATGTTCGAGAATATTTTCGAACGTAGATTCAGGTTCTCCTTCAGTCGTAAAAGAAGCAAGGATATGGGATGAAGGGAATTGGAAAGGTTAAAAAGTGCGGTAGAAAAACCTTATCTGCAAATATATGAAGTTCAACAAGCACAAGTAATCAATTTGGTGGTATGTGGCGGTGGTGGTATGTGGCAATCGTAAACAGAAGGAAACTGGTTGAAAAGTTAACTAAAGCGTGTTAAGCCATACATGTTAAAACTTTTACCAAAATGTTGCTGTATGTTGTTTTATTTTATTACATTAATCGACCAAGAAATTGAGTGGACCAGTGAATTGAGTATTTTATGTAAACACTATGCCCACCCTTAATATCCTTGGTTTGACTGCACTAGACCTTGTGGCATGTGCCCTTTTTCCACTGGCAAAAAGTGTCTTCTTTGTTAATGGTATATTTCGATTCATTTTAGTACAAAAATGGCACCTTCCACAGGCATAGTCATTACTGGAGGAGATGCTAGATGTCAAAAGCTGTCTGTTTAACGTAAAGAGTCAGTTTTCATGGGGATGTGGCATGTGCCCTTATTTCACTGGGCCATTCAATTATCAAAATTATTATTAAAAAAAGCATGAACTGTGTGCTTGTATTTAAGTAACGGATGATAAACCTGATTTAATATTCCCTGATCCTGATTTAATTTAGGTAGGTTTTTTTATTAATGAGATAGCTTCCATAAATAGTTCTTTGTGTGGGAGAGTCCGTGCTTTATTTCAATTTCACATCCAAAAAATTATGTAGAAAATATTTAAGATGTGAAATTCCTTAAACTGGATGTTCGCTATTTGTGTCCGTAATGTGTTTGTATATTCTAACATATACAATGTATATGATATTATTTCTGTCATCCTAATACAGGGTGTCCCCGAAATAATGGCCCAAACTTCGGGAGGTGATTAGTTTCGAAAATACAGGGGCTCAAAGTCATAGCAGCGGCGTCACAAATGACATCATAGTTTGACATATAATGACGTAAGCGGTGTCGTCTTAGGAAATCACTTTCAAATTAGTACCCGATACATCCGTATATCAGCAATGTTTATGATTGATGGTGTTGCATAGACAGGTTTCGCAACCTAAGAATTTAATTATCAGGGAATTAAGTGGTTGAATAGGGCAAGCATAGAAATCCACTCTAAGCTGTATTCGTCAGTCACAAACATAACTGAAATAACTGGGTACTACTACTTCGAGTGTGATTTGCTATAGACACCGCTTACGCCATTACTTGTCGAGATATTACGTCATTTGTGTCTTTGAGCACCTGTGGCTCCGAAATCTAATTAGATTTCAGAATTTCTTCTACGGAACTATTTTCTTGTTTTTGAAGTAAATAATCATCTTCTCAAGTTTGCACCATTATTTCAGGGACACCCTGTATATTGTCCACCACATTAACATGTAATTTGGTACACTCCACTGCCTGAATCTTTCGGAACAAAAAAAAAATGTATTGCGTGAATGTTTTATTTAAACATTTTGGTGGAATCAAGGCTGGACTAAAATTATCTGCTTTAAATATTATCTTAAACTTAGTGGGGTAGATTCTACCCCAGTGATTTACATTTTTAGTGTTAGTTCAACTATTCGCCACCACAAGGAGAAGCGCTGCTCTCTTACCTTTCCGTTAGTTGCTCGTTGATTGTTAGATGTGATGGGTGCTTTGTTGTTACATGTAAAACGTAACTTATATTGCTGTAAATTTTGTGTAGGGTAGAAAATACCCCACGTCCCAAGTAAGTGATATTTGTGTTTGTGCTTTTCTTTTTAAAGGAAAAATTAAGGCTTCCACATCGAAAGACCGGGGGGTGAACTGATGATCAAGGTTTCAGTGATTGGGAAGAGGGGAAAGCTATATTGGTGAAAGAAAGTGACTTTAGTAACAAAAGCCAAGATGTAAGTATCTGGGGTAGAATCTACCCCACGTCCAAGGTTACGGGTATAACGTACGTCTCAATATTGCTTAAAGTAAAACTTGCTGGAAATAACACCTTATTTCCATAGCAAATATTAAACTTTTATGCTATATTGATAGCATATATTCCTCAGAAAGAATAAAAGTAATTGGATTCTCTAATGTTATACAGGCTATTAAATACTGTTTAGTTTCTGAGTGGGGTCAAAAATATCCCATCTCCAAGTTAGTGCGACAAAATTCGTATATCTCAGGTTAGGGGTTAACAAGGTAACTGGAAGTAAAAATTTTAACATTTTTTTAAAAACATTTTAGTTAACGTTTCAAAAAGTTTCTTTCCTTTTGTTTACGATTGGCCATACATAACCATCGAGCAGATTGATTACTTCTTAGGTGTTCAATTGCTGCTTAGTGAAGGTTCTTCTACTTTCCAATTTCCATGTCCTTGCTCCACTTGAACTACAGAAGGACCTGAATCAAAAATATGGCATTTCTTCTGAAGTTGGTCGTCCGCCTGGTTTTCGACTAAAAACCTAAGCTACGAAAATTTAAAAATCAATTTTTTACGTTCAGTTTACTGATTTTATGTTTTGTTCAGTTACCACGTGGGGTGGGGATGTTTATATTTATTATTAATAATTGCTTTCTTGCATGTTTTGCATCTTAAATTAGTGATCACGGGAACGTGGAGGTTAGGTAAGGTTTGGTGTGGTCATGTATATTATCAGAATATATTTTCATATGTTCATATTTATTATTAATAATTGCTTTCTTGCATTTTCGTAGATTCTCTTAAATTACTGACCATGGGAATGTGGAGGTTAGGTAAAGTTAGGTGCGGTCATGTATCTTTACACTTTTTGTTCTCATATACGTCACAGTTCTTTTCGTCGGAACAAAGCTTACCACACTTTCTGCAATTTGTTGTTAGATTTATTCATCCATGACTTTCACACGGTTTCAAAGATTTTTCCTCAGTACCACCATTTTGTTTTACAAGCTGTAATACTGTTAACTTACATCCAGGGTGACGTCCCTGTACATTTGTAGCCATGTTCACAATATAAATGCTCGTTACTTTCCCACAATCGAACCATGCGGTAACCTTGCGCCAAGTAGTTCCCTCCATCTCCCAAATAGTTCCATGTTCATCACCGCTTATACAATAAAATAAACACAATCAAATTTATCCATTTATTCCCGGTAACTTTTCAAAATTTTACTACAAGCTGACGACCAACTTTGGAAGTTAACCCCAAAATATTCTCATTTATTTTCTTAATGTGAACAGCATATTCTTCGGCAATTACACGATCATAAATCTTATTTACAAGTTCCAACCCACAATACTACTTTATATTCAAAAGTAATTGCGTATAGAGAAGTACAAATTTTCAACAAATTGCCTAGTCTCTAACTAAGGATGCAATATTCAAAAGATCATTATGTAGCCTTTTGTAAAATAATTTCTTTTATACTCGGATAATAAATGTATATATTACCTGTTTATCGCTTCGAGATACATGACAGACTGTCTCTTTGTCCTATTCTTTTTTCTACATAAAATTTCATGTAAATAATTATATCTCTTAAGTATATGTAAATAAGTATTTGAATTTAATTTTTAAGGCCTTTAGGCAACTTTGGCTCAGGCCGGATGGATGATGATGGGATGATTGGTGGAATGAAGAAAGTGGAGAAGCCAGAGAAAACCCACGCACACGGTGTTTGACCACTACAAAGCCCACATGACACAAGCAGGGTTTGAACTGACGACCCCAAACGCCAGAGGTGAACACTCTAATCATTACCACGGCCTTATGTAAATAACTAATTTAATGTATTAGTAATCAAATAAGTATGTCCTGTATTTGTAATTTAAAAAATTGACATGATCTAACGCAATAGAATTCAGTGCAAGTATTTGAGAAGACATGTGTGGAACGAAAACAATTGAAGACCTAAGAAACATCTATTAGAATGAGAGAATAAAGATAAAAATAGAAGATATTATACAGAAGAAACTAGAATTCGTAGAGAATTGTGGCAGAAGTATTGACTCTCGCCCAAAAATTGTAAGGATATGTTTTAATTACAAAGTAGAAGTTACAGTTAGTGGAATAAAAATCAAATGCGTTAAATATGAAGATGATATGATTCTTGTTGAAGAGAATGAACATCTTTTAAAATAACATGTTAGAAAGGTTACAAAGTTGTGAGGGACATCGAATGAAGATAAACAAAAGAAAACGAAAAAGAATTCATAAAGGCAACAAATAAAACCCCAGCGAATATCAAAATTGGAAGGGAAAAGCTGAACAGGTAAGCGGAAGCTGAACTTCAAGATGAAGCGTGAAAGAGAAATAAAAATGAGAACCTGAATGGCGAAAAACATTCGCTATTTACAATAATAAAAAAAAAGCTAGTTAAGTGTTAAGAAACATGGCCCTTCCTGATCTTACTTCAAAATTGTTTTGGAGTCTTGTGTCATTACGTTAGATGAATAAACTGAAATTAGAGTTCAATGCGCGTGATGAAGGATGATGGTTCATGTTCTGATCTCTGTGGCAGCATTTTCTCCCAATGGTTATGGCACTGATTAGCACAACGTAAAACACAATTAATTTCGCGTTAAAAGTTATCCACATCATCAGGTGTAATAAAAGGTAAGGTTATGGAAAGAGGGGTGTGCTGATAAATAAATTGATGGTGTGGAGAGGACTGAATCATAGATAAAGAATAATAAACAAATACAAATATCACATCATTAAAAGAGCAACTGATTTTACTCCCATTCTGACATCATCCTTAACGGCTTGATTAAATTGCTCTTCACTCTAGTTCCTGCTTGCTGAACGTCCCCATTCCCAATTTTTCAATCCTGTTATTCAACCAGTGATTCCGCCAGAACCCCTGTGGGGTGTGAGTGAACAAATACTCCAGAACGCCCCATCAAATCTTACATTCTTTTACTGTCAAATAATGATAGAAACTGTCCAAAATTCCACTTACATCTTCCCAATTTTGACTTTATACACCCTTCTCAAACTGAAAATCCTGGCGGAATGCTCCGTGCATTCAACGTTATGTTCTCTTTGTGTTGGAAACTTCTTTCTAATCCCAAGATTGTAATTTCATGTGTTTTTTTTTTTTTTTTGACATAGTCAATGGGATTTTAAGTTTCTTAATTTTTTTTTCTGTAATGCTCATAACCTGGTTTGTATGCTGTGTTCATATTGGATAGTTACCTCTGTTATAGCTGGTGTTTAGAAGACGAAGTTACGGTCTTCATGAAGAAGTTTTGGAAATTACAATTTTTCAAGTTAAGTGAAGCTTTCTAATAATTTCATTATATCTCCTTTATCTGTCAACAATAATGAACCATGTTAATATGAATGTAGTCGCCTAGGTTGTAATATTTAAGAAATTTATTTGATTTCCCCCTGCTTGCTTCTAGACCATTTTATAAGGGATGACCACTTCTGAATTGTCAAATGACTATTTTTTTTTAAGTGGTCACCCGTAATGACCACAACTGGAAAAGCAATTTTAGTTGTGGTCATAGGAATGTTGTCCACCATAAAAGTTTTTATTCAGTAGAGTCCAGGTCAGCTTTTATCAGTCGATTAGTTTTATTTGTAGCTTTAGATTTTATTGTCTACTTTTGGAACTAGAGGGAAGCTATGCCACCTCAGAAAAAGATATTAAGTACGAGAATGACATGAAAGTCGCCATCACCACTGTTAGAAAAGGGAACATGTCAAAGAAAGCTGCTGATAAGGAATACTAACTTCATTGATATGAGACGTATTCCTGTAGAAAGCAACGCCAGTGATAATTAAAATTTATTTAGTGCATGCGGACTCTGACGCGCTGTATTACAGCAAATGTGTGCGTTCAAGAAACAGAGGACAAACTGAAGCTGAACTAACTAAGTGTGGATCCTGCACAAACTCTGAAAATTCTTCGATGACTGATTTTAGAAATCACCTCCTCCAGAAATTACTGCTTCTCAGCCTGGACCTACACCTTCGAAAGTAACAGTCAAGATAACAGGTCAGGTTACAATTGGGAAACTTGAGTCGCTAGTCTCTTAAAAAAAAATTGATATAACCAAAATCTCCAGAAAGAATACAAAGATACAAAAGGATTGCGATTACGGCTGTGGTGAGTTCGATCCAGTACAGAAATTATGTCGTTAAGAAAGAAACGGAAGCAGAGGTAAAGTCAAAGAAGAAAAAAATGTTCGCTACAGTGGAAAGTAAAAAAATTAAGAGAAATCGACGCTACAAAAAATGTGGTGTTAACGTATCCAAGAGAGAGTAGATGGGACTGTGTAGCGGTGGATTGACTGCACTACATGTAAGAAGTGGTTTCATGTTTACTGCATATCTAAGAAATATTGTCAGGACTTTAAGCTTTTCTACTTGCAGAAATCAGGTGATTGAGAATGTAATGACGTGAGAAACATTTTTGGTGCGAGTTTTATGCTTGTATTGATTCTAATGCTGCCAAAGACATAGGTCTCGGTTCAGATTAGATGATGCATAAGGCGTTTAAATAAATTTATCATCGTTATGTATTGTATCATAATTATAATGCTAACTGAGATTTATGATTATAATGTGAACTTAGATGCAGACTAATGTTCGTAATAACATTATAACATTTTGTATCTGAAGTATAAATTCATATTTTGTGGAATATTCCTATAATTCATATTAGGAGTAAGTAATCCTAACTTTTAATAATTGTTTCTGTGTGAGTTATAATTTTATTGAAACAATATCCTTGCAAAACGACGACCTAAGTTTTGCTTGTATTATTATTTACATTATTTGTTAAAGCGAGGAAATCTCATTTCACACATAAAATTATTACCATCTCATGATTCTTTTTTTTTTATTTTTTTGTTCAATCCTTTGAACTTTGTCAAGTGATAAAAATGGTTTTACTTGAATTGTGATTAGCGTCCTAAATGAACTTTCGAGGTTCTAAGGACGGGACCTACAATTTCCTTTTATGTGATCACCGAACCAGGCAGTACAATCTAGTCCCCTACTAAATTTGATCCTGCGACCTAGATATCAATTTTGTAGGGGATCCAGAGCTTGGAGGGGTCATGGTAGGAATATGTCCACAATATATATACAGTATAATTACGCCTAAAATTATTAATTTTACATGTATGTGTGCATTACAGAGGGGGAAGGGGGTCCAGACCCCCTGATCCACCCTGTAAATATTTCGTTATTGCTAATCATTCGTCCATTCATTCGGAAGCCCTAAAATACCATTTAAAACTTACAGTAAAAGAGTTCTGGACAGAGTGAGCTTTGAAACCGTATGAGCACCACACAAGTCTCATGACCGTTAGCGAGCATGTGATGTAAATATGTGCACTTATATGCTTATTGATTAATATGCACAGTTTTGTGAGAGAGTTTTCCTAGAAAGTGTGCCAGAATTGATGCAAAGTATAATATTGTGTTGAAGTCTAGTTTAAAGGGCCGCAGTGGCTCCGTGGTAGAGCGCTCATCTCTGGTGCGTGGCTTCGTCGATTCGATCCCTTCTCAAGTCATGTGGGATTTGTGCTGGGCAAATGCCGTGTGGGTGGGTCTTCTTGGAGTGTTTTCCCATTTCCTCCGACTTTCTTCATTACGCCAACTCATTCCATTATCATCCATTCGGCCTGAGCAAAAGTTACCTAAAGGTCTTAAAACAAATTCAAATTCAGGTTTAAAATAGACTAAAAATAATTACTAAAGAGAAGAATAGTTATTTAAAATGGTACGATTATAAGATGTCTCATTGACTAGTTTAGAGCCATAATATTAGCCCTAATTTTAGTTTAAAATATCATTATTTGCATTGTAGAGGGATTCAAAGCCTAACTCTAAGTAATAACTCTGAGAGATGACGTTCCTCGGAGATCACTGCTCCGGCAACAAAGATTGAGAAGGTAGCGGACAAGTTTCTAACCCGGTATCATCACAACATTCACCTGTTGAACTGAGGATAAATCTGGAGAACTTCAACTTATACGGGAGCCACCAAATCTCAAATCTATGTGTCTCCCCAGTGCCGATCTGAAGCCAGCGACTGTAGGCCATAGAACCAGAAAGGAAAGAAACTTGATGGTTTAAAAAAATTAACTAAAATTAAAGAAAACGGTTCCAACAGACATAGAAATACGTCTCGACTCGACTCCTTTTTAAGTTGGTGATGAGAAATGAATTGTCGCCAGTTTAAGTTAATAATTTAATTCAGATTTTATAAACAAAACTCTATATTGACTTGATTTATTTTCTTTTGAACGATAACAAGTACATGAGGCTTCAAACGTGTTTTAAAATAGATCAAATACAATAAAAATTATAAAAACAATATAATAATATCAATGTTTACAATTTAATACATATTTGATAAACGCATTCAACTCACGTGCCAGATCCATAAGTGCTCCACTACGTATGGAAAAGAGGTGAAATACATAGCCTTTCTCAGCTAGCTTTCAATGTGACAGGATAACAGCTCGGCAACCACGCCTTACTACCAAAAGTATCACTTCTCGTGACCATGCCTTACTGGCGAAACTACTACATTTTTTGGGACCGCGCCTTACCGGTGAAAGCTAGTTGCTTTTGATTTATATAAAGTATTTGTGCACTCGCTACTCTACCCTCTACACGCAAGTAATCTTTTTTCTACTTTCTTTTATAATTTTTATTGGCATAAATAAAATGTCTACTAATTATCGTATATTACATGCGTTCACAAGCCCTACGGTTTGTGCATTGGGTCAATACACAAAGTTTGGAGTCCCGCAGAGAAGTGTACTGGATCCATATCTTTTCCTACTCTATATATTTTTTTATCTTCCATTATACAATCAAGAATTAACATTCATTTTACAGTATATGCTGATGACACTAATTTACTAATAAGAGATTTGAATCCCAAGTTATTAAAAGAAAAGTGTGATACTCAAATCAGAAGCTCAGAAATATGGCTAGATAAAAATAACTTAATACTTAATTTAGCAAGAACTAAATCTATTGATTTCTCAACCAGAAGCAATTTGGATACAAAACTATTCTTCCCTGTACTTAATAACAATGATAGAAATACTACAAATGCTGTAAAATTTCTTGGTATAAATATAGACAGTTCATTAAATTTCGGTAACCATATTGATAGTCTGAAAATTAAATGAAATAAAAATATGTTTTGCACTAAAAGTGCTGACACTATTGATAAGCTTTCAAACTGTCAGACTTACATATATTGCATATAATATCTGTCAGACTTACTGTCATATAATAACTGTCAGACTTACATATAATGACACCTTTTCCGAAAAGACATTCGTGGAGAGAAGTAAATAGACATAGGCTAAATCTTTCGAAAAATAGCCCAGTCAATCTGGTTATAAGGTCATACAATAAACTTCCCTTATATAGGTAAGAAATTTATCCATAATTGAACACCTTAAAAACGCTGTAAAAGGAATGCTCCTGAAATACTCTTTCTATTCAGTTAACCCTATCATTATGTCCTTCTAAAACATACCACATTATGACCTGGGGTCCGCGTGGACCCCATCTGTCCTTGAGTACATTTTCCTTGAATTAAGTGTTTCTTTGGACGTTGTGATTTAAGTATTCATTGTTCTAATACTCAGTTAATGTTTAATATATTATTATTGATTTTTTCTGGTTTTATGTTTACTTTATTTTATCCATATTACAAGATTCTGATAAAAAAAATGATATATAATATATTGAAGAAAATTACATCATTGTCATATAATTTTAAGAACGTTCTAAATGTAGCATATTTTAACCTAAGCCACTGACTACGAGTATTCACCAAGTTTCTTATCGTTTAATTCACATGCTCTAAATGGTCCCTGCGCAGACATCACATATTGTGTGCTGGTGTTCCGGACAGCAAGGAATATGGCAGCACTTGCATTTGGTCTTCACCTTCCTATCCGAAGAACGTGGACACAGTTGGCACCGCATCTTTTTCTGCTTGTCTTGACTTCCAGTTCCAGCTTTATAATTTCAATACCCAGAGATTTAAGTGATAGACGAACTCCAGACTGCAGAGCTTGTGGATTCTCAAGTCTTCTCTGAATATGGTCATTGACTAACTCTCTCCCAAGTTGTTTCATAAATAATCGACGTCTGTGTCGCTTTCCAAATTCCCAATCTGGGAATTTCAAAATCCAAATTATGTATACAGCTATGGCTGCGCAGTCCAGCATGTTGAACCATAAAATCATAGGCCAGCGGGTATCTTACGCTTACATGAATACAACCTGCATAAATGGTCAAGGTTGACTACACCGGATTTTGTTTCATTGTAATGAATAATAATCTCGGTTTTTTTGTCATTCTCTTCATTTATTGCTTTGTCATGATGCATGGATGAGAGAAAAACAACTGCCTTTCCTTTTTTAGGAACATAACTAACCAGAGTCAATTCACGATCAAAACAAAAGATTGAAGATTTCTCTTCACGTTGGCGATCTTTAAGTAACTCTCGTGGGACTTCTTTTCGATTATTCCGCATTGTTCCGACCACTGTATTTTCACTTTTAATAGATATTCAGCTAGTTCAGCGCTAGTAAAGAAATTAACCATAGTGACGTTGCGTCCTTTGTTTTTCCAAGGGTCAACCAATCGCTTTACAAGATCTACAGTACTGTTCCTTCCAGCAGCAGCACCAGGCTCTCGGCCGACATACACTTCTGCAGTCAAAGGATATGAGTTTTCGGCGTCACAACACCAGTATATTTTTATACCATATTTCCCTGGCTTGGTGGGAATGTATTGTTTAATTTTATACCGTCCGCGAAATGCTACCAACTGTTCATCAAGGGTCAGGTCACTTCCAGGCTTGTAAAACTTTGCTAGATTATCCAGAAAGATTTTCCAGAAATCGCTGCAGGCAGCCAGTTTGTCAGTCTCTAGTCTCTGTTCTCTTGTGGCTTCATTGTCGAAACGACAGAAACGAAGCAAATGATGGAATCGTTCCATTGACATTGTAGCACGAAATACTGGCCTCCCACTGTCCATTGACCACATTTCTCCAACGCTTTCATTCGCCGATTTGTAAACTCCACCAAGTAACAATATTCCAATAAAAGCATACATTTCTGTTTCAGCTTGCAGGATGGGATGTATTCCACTTTGCTATCACTTGTTTAGCCCTTCTATTTGTCTCTCGAGCAATAAGATTGACCATGTCTGGTGTGATGAGCAGCTTCAGTGCGCCACATTTATCAGAAACATTCTTAGCATCACCTACTAATCCTCTTGTTTCTCGCAAAACATTATGGGCTGCAGTTTGTGTTGAATGAGGTTCTTTTGTAGTCCATTTGCGCCCTGAACGAGATTAAAAAATATGAGCTTGATTTAAAATATTATCGTGTCTAGTGTCTAATATTACCACTATTACATGGTTGGTCGAGAGAAGAGTCACTATCACATACACTACCACTATCAGATTCACTATCAGGCTCATAATGCATATCTTCAGTTTCATCCCCTACACCCTCTTCATATTCTGACGATTGGTTGCAACTCCCAAAATCTATATCATCATCACTGTCACTTTCATCGAATACACGTTTAACTTCTTCTATTGGAACTCCCTTTCGTCGTGACATTTTGCAGCAAAAAACAAAGCACACAGATAATTGTTGTTGTCCTTGTGGTTCTTCTTTTCGTGCTTCTTTCATCAAATTCAAGTGCAGTAATTTAAAAATAAAAACGAAATCACTTCAAGAACACTGCAGAAGAGGTCTTCACTGCTTCGCGAACAGGTACAGTCAAAGATGTGGCACGAAATGTTAAAATTATTTGTACCTAGATTGACCTTCTTAATGCTAATAAATTAAAGAAGATGGCGCCGGATGTTGAAATCATGTGTACCTAGAGTACCCTGCCACCTGTTGACAAACTAAAGAAGTTTGTAAATATTCAAAACGTGCATAAAACAATTTATACAAAGGAAATTATATATTAAATATACCTGGGGTCCGGACGGCCCCCAGGTCATAGAAATATGACATCGAAATTTTAAGGTAAAATTCACAACGCTCGGTTGATCTGCATACAATAAAAAGCTTGTAACGAATTACAAATATTTCGATTTGAGATGTCACTGAGTATGAACACTCGGAATAGGATATACACAAATTGACAGCCACGCAAAAGTGTCTGGGGTCCGTGAGGACCCCAGGTCATAATGACAGGGTTAATGAATACTTGGATAGTGATATTGATAAGTTATATGCAAATAAGGTGTTCGTATTTTACATTATATTACTATCCATAATAAGATGTGTATATTTTTTCTGTATCTTTACGGTTTACAATGTATTAAAAGGTATTATGTACTTTCGTGTGTATGGCTCTAGTGTATGCAGACCTTAGAATGCAAATATGTATATAGAATTAATTTTCTTGTATCTTCTGACATGTCTTATATCATAACTGTACTTATTTGTACCCACAATGATCTACAAGACAAACAAATAAAGTAAGTAAGTTTATTATTGTAAGTCATGATCAAGTTTCTGTGTAAGTTTTTCATTTTAAGACACCAATCTGCAGAATATCCGTAGAATCTGTTATCTATATTTATACAAAATTCAAACTTTTATATCGGCTTGAGCTAAAGATGACTAAGGCCATAAATGCATTCAATTCAAATTTTCGCATGTATATGCAGGATGTAACAAAAGTCACTATCTAGCTCGGGAAATAGGGACTGCTCGAAAAAATACTTCAAATTAGGGTTTTGAGACCTTGATTTCTTCGACCGCTTTTTAATCTCTTATGGTTACAGCCTTCTCTTCCAGAATCTATTCCTTATATGCTTCAGCCTGTATGGCACGCCATCACCTAAAGATTTGTACAGACAAAATATGATGAAGATAAACGGACCTTAGACTTGCGTTCAAATAGTTGTATTTACACTTGCCGTTTTCAATTACTTAATTATGTCAAAACCTTCGTACTTGATACCTAAATAAAAATCTTCCCATCAAGCCAGGCGACGTTGGCCAACATTTGATCGGTAAAGGTGGGGTCAACGTCGGCGAGCGGGTGCTGGGCAGGGTTACGCCTCTCTGCCGGCAGATCTGGGGACTGACGTATTCCCGGAAAATGGCCCAAGGACCAAACGCCACATGGGTCGCGCCGCCCTTCCCCCAATTAGTTCCCGACTACTAGTAGCTAAGGCTGCCATCGGGGTCGGAATTTGGCTTGATGGGTGAGGTCTGTTTCTCTTTATCTGTTTTTGTTTAGGCGCTAGAGGTGCCATTCAGATTGAGTGTCCATGCAAAAATACCATGTGCAACGGTTGTAGTCAAATTGAAAGTTACAAGGTAAATCAAGACATCTAAACCCAAAATTGAAATCAGTTTCTTTTTCTGGTGTGTAATAAAGTGTGAGTGCAAATAGTATAAAAATACTATAAATGGAGGTTGGTTTGTATCCTTACAAGGTTAAACAACAGACTCATAAATTGAGGTCTCTGAACCTAGATCTTAACTAATTTCTTCGACCTTGTCCATTTTCCTTAGATAGACAGTGTGTATGTTTTCTTTTTGTATTAATCCACAGGAAATCGTCACTATAAGGTCACTCACAAGACGTACTCTTTCCGACAATCCGGGAGTTGCATATCTTCCAACCTCATTTATCTCCTATTCTGCAACCTATGTTCCGCTTTCTACGTTGGCAAAACCCAAACTCCTCTAACAATCCACAGCAACAACCATCACTACTCCTCCAAATCACAAGTTCCGTACCTCCCAATACCTGAACACACTTCTTATCACGGCTGCACCTTTAACGAAACCTTTCGAGTCAGCATCCTGAAAATCCTGAACCCTGACTCACAGTTAGAAAGAGATGGGAGCACACGTACATTCCTATCCTTTCCGCCAACCATGAACCCGACCTCAACTGTATGTAACTTCTTGCAGCGCAGTTTCTTCTTCTTCCATTCTCTTCTTCGTTCCGTCTCTAGTTGCACTTTCATCTTTATTATTACCATCATTATTATTATTTGCCCCCTCTAATTCTTTACCCTCTTATTCCTTCAGGAAGCCTCTTTCCTAGTAACCTCACTTTCTTCTCCATTTAGTATTTTCCCGCGTCCATAACCTGGCCACACTGTTACCCAGCATCAGTTGGTATAATGGCGTATCCTTAACACAAATCTCGCACCTGTCCGCTCTGTCGATTTTCTCTCCTACCATGTGAAAACGCTTTTGCGAAACGTTGCTGCCTTTCTATTGTGTTTGTGAAGTTCTTGTATGCCTGTCTCAGTATTCTGCTATGTAAGTATCCTTTTTTCTACTTTTTTTAACCATCTTATGTACATATATTTGTGAGGTCTTTACTTGACAATCCAAAGACCAAAGATTATATTTATTTCCAATACACAACAAGGAGAAAGTAAAATTCTTGTAATAAAAATCAAGAACATTATGAGTCCTTAAATCCAAACTTTTCTGTACCAAATTTTGAATGTGTTCTTCAGATAACAAGGGGAAACCATGTAGGCTATATTTCCTCTCAAAATATGCACGAGGGGGTAAAATTTCCGGAATCTTCTCAGATAAATCTATGCTGAAATGAAAAGGAAGACGGAAGATCGGGACGAAGGAGAGGGTTTAACTTACCATGAAGGCTCTGCTGCTGTCGCGAGAACAGTGATGATGATGATGATGATGGCTCAGTATTGAATTATTCAAAGAAGTCATTGTTCTCCTTAGTGTCCATTCATATTTACACATCTTTTCCCCCATTCGACTGGCGGTTTCTCCTTTCTTTTGTTATCTAAAGTATCCGAGTCCAGTCGCAATCCTTTCACTTTTTCATCGTTAAATGTCCACTAGCAAACTGTTATTTAATTGAAACATCCGTGTTTTAGTTATTTTTTTAAATCTCAAACTATTCTTGCAATCTTCGCCAAATTTCCGTCGGTTTCACCTTTTCGTTCGTTAAAACCTTGCGTTGCGCTACAGAACTAGGTATAGTTTTCTCGCTCACCATGCTATCTACTAAAGGAAGAATGCAAGGTGAGGAGCATGAGAGGGCAAATCCAGAAACCCCCCACTCTGTCTCAATCGGCTATGTTCGTTGATTTATTAAAGGAAAGAAAAAGTTTAGCTTATATTTTATTTGTAATACACATGTGTACGCTGACAAATTAGGTTGAATAAAGTTCAAATTTCACAAAATTGTCATAATTTCCAAATTATTAAAAAATATAAATTAAAAAGTCCTGCCTTAGATTGTGATTTAATCCAGAAAAATACGTGACCGTACCGGAAACGATATCTGCATCCTGGTGTCCCGAAAATAATTCTCGAAACCCATAAATTTCCCAGTTTTCAGCGAAGTTGAAGAGAAGCAAAAAAAATATTGCTTTTTCTCTCTTCAGCCAGCTCAAGAACGTTTTAAAAAAAACGTTGAATACATAGAACATGGATTTAATTAAATTCACGATTCAACAACCTTCAAATTGAACGAAACAACTGTTTCTTTGGAACAGGAGCAAAGCATATTGCTGATCAATGTTTGCAGCTTCCTCTTGCTTGAGAGTTATTTGAACCACTGACTGTTTTGGTAATTTTCCACTGACCATAACAATCCCAAGAACAAAAGTATACATCGTAAAATTAAACCGGTTACGCAATAATATTAGATTTTTTTTAAAGAATCGATAAAATTGAACCTTATTGGGTGGGAAAATGTATTTTTTGTTTTGTATTATTGACTGAATTTGTTTAACTTTTCCTTCCCTCTATGCAACAATGGTCACGTATTTTCGTTGTTACTTCGACCAGGGAATACTTTTTTGCAATTTTAGAAGTCACTAGGGGAGTAGCTACCACTGTGATTACTTAGGTACAGAGTGTTATGCATAAAATTGACGTCGTTTTTATCACAAGGAAGTTAACTAAAGCGTTCAACTTTTCTATTTTTGTCCAATTCAAAGATTTTCGTAAGTAAGTAGCGTCCCGGATTTTCATTTTGAAATATGGTAACCCTAATCCTGCCAGAACACATTAATAAAAAAAAAAAACTTACTATTCACAACTTTTCACTTGTTCCAATGTAGCTTTCTCACGTAAGTTTTTGAATTTTATTCATACCTTTTAGGCATAGTTTAGGCCGGGATAGGTGAATAAAAGAATGTGGGAAGGTGTTGGTCAGGACCTAATTTGGTGGTACCATCTCGGCATTTAGCTGGTGTGACTGAGGAAAAACTTTGGAAAAACCTCAGTCAGTTAACGCTCTACCACTGAGCTACGGCCGCTCGGTACATAAATTAAAAGACAACGTATAAAATTTATTGAAAACTGTACTTAGTGAGTATCACAAGAAGGATAAAAGGACTGAGCCATGGCAGATCCTCAACATTATCTGAAAGGGTATGGAGGCCAAATAAACTAACATGGCAGTGGTTTCAAATTCTCAATTTTTCGGTTGTTTCTGGTATTTTTTTTTAGAAGATTTTTATGTGAAAGACTGCCAACAGAATCCACAGGTCCTGCGTGATCGTTTAGCAAGTCTTCAGATTTCAATATAGTACATAATTTCATAATACTCAGTATTATGTATGTTTTGTGAAGTTATGAGTCAAAACTTTCTTTCTCTTCTCTCTCTTTCTCTCTCTATCTCTCTTTCTTTCTTCTTTCTTACCAACTTGTATTTTTTCTTCTCTTACCTTGTAAGGTGCAGTACTTCTTCGTATGGCCCAAGTATAAAACATACACTGTTAAAAAGGACAGTAGCAAAAATACTTTCGATCTCAAATAGAAGCTCTTTCTCAGTTGCAGATACACGAAC
Source organism: Lepisma saccharinum (assembly GCA_022664845.1). Classification (NCBI taxonomy): domain Eukaryota; kingdom Metazoa; phylum Arthropoda; class Insecta; order Zygentoma; family Lepismatidae; genus Lepisma; species Lepisma saccharinum. The sequence continues at coordinate 22,531 of JAGDQP010000002.1, forward strand.
AAGTACAGAAGGTAAACGGGATAGGTACAGAAAATGCTGAGGTAGAGACCTGGTTGTTAAATAAAAAGCTGAAAGTGAGCTGACAAATGACGGTGAAAGATCCTGGTGGCCATTTTGATCAGGTCATGCACCAACAAAATGATAAAACCCCATTTCTTTCAAAATGTGACCAGAAAAAGCAAGTAATAAAGTGGCCATAAACAACTGTGATTATTCATGAACAAATACCTTAGTGGTAAAAGATGCCAGAATAAAATAATGGGGCTAATGAACAATCTAAAATTTATGTAGAGATGTAGGTTAAAATAAATGTTGAATAAAGAAACCTTGATTTATTTGTATTATTTAAACAGAGAATATCATATTTTGTATAAAATCCCCTGATCGTGATAAAGTTTTGGTTGTTTTTTTTTATTTATGAAGTACCTCTCACAGACTACTCTTTCTTTACAGACTCTTTTATCATCTTTACATCTGAAATATTTTCTTCCTAGAGGTTCTGAAGAAATGTTCCAGGAATTATAACAGCTGTAAAGGTTGGACTAAAGCGCGCGTCTATGGATATTGCCATCTGTATAAATATTTTACATTACCTAGTTAAAATGTAAGACAAAATACTCTGTAAAATTTATTTTAAGCCAAGTATGAAACTTAAGCAGACTAAGCCAATCTGTACAGTTAGAAAATTCGGTATCATACCCTGTTTAGTGATTTTCTATATTCAAATACCAACAAAACCCTAGCTAGCAACACGAGTTATCGAGCCAACGCATGGCTTAAGCTGCTAGGGAAGTTAATTTAGGTTAGGTTAGGTAAGTAAGCATTGCAGAAACAATTTGCAAATGGCGTTTTTGTCTTAGAATTCGGCAAGGAATATGATCCAAATCTCCATGGATAGGAATTTTCATTAATCCTGTATATTATTCTTTAAAAAATGAGACAATAAATAAATATATACAGTACGATACCTACTGTAGGGTAAATCATTTCCCCATGAGGAAAATTAGGCGGGCCATCAGAGGCCCGCCTTCATGGTTGGTGGGCCACCGGAGGCCCGCCGAATTTTCCTCATGGGGTTGTTAATGGTTGGCTCACCGTTGGGATTTTGGTTGACCCATCATCTGAAGTTCGTTGGTAAAGGAATATCGTTGGGCCAAATTATCGTTGGGCTCTCTGTTGGTTTCTGTTGGTTTACTGTTGGGATTCTTCGTTGGCCCATTTGTTTCCTGGGTGCCATTCCCTTCAATTGGTCAACAAATGTGCTACAATATTCTCCATCGTTGTTGGTCCACACATTTCGCAACATTTTGTGCTATTAGAGTAGGTTCGAAGTAAGAAGTTGACAAAGATATTTGATTTTGGTTGACAGAATATGCTGATGATCGGTGAATAAAGAGATTTCTTGATGTATATTTTCAGTACACTGAAATTTTTAACATATTTTTGACGTATTATAGTGAGTCCAATAGTGAGGATTCTTTCAACAAATCGAGAGTTCAAATATTCCTCTTGTTAATTTGTAGAGTAAGCCTTTTCTTGAGTGTTGGGATGGAAAACAGATTTAACTTGAAAGGTTGTTCATCCTTGTTATAATATCAACGACTTCATTGAGAGTAATATTGAGTTATAACACATTTTCCTTCTGTACTTTATATATGATAATTTTTATTAATATACGTCTGGTGTATCTTAATTTGTAGCATTCGTTCGATATATGTTCTCATGTTCCGTACACCTCGACTAATATAATAATGTATACTTATACTGTAACGGTTAATTTTCTAATATCTGAATTATTGTTCTATTATGAATTTTGACCTTGTTTACAACTGTAATGGCCTAATCCCACATAGCAGAGTACGTCCCTGGGACGTCCCATTTAGATCCCATTACCATCAGAATGGTCCTGCTCCCATAGCGATGTCCTAAGGATGTCCGTGGGATAACTCTGTGGGCAATACAAACAGTTCATCCCGTATGGAGGTCCCCTGGATGTCCCCCGGAAGGCCGTGCGGGATTACCTACCTGGAATTTCTATAAATTAAATCGACCTTACTATTATTATTATTTAATTAATTATAACCATACGAAGGATATGCCTTCGGATAGTTATACGAAGGATTAATTATAACTATACGTCCCATGTATGTAAACGGGATTTAAACAGGACGTCCTACGGACGTCCCGATATCCTGCCAGGAGATCCGTCAGATATCCCTGGGACGTCATTTTGCTATGTGGGATGACAATAACATTGTTTCCATTCTATTCTAACAAGAGTCATTTTCTGAATTTAACATATTCTCATATTTTGGGGTCAGGAGATTTGAATGGTGTTGTCAGAATTAAACAAAACGTGATAAATACATCAGTAAATAGATATTGATACAAAAAGAGAGTTTTGAAGAAAAAAAAAACTTAGTATCTACTTTTGTCGAGTTTTTACAAAACTCGTCATCTTGTATGAAATACTAGAAACATATGACAAGCGTTTACTCCTTGGCAAAGATAGGAAGAATTTCCTTTTACCTAAAATATTACATCAAAAATCTTAATTTAATTAAAACACGCTGACAAGGCTATTACACTTTGTTAAAAAAAACACGCAGCAAGCAGTGTACGAATTAACGGGGGGGTGGATGTCCGGGATTTCCCCCTCTGGCAAATAAGTTTCCCTCCCTGACAAATTTATTTTTCGTCCCTGCCAGAGGGATAAATTTATCCCCCCTAGAAGATGTTTCGATCAAGATTAGATAGAAAATCGGAACAATTTTATTTGGCAGAAGTTGAAACTATTTTAATACAAGGGTATATGAACTTTTGCTGGCAGTTAAGAAGCCTATTTGGAAGTCATTTCTTTTTTGATGTTTATGAAATAGCTTAATGTGAAAGATTTAGTATGATTGATTTGATTTGGTAACCTCCTATTGGAAAATGGGACTCTCTTTTCGCTGGTCTAGTGGTTACCGTCGCTGACTGCCGATCGTGTGGTTCCGGGTTCGATTCCCGGCTCTGCCAAGAGAATTTTTTCCAAAGCGAGAGGGTCTAGAACGGTGCCCAATGCCTACCCACCATGGTGATGCACTTGGGGAGCTGCTGTGAATAAAAGACAGTGGTGATCACAGTTGAGAGCTTTGGCTCAACTCTCCCAACACGTCTAGTCAGCGTGCGAGCAATAGACCAATTCGTCCCTTCGAGAGAGAGGCCTCATCCAGTAGTGGATTGAATATGGCTATGAGTTATACATATATATATATATATATATATATATTACCTTTTGAAATCCGTGCGTTATGTTTTGTCCCCCCTCCCCCCTGGCTAAAAAGTTGAATTCGCACACTGGCAGCTAGCGTTATAGTTTCAATGCTCTCACAATATCTTCCACAGGCGAAACACGTAGTAAGGAACTGTTGGCCTTCTGGTGCTTATTTTGAACTGTTAATATTTGATTAGTGTTTTGCCTGAGAAGGATGTTGTGAGAACACTAAAACTGTAATTTAAGTATGGACACAAGACTCTCCATATAATTATATTTAAAAATCTTCTGAAGAAAAAAGCTGCTATTTGAACTGAACAAGATATGTGTAATTTCGGCTTCTGGAAAATGAAGATTATGTAAAGAAAATTTCACTGCGGAGCTGCAATTCAGGTGGAAACAATAAAGACCGCAGTGATGACCATAAGAACTACAGACAAAGCACTGGAGCTTGAAATGAGAAGCCACGTGATCCACAAAAAAAAAAAAAAAATTGCTGATATAAAGAAGCTGATGGAATATTTTTAACACAAATTTAGAGGAAGTCAAAATATTTTTAACAAGACATATTCCATCATGAAAGAGTATGCACAGAAATATGACAATGTTGATACAAGAATGGCACGAGGAAGATACATTAATCTTTCATGCCGAAGTACCGAGCTGCAGTTGCTCCGTGGTAAGGGGTTGGCATAACATTAAGGAGGTCGTGGGTTCGATCCTAGCGGCCAACTATACTGACTGAGGTTTTTCCAGAGATTTTCCTCACTCACCCAGGTAAATGTCGGGATGGTACCTTCAACACATGCCCTGGTCTACACCTTCCCGAATCCTTTCCCTTCCCTATCTCGTCCTGAGCCTTAGATGCCTAAAGGCCATAAATAAAATACAAATTCAATTCATGTTTTTATGTTACCCTGTAGAAATAAGAATTTGATTTGTAATTGTTTGCCCAAAGTTAAGGTATAATTTTCTAATGACTGGGTATATTTGCAAAGGGTTTTAGAAAGACATTATGCAGAGAGGAATATGAAAAATATTTGTAATGTTTTAATGTAAATATTAACTTCAGATCAACTGTACTTTGCAAAGTTTCAACTTTACTGTGTAATGGCAAAGTATCTGTGTTAAAATAAGTGTTGTTATACCCAGTAATCGAAGTAGGGACCACGAGAGGGCACACCGTGCTCTTACCTTGATCATTTTGGATTTGTCATGCCTTTCTATTAATGGGAGCTCACTGCCTTTACTTTCAATAGTCAATCGCTGTTACTAGGTGTAAGCGTACCCTTACCTTTTCTAGCCCTTCTGAAACCGTTCCTTTACCTTTTCTAACCCACTTCGGCCATTGGTTATCCCAGAAATATATCAGTTTTCTAGGAAAATAAAAATAAAATATTCTATTTGAAATATGTTTACTTATTCCATTCTAAGATTCCAATATGTAACATTTCTATAAAGAAAAAAATTCATCGTGATATATTAGTAGTATTTTGAAAAACAGCTTTCCTGATTTTTTTTTCTTTTTTGTATATGCCAAGTTTTGTGTAAACGCCCGTCAATTTATATGATGAGAAACGGGGAACTTTTATTTTCTTAATATCATTTAAGTAGTACCGCAGTCCAAATTATAGTAATGGCGATCATTCTATATTAACAAACCGCCGAAAAGCAATAGGAAACTTACTCAAATTCATCCAGGAGGAGCCTGTAACTAATTTTACTTATTAAAACCACGAGACTTCCTGAAAGTCAAGCAGAAAGGAAGCATCTATTTCCCTCAATGGCCTTAAGAGTACAGTCGAATGATATTTTGCAAAGGAGAAAAACAATCGAAAGTAGGAAGGAGCCAAATCAGGACTGTAGGAGGGAAGGTATTACAGTCCACCTCATTGTGGTAAGAACCTGTACATTCTCTATTGACGTGTGGAGGCTTGCATTATCGTGGTGTAACACGGCACGTCTCTTCTTTGCTTCCTTTAGCTTCTTCTTTAATGTTTCTATAGCCCTATGACCACAATAAACTGCATCACACAATTCCTGGACATGACATTACATCAAACACTAGTGGGTGTCGATTATATCAATATGGTGCATTAAAATATGATATCAGTTTTTCAGAGTTCAGTTAAAAAATATATCACTTGGTATATTTTAATGGCACTACGACGGTTTATTGATATTTGGTATTTCCCAGTGGTGATAAAAACTATGCGTGAAGCAGAGAACTCAGTGTTGCAAACTATGAATATTTTAGCAAATTTCACGTTGCATATCTTGATTTTCCGTGTTTGACCTTTACAATATCTCCTGTTTGAAATGCTATATTATGTGCTTCGCAATGTCTATCATCACTGGGAATACCAAATATTCAATAGAACTTCATAATGCCATTAAAAATATAACAAATTTGTAACACTGTAAAACAGATTATATCACATCTTAACTCGTTATATCCACCGTATTGATATAAATCAACTATCAAACGATAAACACTACCTCAGTGCATGCTTTACGATTTATCGGGAAATAATATTTTTATTTAACATTGTATGTAAAATAATCGATTTTGAGCTCTAAATTGAAACCGCCGTATCTCGAAAACGAAGCGATATTCGACAAATTTGACAAAGATATCCATCCCCTCTTTTTCTATTTTGATGTCACGAATTCATCTGCGAAGTTTGGCTATATAATTCGGTTCTTGTGCTCCAAACGACAACAAAATTCAAATTTTGGATTTTTTTTAAAAAAAAGCACTTAAATTTCTCAGTTAGTTCTGCAATTAGGAAGCTATTCTTTTACGTATGTTGTATAGCATTAAGATTTCTTTTCAATGGTTATAAAATTTTCTGCTTTCGGAGGGTACTTCTCGATACAAGATAAGGTAGAAAAAGGAAGTGGGAAAGAGTCGTTCAAAGCCTAGGTTAGAGGTAGCATCCCAACATTTTAATGGTGCGGCTGAGGAATAACCCTGGAATAACCAATCAGGATGTTTGGCCGCTGGTAGCGAACAAAAGATATGCCGAATGCGAAGCAAACGCCCTACTAACTGACACTTCTTGTTTGCTGTTGAAGACGTACCGTGACTTGTCTTGTTTATCAGGAACTGGAACAATGAATCAACAGTACTTGAGCTTCTGAAATCTTCGCTCTCCCTGGGCCTTTGCGTTTTACTGCCCTAAAGCGCATTGTGATATTTTTACTGAATGTTAGTTTTTAAAGGATTTTCATGGGTACAGATGACCTTGTTGAGGGTAAGAATATAGCACCGTTGTACCCTGATGTGATTGTTTCCCTGCGACCATTTTTTCCAAACCACAAAGGGCAATGGGTGACAAGGAACAAAGCTTTACAATCAGCTATAAAAACAATGCTTTTCATTTGAGCAAAATCCTGACAGGACAAGCTGTTCTATTATCTTTGATCTTTTATATTGCCCACTGGTGGTGTGTTTACGTAACGGAGGCAAGGAAAAATGTTTTACGCTGTCCGGTTTCGGAGCCTAGATCCATAGGAATCGAAGTCATCGCTCACCGCGAAGACTAAAATATTAAACAAATGATTTTCATCGATATTCTGATTGGGTTGATATTCAGAGTTAACATCAGGGATGAAATCCTCATGGACCAGGGAATTTCCCCTATAACCCCCGGCAAATCGAGCACTGTATTCAATGATAGCAAAACTGCAAAAGAAACAACTTTTACATGAAACATACTTAACATAGTCCTCCAATCTTTAAATAGCAAGATCACAAAATAATACTAGCGAGTATTATCAGAAAAATCACAAAATAAAATAAACTGGATTTCAAAACTGAACTTCATTGGATGTATGGTCGGTCACCCCTAGAAACGATTCAGATTCGGCAATTACACTGCACTGGTTCACAGTATACCGTGCCTTAAGACTGCTGGTGGTGACCACGCATCCTTAAGTTCATTTTTGGGAGTTGACCACTTTATTTGTATTATTTTGCGATCTCACTGTCATAAGATTGGGCAGCATTAAGAACTTGTTTTTGTATGTATAAATTTCATCTCTTTGCAGTTTTGCTATCGTTCTATACCATACTAATATAGACCTTGGTGTTAACACCTAGTGTTTCCAAAAATATGTTCCTGTCTAGACTGTTTCGTCTTTCTTTAATTTTGGACACTAGCGTATAAAACTTGTACCCACTCGCATAGTACATGCATGAAATTTGATAACCATCACTACCTGTATCTTTCGACACAAAGAATCTTTTATATTGTGTGAAGTTTTTGCGATTGTTTTAGAAAGCAACGAAGTAGGGTTAAGGTTGGATTTGGGATAAATAACTTTCTTAAACGCGTGCTTATCACATGGGAACATCAGAGACAATATAAATTTCTTATATATATTTTATAAATATATATATAGTTCACATATATAACACGCGCTACAACATTCTGTTGTTCTCCAAGTTTAATGCATCGTTCGCTACGTGTCGCCACTGTCTCTTCAATCTTGCATTTTGTGAACACGTGCACTTCGCTCTCTTCCTCTACACTTGCAAACGTGCAACTGTGTGCACGAAATATTGTAGTGACTTTTGTATATGTGAATATGTGTTTGATCCAATATGGAACATAAGTTGTAAGTATTTTCCTTCATTTTTCTCTTAAATTTAACGTAAATTGCGATCCTGGCTTTCCTTTGTGCTAGTTATCTAGTCATGTTTCCGCTTCCATAATCTGGCTACACTGTCACCCTGCCTTCTGCTGACAATATGGCGTTTCCTTAACACCAGTCCCACACCTGTCCGCTCTGTCCTTCCTACCAGTTGAAAACGCAATTGCGAAACGTACTAATTTTCTATAGTGTTTGTGAAGTTCATGTGCTCCTATCTCAAGATTTCCCTATGTAAGTGTCCTTTTTTCTACCTTGTTTACCATATATATATAGTCTACACCCAGTGATATGTTTCAGCCAGGCCACCTTTTTGAAAATTATATATATATATTTACAGAGCAGAACGTAGTACCGCTAGGGAACTTTATTCTGTAGAAGTGCACCACTGGCTACAGCTGATGTCGATAGTTGATTAAATGTTTGTTTGGCTTTGTGGTACAAATCAACAAATCAAGCAATGCTGCTTTTGATATATATTCTTTGGACTTATTTGTAAAATGGGTTTTATTTCCGTTTTAAGGTTTAATGCGTGAGTAAATATATTAATTGCAGGTAAGGAAGCTTTCTACAGTAGAATGCCAGAGGGTACTATGTGGCAACGCAGCATCATGAGAAGCCTGTCGGCTGATATAGTACGTCCTCTGCTGTGTTAACTATGACTGGGAACTTATGAATAGTACACAAACTGTTGGGTTTAAATATTTTGTGAAATATGTTGCATGTGATTTCAGATTCATCCTCTTCGTACGAGGAGCATGATAAAATGTTTTAAGAATCCTTAAATTCGAGGGGCATTCTAGCAATCCGTAGACATCCAAACTATTTTGAAAAATTGGAATTATGTTGATTTCTTTACAAGGTTCAGACTTACGAAAGAGATTGTGAAAGAAATAGTTCCTCAAATTGATGACATCTTGGAAACACCTACTAACAGTCACACTTTTCATGCTATTTACTATTCTCTGTCGTAATTACTACGTATGTTTTATCGTGGGAGCTGCTCCATTATAATCGCTTGACGGCCATTGCACACTCCTTTTCATATCTGATGCAATCTAAGTTCAATTAACGTAGCATACTGAAAAAAAATGATAAAGTTGAGTGTAGGAACCGTGAAGTTATAACAGTACAGTAGTCTCACTGGATTTCCATCTATTTTGTAACATTCGGACTACGATACTTCGTTTTATTAACTGGAACAAGGCTTGTACGAGAAGGTTCTAGATCTCTGGTCCGCCTACGTATTTTTATAGTTACTAAGTCAACTCTTTACAGATGTGTTTATTACCTTATTTAGACATTGAAATCTGTTATCACGCTACGTAGGTAAAAAGAACCTTTCTCAAACATTACATTGGTGAATTCATCTAGACGGGTCGTCTAGAAATGGAGATCAGCTAAAATTTGGAATACATAGTAAGAACGTCCACAGTTAGCCCTTTCTGGTGAAGTTTACGAGACCTACTTCAAAAGGCACTTTTATAGGAAAGTTCCTTGTAGATTATACAATTAAGTGTTAATTTCTCGGCTCATAATAGTTTAATATTTCTTACCTAAAGGACATGCAAATTTATTCGGCCCTTGTACAAAGCGTATAAAGTTATATGTCACTCCTATGAATGCGCCTCGTAAACTTACAGACATACGCCTCGTAAAATTAAAGGTTCCTACGTAAATAGTAGATTTAATTGCTCATAGTTCTACATATCAAACTTTACAACAAAAATGTATCCGAAAACATATTTCTATATCAGAAAGAAACAGGGGCGGACTGGGTATATTAGGGCCTAGGCCGCGGTTACCAAGGAAGGCCCTCAGACAATTACACCAATTTCTAAAATAGCGTACAATGAGCCATCGCGTTATGCAGTTGTAAATTCGTTGTTACTTGGTAGTTTTTGCGAGCTATGATTTATCATTGGTCATTGGAAATTTGATGTCACAGCAAGTTTTAATCAAACAGCAAAGCACAGGATTTAAAGAAACACAAACTCTCGAGAGAATATTTTATAATTATTATTGTATTGCCATATAGTAACTGAAACACTAAACAAATAATAACCAATAACTTTTTACTGTGGAATGAACAGAACAGCTTACCGAAAATTGAAACACTAAACAACTAATAATAACTTTTGACTGTGGAATGAACACAACAGTTTTACTGAAAATGTAAAACACTGCTGAAACACTAAACAACTAATAATTTTGAAATGTTAGGATTCTTTTCAGTTCAAATGATGAGTTGCAGAGATCCTGGATATTTTTGTCCACGGACACTAAATTTAACATGTCTCTTTCCATACTCATTAATAAAAATGTGTCCTCAGACAAATTAGCTCTGAGATTTGTTTTCAGCAACTTTAACTTTGAGAAGCACCTTTCACATGTCACTTGTGTATATGGTAAAGACAACGCATATTTGTATACAATGCATACACACAAAAGACAAAAGCGTAAAATACTCTTTTATACTTGGCACTGCGCATCTTTCTGAAACAGGAAATTGCTACAAAGATGCCTATAGGCAGGGGAATTTTTCCGTCAAATGTTGGCGAAATTCTTGCAGCGCAGACCTTATTAGACTACTTTTATTTTCTTCTATATAGAGGAAACTGTAACTTCCTGAAATAATAGAAAAGTTTTACGATTTGCTAACTTTGTGCTGTCTGTTGCAAATTTAATAACTTGCTTTTTTTGCTTCCTGAAGCAAGCAAGCAACTAAATGTGAAAGCCAGAAAGAATTACGCGGGTATATAATTACAATTATAATGATGAAAAAGCAATGAAGTTGATGCACTGCATCACGTGACACCGGGAAATATTCAAGGTCCGTCACCAACTTTGTAGAACTTTATACAGGTTACTCCACCCACACAATGTAAACAAATTACGTCATTGTAGTCTCAGTTAAATTTTTCTATCAATCTTGGAGTGTTCGATCAAAGTACGACCTTTGTTTGTCTACACGTTGAAATATTCCCTCTTGTGTCAGCCTTCAAACATTGATCGAACACTCCAAGATCGATAGAAAAATTTCACTGACACTACAATGACGTCATTTGTTTACATTGTTTGAGGTAGCCTGTATTAAATTCTACAGATACTGCTGATGTACCTTGGATGTTTTTACCGGCAGCACGTGATCGAAACACCTCTGTGACTTAACGTGAATCAACCTCATACAGTGGACGCATAAATAATAGCTTGGCCGCTAAGGAAGCGGCATTGCTCACTGCAGGGCTACGTCTATTCTGAGCAGGCCCTACTCTAAAACGTCGTGCATTGTCTTCTGATTAGCAATCACGTTATTTTCCGCCTACTGTAGTAATTACCTACACCATTATTTTCAATCTCGTACTTTATTGGCATTATCGCCTACTGGACATGATTGTGCTAGAACACTTTTATTCCAGAGCTGGATAGAATTATGGTATTTATGCTGGCGAAAAAAATTCCATGTCAACACTGTAGCCTATGCTCCAGCGGATAATTCCAAAAACGAAGCATGTTTGCTGTTCCAAATGAACTTGATATTTGGACTAGGCATAAGTAAATACGTTTTTAAAAATGCCCTGTTTTTCCATTTTTGAGTTATCAAATATAGACCTACAAGATGTGTTAACATCCATAAAGGACCGATCAGCCTGTGGTTAAATATGGGCCCAGCTACAAACCAGGCCCCAGTCTTCAACGATGAAGGGCTCCAACTGCCCAACATAATGAAAAAAGGGCCCAGGGCCCCAACTGCTCAATGTAATGAATGAAGACCCAAGGCCCCAGGCACAAACTAAATCGCAGTTTCCAATAATAAAAGACCATAGTGAAAGATGGGACTAGCCACAAATCCAGTAACGAGAGGGCCCTATTGTAAAAGTTAACTTACTGATGGATGGATGGAAGATTTATGTGTTGATAGCATAATAGCCAGTGATCTACCGAATTATTTAGCTTTCTTTTGTTTCAGCTTTACTCTCTTTCTTTCTTTATTGTTTTCATTATTTTTTTTCTGAGAGGGCCTAGGCCGCCATTTCATAGATCATCTCATTATAAATATCAAAACTTATTTATTCCTTTTTAATATATTACGTACCTCCAATTGCTCATCTTCTACTTAAGTCTCCAACATCATTCGACCAACATTTAAAGGACAAAAATATCAGCGATAATTTGAACGTACCTCCTACAAAGTTATTTAAATACACGCCATGATACCCGCACAGTCAGCCGTCTGGGCAATGTTGTCATTTTTCAATACTCCAGCCTTCTACTGTACAAAGGTTCTGGAATATCCCAATTTCGCATGCATGTAATTGTTTTTTTGAATTTATGAATTTATTTTAAGGCCTTTAGGCAACTGTGACTCAGGCCGGATGGATGATGATGGAATGAATAAAGTGGGAGGAAATTGGAGCACGACAGGAAAACCCACGTAGCAGGCACATATTTAAAGGGTAGGCCCCGGGGGGGGGGTCCGGTTTTATGGAAAAGTAGTATAACTTCAGGCGTAAATTATACATATTTAATATACATTTCATGCCTAGACATACCTTGGACCCCCCGGGCCCTCGGCAGCCCTTGGACCCCTCCCAAAACCAAATTCTGGATACGTGTCTACCCACGCACACTCCGTTTGTCTACCACAAAGCAAACATAGCATGGGCTTAAGAACTAACGACCCCTAGCACCAGATGTGCACTCTACCAACTGAGTCACCACGGTCGCGCATGTATATGTTCACTAGCTGTCGGTTTTCTGTACACAGTTTGAAATCTTCTGGTTTTTTTTCGATAGACTTATAAATCCAAAACGTTCAATGTGTGGTTAAATTCTAATTCTTTTGTAAATTGTAAGTTAGGATGTATTGTGCTAAGCTTATTAAACTGGATTTCTAGTTGGAGGTTAGATTTTTCTAGTTGGAGGTTAGATAATAGCGGAGATTTTTGCATTATGCGTGATTCAGAATGGTTCATAACTATGTTGGTTAAAGGCAGCCCACCCCTACTCTCAGCATTTGAGCGTAAAAACTATCTTCGTACTGGAATACGTTATTCTGCAAATGAAATTGAAGGAGTTTGATGATTTCCTGTACTGTATTTCAAATTTTGTTGGTTTGTATTGCGTAAGAAGTTCCTCTGTACATTGTATGGCTAGATCTATGAATGGAGGGAAACCAAAATAAACATCTACATAAGTTATTAATCCCAATTTAAATGACTAAAGTACAACAATTTATCTCTCACAAAGACAGACTAAAGCAATAAGTATGTAAATAATTAACCAAGACCAATTTAGAAAATGTGTTATGCAAATAATTATCGGGTTAGGTTACGTACAACGTACAAGAAACTTAATCAATGGAATTAAAGATGAGGTCAAGCATTTAATAAAAATCTTCAATACTTTCTTGATGAAGCCTTCACAAAAGAAATTAAAATAGAATTGGCACCCTTCAATGCTCATTATCTATGACCAACCAAAAATGTATAAAGTAAATATTCCATGTAGACTGCCCATTTCAGGTAAGCACGTACAAATTACCAGGATTTGGTTAACAGGTAAATTTATACACACGTAGTAAAAATCTCTCAACCGATCAAAGTAAAACAGAATTTGACTTCACTGATTAATGTTCATACAACAAAAATGGCTTTCTGTAGAATTCTAGTTGAGTGAAAAATTGCTGTAAAAAAAAAAAAAAAAAAAACCTGTTTAAAATATTTTCAGAGTAGCTTCTCATTAATATGACGTGACTGTGGTACGTCATTTAATTCAGGACACTGATGTTACATATTTCTGTCTTATTACCTGTTTGAATAATTTCATTTGGCATGTCACTATGTTTTTAGTTAAGTTCGGAAGCACTTTTCGTTTTCACACTTCATGAATTTCTCAATGACTTTTTTTGTTCACATCCTAATAGAATTGACGTTTGCATTCACGTGACCTAATTCTAGCTTGTTATATCAAAGTTGCTTTTGTAAACGTGCTGCAAACTTTCAAGTGCAAATATGATACTTGTTAACTTGATACAAAGTTGCTAACCGTGACATTCCCCACTTGTATCCTTACAGCAAGTATGCCAGGATAAACTTTCCGCACGTTTTTAAAGTGTCAATTAGCACTTTTGTTCTAAGTTTGTTTCAAATTTAAAGAGGCTTGCAAATTGCCCTGTCTAGCTGTTTGTAGACTACCATACTTAACGTATCGAACTGATTGTAAGTCTATTGTAAGTGTCCTAAGCTCTAATGGAAGCCCTTTATAAGTTGCAGTGCTCAACGGTAAGGTTTCAAAATGGTGTAGAACAAGGTGAAATATTTATGATGTAAACACCATTTGTCACCATATAAAATGTATAATTATTAAAAATGTCAAAATATAGGGATGCTGAACGCCCCGCTAGTCTAGTGGTTACCGTCGCTGACTGCTGATCGTGGGGTTCCGGGTTCGATTACCCGCTCTGCCAAGGCATTTCCAAAGCGAGAGGGTCTGGAACGGTGCCCACCTATAGCATCGTGATGCAATTGGGGAGCTGCTGTGAATAAAAGACAGTGGCGATCACAGTTGAGAGCTTCGGCTCTCCTCTCCCAAAACATCCGGTCAGCGTGGGAGCAGTAGACCAACTCCTCCCACCGGGAGAGGCCTCATCTAGTAGTGAATTGAATATGACTGTGAATTATTATAGGGTTGTTATATTTCCAAAGTGAAAATCCGCGACGCGACTAATTTACGAACAATTTTAAAATGTACAACATGAAAAATAACTTCCTTGCGTTAAAAATTACATATTACATCAATTTGATGTCCAACACTCTGCACCTAAAAAATCACAATGCAAAAACATATTCCCTTTCAAAGGAGTGACGAAAACACGTGGCTATTCTTGCGAAAAGGAAGGAAATGTTTTTAAAAAGTTTCACTCAATAAAACATTAAAAAAAAAAAGGATCATCTCGTAAGTTTTATTTTATCAAAATTTTAAGACATTTCCCATCGTTCCGTGGTTTTATTAAACAAAGTAGGTTAAGGGACACTCATTCGGAGGGTAATTATCAGACAGTCCTTCTAAGTCATTTGCTATTTCTGGGAAAATCCAGATATGACTGCAGACCCTTTATTTCACTTTGTCAGTAAGTGCCTATGGCTTATGTCAGATTACCTAGTTAGGCTGGTTAATCGAACTGGAACTGCAAGCAATAGAAAATGTAAAAAAAATCCTTTTAAATTTCAGTTCCTTGGAAAGAAAACTTTCATGTACTGAGTCAAGAAATCGTTTGCAGGACTTCAAATGAGACAATTTGGCAGCTAAGGTCATTGTTTATTTGTTTGTACGGTGGAACACTTCAATGCAAATTTTGTTTGAATTTGGCGTTATTGTTGCAGTGACCGGTCATTTGTGAGACAAGGAGGGTAATTCTGAGATAACGTTATTAGTTTTTACTTTGCAATGAATTGAAGACCTAATGGTCCACAATGCCATTCAAGTACAAGAAAAAGGGAAAGCCGAAAAGCCCATAGATAGAAACAGTGTTTCCTTCGAAGACGTTCAGATTTAAATGGAAAAGTCATTCATTATTTTTATCACCTAATTGTACCCTGTAATTTCCATTTCAATAGATCAGTCATGCAAGAAGATATAGCAAAAGTGCCATATCTGTCTCATAATTACCCATTCTCCCCTTCTAGGTATAATTATGGTCAGCGGAAAATCACCAAGAAATTAAGCCAGTGATTCAAATAACTCTGAAGCAGGCGCCAGATGAAAATATTGGGTCATACCGACAACTAATTTTAGTAAACTTTATTTTTATATGGGCCAGTCTAGTAACTTTGGACTTCGGCCCGTCACCCTTTACCCATTAAAATCTACACCCATGGTCCTGCCGGGACTCGAACCCGGAACCTTCGAGTCGTAGACCACACGGCTACCCGGCCGACAATACCGACAATAATAACCATTGAGCAACAAAATGTTTTGTCCCTGGCCCAAAGGCAAATAAATCTGTCAGTGTATTAAAGATTTTTTAAATTTTTATCGTTGCCTTGCTCATAAATTGAAGAGAATATAATTGTGTGTAAAGAAAGGAAATACTTCTTCTCTTCTTCGCTGGAAATCGGGACATTTATCTGCCTCGAGGATTATTTTTGGGACAGTGGGGCTCAGATCTCAATTCCGGTACAGTTCCTGATTTTCCGTGACGAATAGCAACCCTAATAAAATACGGACATGCACATGTTAATACAAAACCGTAGTAATAATATTTTACTTCATCCAATCAAGCTGTATCAGGTGAGTTAAAAGACAAACTTCTAAACCAATTGGGTTACACCTACTGCGCACTCTGAACCTAAAATATTACGAAAGAATTAGAATAGCTTCAAAGATTAGCTTCAATCAATGGTTTCACTGGAGTTTCTTCATCAATTGTTACATCGCTGTTGAGGAAAAGGAATAAAGGTGAAAGATGGACATGAAACAAAGAAGCAGATGCTAGTAAGCAGACAGCAAAATGAATTAGATTTCCACGTCTGTGTTATTAAAACTGTCTAACAAAGAGGAGTGTCAAAAGTGCTACTTAGGAGTGAAGGTTTAGAGAAGGCTAACTTTATACTTCTGGTCAGGTGTATTAACTATGTGAAATATAAAAGAGTGACGGCCAGGCATGTTCAAGATAGACTATACTCATTTGAAGTTGCTACAAGTGCCGTAGAGATGGTCACGTTGGATACGGTTGGGAAGGTATTGGGGAGTACGACAAAAATTCCCCTGTCGATCGAGGTATTCGTGTAATCAGAGACGTTAGTCCAGCGTCTCCAAGGTTGTGGGTTCGAATCTTGGCTGGGGCATATATGCATTTTATTTTCTAGAAACTTTAGCAGGTAAGAAAAATAGAAATAGGACAGAGTCAGTAGTTACAAAAATGGCTCAAATATACAGTTTTTTTTTAAAAAACAAAAGTGCCCATTCAAAGGCCAACCTGAAGTTCAGAAGAATGCAAGTTTCATTCCTAATGAAACAAACGGCAATTTAGCAATGTAAATCGAATAAGGAAAAGCATACTTGCTTGGAATTCATATTTTAATGAATGTGTTCGTTCATTCACAAAGAAACAAGTAAAGCATAACAAACTGAACAGGTCCTATGGGCACTTTAGTATTTGCCTCAGCCGGGATTCGAACCCACAACACTGAAAACGCTGCCCTGATGCCTCAGACCACACAACTACCTGGATCGACAAGGAACGTTTGTCGTACTCCTCAAAATACCTTCGCAACGGTATCCAGCGTGACCACCTCTTTCGCACTTTTGGACAAATTGAAATATTTTACACTCTTGACCAGAAGTATAAGGTTAGCCTCTACTCTGGTCCTTCACTCCTAAGTAGCACTTTTGACACTGGTTCTTGTAAATAAATACTTTCACACTACGTCCTAAAACATCCCAAATCCTTGCATAGTTTAAAGGAGAAGGCCATGAAGAATCGGAGGAATTGTCCATCTATAAGGAAATTTGTAAATGCGGCAAACAGTGCATTGGACAGACGCAAAGAAATATTTATAAATGAGCCAATGAACGTGAACATTACAGAAGGAATAAGCAGACAGTTGAGCAGCTTGGTCAAAACATACTTTAAAATAACAAGCACAAGGTCTCTGATGAATTTATTAAACATCCCAATATATCTAATAGTACTGAATGTTAGAAAATCATTTACTATATTGAGATCTGCGGACGCGCTAAGTGATCGTGTGACTTATACTTTCTTTTAGGGATGGCCAAACGGATACGGATATCCCGATCTGCGAATATCCAGATCCGGATATCTGAATCTTTGGATCCAGGTCCGAGTTTCGGCTATCCGGATCCTCTGAGATGGCCATCCCTATTTTCTTCTTGGCAGTCTCTTCCCCAGTAGCACACAAACGTGTTTTAAACGTTGATTTTTGGTTTATTTCGTTGATTAATCATTATCGGTTGAAAAAAATACGTTTAATTTTAAATCATATTTCAACAAAGACTTGATGTTGTTGAAAAGATGTGGATTTAACTGTTATTTTCAACTATGGTATAGATTTCGTTTCATGGAATTCATTCAAATTTAAGGAAATACAATTTGTAATTAAAAGCTAATTGAATGCCATTAACTGTTATTTTGTGTCCTCTTTTTCATGTTGAAAACACGTTGAATTTCAATCTATATTCCAACGAAAATTTGATTTCTTTGATGGTACGTTAATATGACGTGATTTTAACTATTATATTGAACTGTGTCCTAGATTATCTTTCCAGGTTAATGGCATAAAAATTGAGCTTAAAAGTGAATAGAATAAAATGAACTACGTTTCTCATGTTCTTCATTTGCATGTTGAAAACAGATTGAATTTTAAACTATATTTCAACGAACATTTAATTTCGTTACACTTAGGGTGATAATGTGAAGTGTTTTCAACTTTTCTTTTCAAGTATAACATAGATTTCGCTTTATATACGTTTTCCTAAGGCGACATATTACACTTCTTGAGAAATACACATTTAATAGTGTAGTGATGATCAAAGTGTTAAATAAGTCAAAATGCACATAACAAAGAAAGAGGGAAAGTATTCTTTGTACTTATTCTTACATTATGGTGAAACGACGCGTCTGGATTTGTAGTACTTTCAAGACTACTTTTCCCTATAGATACCGTAAAGGGGTAGTGAATCTCAAGGTGACTTCGTGGTCCAGAAGTAACGTGTCGAGCTACCAACGACGAGTACAGAACATTCCAGCTTCGAATCCTGCAGCAGACACTTGTATTATTTACTGTTGGAAAGTTAATACTGTATATTATGATGAAAGTAACGGACAAAATGCAACAATACCAATACACATCAACCATGCTCTGTTTTGGCCAATTGAACCCGTTTCTTCATCGTCCACTTCTTGATTTCAACATGTTGTTTCTCAACCATTATTCAACGTCGAATCAACTGTTAAACAAGCGGATATTTCCGTACATTTTCAACGTTAAAATAACGTTTTGGTAGTAATGTTCAGTCCACGTATTTTCAACGTATGTGTGCTACTGGAGTTATTGGGAGAACTTTAAATAAAATGAGCAGTTGAAGCTGCTGCCTTGTTTGTTTAGTGGCAACCCCACCACCTCGTATCCATGTGCCTCCAGTTCTTTTAGAGTTCGGCAACCGTGACTCCTATCTTGTCTTTTAGCTCCCCAGGTGAAGATTAATTGGATCAAATGAAACGTGTCCAGAGTGTATTTAGTGACATTTTCCTACGCATGGAGGACAAATATTATGAAAAACAATATGTTCTCACGCACAATTTTGAACATTTTAACAAAATAACTTCACTAATATTCCATATATACGTTTAATTTCAACTATATAATCTAATGAGCTGGCAATATTTATAAAATAGTTGAAATAAAGATTTCAAAACATGTAAGTGTCGTCTGAAACACAAGTATTCATACAGAAACACATTTGAATGAAATACTTGTTATTTGCCTGACGATACCTTCCGGGGGTAGTTGAAAAGTACTTAGGAAGAGAAAGTTTTCCGTTACTAATGATAACAAATAAAGAATTATTTAAATAGGTATGTATGTTTTCGTAATGTAGTTAAATGTTTAATATTAAGTAAATTACATTATGAAAAATCATTACTTTTTTTTTTTCAAAATTATTATATTACCTCACTATGAAGTGAAAATATACAAGGAGAAGGTTTAAGTTGAAAGTATGTCTTTCAGTAAAATTCGTCTAAAAAATTTGAATACAAGAAATGTGTGTTGTGTGTAACAATATGATTTTTTTTTAAATTGTACTCAATGTGTGAAATCCTAACCATTCACTGATACTTTCTTTGCCTCCATATTTATTGTTGATAATAACATTTTTTAACTTCTTTAAAAAAAAAAAAAGATATTTCAATAATTTTTTGAAATAGTGATAATTTTTGGAAGCGATTTCGATTATCCGGCTCAATGCATGTAGGATATACTTTTGGGAGTCTATGGATGAAGAAATTCTCAAGTTCTAACAATTTTGTTAATGAAACATTTTAACTCCTAACAATTTTCCTGTGACGCCTCTTGATGTCAACAGTGAAAATTTGTTTACTCAACGTATTTAACTGTATTCTACGATACCACTTATAAGTGACCCAGCTTGTCGACCTTCATATTTGAAGTCCTCCCTGTAGGTACCCACATAGCAGAGTACATCCCTGGGACGTCCCATTTAGATCCCATTAAAGTCAGATTTCTCAAGCTTCCATAGCGATGTCCTAAGGACGTCCGTGGGATAACTCTGTGGGCAATACAAAGAGTTCATCCCGTATGGAGGTCCCCTGGATGTCCCCCGGATAGCGGTGAGGGATTACCTACCTGGAATATCTATAAATTAAATCGACCTTACTATTATTATTATTTAATTAATTATAACTATACTAAGGATATGCCTTCGTATGGTTATACGAAGGATTAATTATAACTATACGTCCCACGGATGTAAACAGGACGTTCTACGGACGTCCCGATATCCTGCCAGGAGATCCGTAAGATATTCCTGGGACGACATTTTGCTATGTGGGTAAAGGTGGGCAAGACAGCAAGCACTGTGACATGAAGCTCTTGGGGTAACAAATATAAAAGGAAACAAATGGATGCACAGAACAAAATTACCAAATATCACACATTTTGTAAAAACCAAGGTCTAAAATTATTTTTGTATTGGTTGATTTGGTAGGGAATGAATGACCCTTAATCGGAAGTTGGATGTACATTTGAGAAACGTAAAGAAGTAAAGACAAAACGTTGTGTAAGAAAACATACATGTTTTATGTCTTCATGATTCGTCATAATACCCACAATACGTGACGCCAAGGTTTTTATTTAATAAAGCGGAGATACTTATTAATACGGAGATATTGAAGTGAAGATATGAATGAAAATAGAGATACATACTTATGCCATATATAAAACCAAACGGAGATATAGTGAACTTAAATGCACTAAATCTCAGATTAAATCGTTTAACTAGAAAAATTGTAAACAACAGTATTTGTTTATAGTTATAAGGATAACTGGTTTTATGTTATTCTTAAGATAGGAAAATAAATGAAGTACAAATCAAAACAGAGAAATGTACTGAACCGAAGATATAAATTAAACTAGAGGTAAAGCAGAGGTATGATTAAAACAAACAAACTTAGTAAAGCAGAGATATGAATTGAAATATATATTGTACATAGCAAAACGAAGATATTGATTAAAACGGAGATATGTACTAAAGCGGAAATATGAACAAAATCAGAGATATTCTAAAGCGGAGAAACTATAATGTAAATATGCACTAAAGCTGAGATATAAATAAAAACGGAGATAAGTACTAAGGCTAAGCCATGAATTAAAAACTATATATAATGTTGAATCAAATAGCAACTGGTGTTGAAAATTTCATTATAACCTTTATTTAATTTCACTGAAGGTAGAACATATCGGAAATACATTTTTGATACATAATCATTTTTCTTTTTCCGCTCATAATTATTTCCCAAAATTTTATTTTACAATTTACATACTTTTTTTAATATCGTTTGATTGTTTTCCATGTACCACGAGACTCAAGAAAAGCTTTAATATTTTTTTAAAATTCACTGTATATGTAAGTGCACTATAAGTACACGTACTGTGTAAATTTTTTTAAAGATTTTATGTTATGGATTGCCAATGAAGTATCTTACATGTATTTATATTCTTATATCTAGAAAAATAATTTATAGTCTTCCTCTATTACGTTTGATATATTGAGTTACGGTTGAATATATTAACACCAACATTTTCTTCCTCTCTCATCGTTATGTATATATTTATATATATTTCTATGCTTATATATGTATGTCTTATTTATATTTATGTGTATTATACACAACAAGTGATAAACTTGTTTTATATCTCGCAATATTTTTCATGTAATATGTTTCACTTCCGTCCACAGTCCATTATCTCCTTGCACTTCATGGACAGTACACTTTTCATGAAAAGTAAGTACCCAGATAGCAAAATAATCTTATGGCAAGTTTGAATCAAGTTTGCCCAATCACGTCTCCACACGTACTGCAAGTTTGACGCTAGGTTACAGCAAGTGAACTAATTTCATGTGGATAAACATACAGTAAGTTTGGGAGCAAACCAACCTTGCTACAAGTTGTATTTACAGACATTGGACATTGTAAGTTACGACTATTTATGCAAGCTTACTTCGGCTGCAAGTCACGCCTGCTCTAGTAAACTTACAGTAGATTTACGGTAAGCAGAAACGTACTTGCTTTTCGAAGCTTGCAGCAAGGTTATGACAAGTAAGATATCTGCTCTAGTAACCTTGCAGTAAATTTACGGCAACTTTATCAGGAAAGCGAAGACTGTTCTATCCTGGTAAGCTTCGATAACAAAGCGTAAGTTTACAATGTTCAAATTCCTTCTGAGTGGCAGTTGAGAAAAGTGAACTGCAAAAGGCAAATTAAATAGAGTGAATGAAAGTTTCAAACCTGCCGGAAGCTTAATTCCTATGTGGGATACCAAGTAAGAAGAAGTAGAAAATTTATATTTAGCCAGTAGAAATGCCTAAAATGATCAAATATTTTTTTTTATTTTTATCCATATATTAATAAGTGAAAGATAGAATTATATGTATATAAGTTTACACGATTTTCACTAGAAAAATGTACTGTACACGGCCATTCATCAGGTTGAAAAAAAAATTCTTTTCAACGTATCGGGGGAAAAAAATATGTACAGGTACGATTATGTTTTCCTTTAATAAAAAAAACCGCACAAATAATCTTATTTATACGAGAAATAAATTATATTTATTCCAAAACTAACTTTTATGTATTTTTTGGGGGGTATAATTCACCTTCTCCTGTAATCGTTTTGTGTATTCATGCCTCGTCTATGAACTTTAAAAAAGTTATCGTTTTTTTGTGCATTTTGTGAAGAAAAATTTCATTTAAATCAAAGCATTTTGCGGAGGAAAAAAAAGTGTTAACTACTTAGATACTACAAAAGTTTAAACTTTTTTTTCTTATTTTCCTAAAACAAGGTACAAGGGTTTACTGTCAGCATGTACAGAACGCTTATTATTATATTTTTTTAAAAAATATTTATTTCATAAAGTTTGTTCCCTTATTGAATATATAAATTATAAGACAAATATGTACTTTTTGCTTTCGGTAGAAGAAAATATTTTTAAAAATATTATGGTTCCTAGTTTCATTATGGATTTCTTTTCTTAGATACACGAAGTAATACATAGAAATTAAAAATTGAATTGTTTTAATAAAAAAAAAATATTTCACCATAAGAAGCTTTAATTAACTATTAAATTTCTGTTTCTTGTAAGAAAAAAAACTAGGAAAAAAATTAACACACTCGCTTTTTTATTTACTTTTCCCATTAAGTTGTGACGCAACATTTAAGAACATGTTTTATATATGATATTGATTTGTTCATATGAACGTATTATAGTACATATATATATCTATATACATGAATTACCACTTCAGAAAACTGCTAGAAAAGCTTGTATATACTACACATTGCGTTTGTTTTCTTTGTTTTTTAAATATTGGTAACAGATCAACTGTTCCTTTGCTCTCAAACATATTTACTGTTTTTTTTGTGTTTCATTTTTTTTTTCAAAATAAAATTATTTCTGTGGAATCCCTACGTTTGTTAACTTACTTTGTGCACAATTGTTTATGGTTACTAAGGAAATCATATGAGAAAAACCAAAGAATACTACACACGGAAGCCTCAACACACGCCAGGTACATTTACTGGTTAAATTTCTAAAATAGAATTAAAGAATATTTTTTTTTGTTTGTTTATTATTTTGAAAGAAAACTATTGGATAATAATAATCTGCGTCACAACTTACTGGGAAATGATTCTTGTTTTTTTTTTGTTTGTTTATTTGTATGTTTACATATTTTTTCCTTTTCTTACTGAAAGAATGAATTGTTCTTTCAAATTGATTTTTTTTTCTTTCTTTAATTCTTCTGATATCTTTACAACTTTTTCCGTTCTTCGTGTGCTTTCTTGACAATAGCAAGCTTTGAATGTGGATCAGTTACTGGTAAATCGCTATATGGTGGATCTCGTGTTCCATGGAGCATCAACGTCCATTCCTTGATGTAGCCTGTCTGTGGTGCTTGAGAATTGAAGCTTATCTGAAAGAGAAAGTGAAAATATAAATCCAAACTCTGTACAGAACAGATAGGAAGAAATTCCCAATTAGAGAAAGGTGCCAAATACGGGGAAATACCAGCAAGGGAAAGATACCAGTCAGGGAAGATGCCAACCAACGGGAAATGCCAGCAAAGAAAATGTACCAGTCAGAGGATACATACTAACCACGGGGAAATACCAACAAGGCAAAGATACCAGTCATGGAAGATGCCAAGCACGGGGAAATACCAGGAAGGAAAATGTACAAGTCAGGGAAGATGCCAACCACGGGGAAATACCAGCAAGGAAAAGATATTAATCAGGGAAGATGCCAAAAACGGGGAGATACCAGCAAGGGAAAGATACCAGTCAGAGGAAGATGCCAACCACGGGGAAATACCAGCAAGGAAAAGATATTTAATCAGGAAAGATGCCAAACACGGGTAGATACCAGCAAGGGAAAGATACCAGCAAGGGAAAGATACCAGTCAGAGGAAGATGCCAACCACGGGGAAATACCAGCAAAGAAAAGATACTAATCAGGGAAGATGCCAAACACGGGGAGATACCAGCAAGGGAAAGATACCAGTCAGAGGAAGATGCCAACCACGGGGAAATACCAGCAAGGAAAAGATACTAATAAGGGAAGATGCCAAACACGGGGAGATACCAGCAAGGGAAAGATACCAGTCAGAGGAAGATGCCAACCACGGGGAAATACCAGCAAGGAAAAGATATTAATCAGGGAAGATGCCAAACACGGGGAGATACCAGCAAGGAAAAGATACCAGTAGAGGACGATGAAAGGTAGGGAAAATGCCATATTTCGCAATGAGCTTAACGATATTAAAACTCCTGTGTTTACATGCTGAGTACATTTCTTTTACCAAACCTGCACTTGAACAAATACGAATAAACTTTTCCACGGCTTTAAAACTAATTTTGCAACATATTGCTTTGGTAAATGAGAGCTAATATTTTTTCACAGAAATGACTAATTGTTATCAATATATTTAGAAATTTTATAAGTGTATGAAGAATTTGAAAGTTTGTTGCTTTTTGTATACCAGGACCTGATTCTTTGAGCGAAGGAGTTCGACAATTTACCCCGGTAACGTCTTGCCCAGTTGACTAAGAGGGATGTTGCATAATGATTTGAATATTAGCATAATGTGGAAAAGATCATTGAAAATTATTACGCTGACGTAATTCAACGTGTCATCCCAATCATATTTATCCTGTATTATATACTGTCAACATCCTACCTATCTTAAGTACTGATATTACCAAGTCTAACTACATAAAAAGAAAACTAAATAAAATATACAAGACTTAGGAAAACGCCAAATGCTCTTCAGCAACCAGGCTTCATACAATACAAAATTTATCAACAACTTTACAATAGATATCCAACGATGGCTTAAGCAACAAATTAAGGCTCTATTTTTTTTATCACAGTTGACGAAACGTCGACTTGAATAAACAAAATATTATTTCACTGAAAACTTAAAACATAAATGTAAATTTGGTTTCGCCTTATTTTGTACCTTTTGGTAGATCACTTTTGGTCTGTAAAACCGTTATTCTTTTTTGTAACATTTTCATCTCACATGAATTACTTACCTCTTTCTCAAAGACGCTTTATATCAAATGTCAATATTAGAACACAAGATACGGTTGCCATGCAGTAAATTATCTATAGTTATAAAACTTTGTTCCATTTGCATTATATGTAAGTATCTCGTATGATAGAGAAATGAAAAGGGTCTATTCTACGACTTGGTTAGGCACGAGAAACTTTGGATACTGCATATACTTTATTCTATATAGCAGCAAAGCCTAAATAATAATAAGATAGATTAGGGATTCCACCAGGATTTTATTTTATGGGTGTAAAGTCAAAATTAGGAGTGTGTACGTAGAGTTTAGCACGGTTTCTATCGATTTCTGACCGTAAAAATTTTAAGTTGGGGTGTTCTCGACTTTGGATGTATTCCCTACTCCCACAAAGGGGTCTGGCGGAATCACTGAGATACACTTATCTCGCCTACCTATTTTCGTCTTCGCTAAGAAGTACGTGACTTTGAACCCTGCAAATAGGTGGCTCTGGTGACTACTTTCAGTCGCTGGTTCTTTCTAATAGTAGGCACCTAACGTCAGGATTCAAAATCACATACTCTTAATCGAAAACTCATTAATTTAGCGCAGACAAAATAGGTACGCGGTAAAAGTCTATATCATTATTTAGCCTGTGATAGTAGTTCTATGGAATACGAAATCATATAATGAAGTAATCAAGATCAATTACTGAGACACTGTTTCGTTCAGACTGAACAGGTTCCGGTTCAAAAACTAAAACGTTATCAAGATCAATAACTAAGGCACTGTTTCGTTCAGACTGAACAGGTTCCGGTTCAAAAACTAAAAAGTAATCTAGATCAATTACTGAGACTGAGACACTGTTTCGTTCAGATTGAACAGGTTCTGGTTCAACTAAAAATGTACCAAATTAACAAGAAGAGCAAAGCATTTGTTTAGTGCAATGGATATCTCTTAATGGACTTTAAACAAACAAAATGAAACTGAAGCATTCAACAGTGTATACGAGCGTTTGATTAAGTATGTTTTTACATATGTTTGATAGGTGAATTGGGTTTTTACGATATGAGCTTCATTTTGTTATCTACAAATAAGGTTATATATTTTCAGATAAAGCAATATGTGGATGCAGGAGTGGATTTCGGACCTGGTCGAACCTGAACCGGCCAGGCCAAAATTTTTCAGATATCTGGCCAGGCCAAACAAAATCAATAATTTAATATATTCCCAGAAAGTAATATACCCCTTCCAAGCAGTGGCCCAGTAGGGTGGTCCTTAGGTATATGGCAAAAATAAATTTTCGAATTTCTTCCGCCGCACCCCCTATTTTTTTCCTTTGGTAATAAAAACGTCATACACAAAATTTCACAAAAATGCATCAACGTTAAGCCGTGCCGCAAAGCACTTGATTTCTGTAAAAAAATACCATTTGAATTTCAATGGCACTCGATTTACTATTTGTCAATAAACGTATAATAATTATTACAAGTGTAAATAGAACAATATAAATTTTTCCTCCGTAATTCAGAATTTACTGGTGTTCAAATACAGTCGGTTGGTTATCATGCAACAAGTTACCAGCACCATAATCAT
Source organism: Lepisma saccharinum (assembly GCA_022664845.1). NCBI lineage: Eukaryota > Metazoa > Arthropoda > Insecta > Zygentoma > Lepismatidae > Lepisma > Lepisma saccharinum. The sequence goes on from JAGDQP010000002.1 coordinate 49,870, forward strand.
GGTCCGTACGTATAGTAGTACAATGTACATACTGTTATGAACCACTGTGGAAAAGATAATTGGATCTGTTTCTCATGCCACTTGTTTTGTCAATAAAATTTACATTAGTTAGAAACCAATCAGCTAGTAAATACAAATAAAAATGATAGTGGCTGATATTCCAAAAAAGGAAGAGAAATATAAATTTGAAATGAAGATCGACTTAATGATAACGTTTACTTTTTGCACAAGGTAGCTTTTCCGCATCCAGGAAACAAGTTTCTATAGTCTTTAAAAGGAATTCCTTCTGTTCTTCATTTTTAGTTAGAAGAGAATTGTAATCTTCCATTAACTTGACTGCTCTTTCCGTTGCGTCATTTGTAACATGCAGATTATCAACTACTTTTTTCCCGAAAAGAAATTCATCATTTGTCGACCAGCAAACCGGATCAAGGTCCAGAAAACCTGTAGAAATCCGAAAACTTTCGAAGAACTTCTTCGTGTTTCCTGCCACAAAATCAGCCATTTCTTTTCCTTCAATACCATCTATCTCACTAGCGTGCAGGTCAAATCGCTTCATCGTTTCATATGAACTTTCACAATTTTTTATTTTTTCTGCCATTTTCTGTTTTTTATCAATACTGACATTCTCGTCAAAAAATGAAAGTGCCACACACTCCTCTGAGAGGTACCAAAGATGCCGGGAAAACTTCAACAAAGCCAATCTCGAGACATCAGAGTTTATGAGTTTGTACGTTTAAAGGCTCTTCAAAAATTGCAAATCTTGATGTGGTGCACGAGATGCACTGGAACAAGTAAACCAAGCTTTTACATACAATAGAAGAAGAAACTGCACACTTGACGCAGTCCTTCTTCTTCCCGCTCACTTAATTTAAACTGATTACGGAAGAGAAGTATTTTTAAGCAATATAAGACTTTTCCCATCCACCTCGCGTGATGTACAGCTCCAGGGCAACGGAAAGAAATACCTCGAAGAGGCGTACTTCCTAGAAAAATTACTTTAAACTCCAAAAGTTCTCTGTAATCTTTTCTGCGATGCTCCATTTCAAAATTTTGAACAGCAAAAAACTAGCACATCTTTCTTCGTGTTGCAGAGAACTGAATTGACACTTCGATCAGAAATTCCTGTAACAAAATTGTTGTGTTGAAAGCTCGGCCACTCTTTCTGGAAACGCTTAAAAATTGGCACCTCTGGACCGGAAGAAGTTGAAACACGTTCTTCAAATACAAACTTTAATACCAATTCAAAAAATATAATGCCTACACGGAAGATATAAAGGATCTTTTCCCAATTTCTGTTCAAGAAGAATACAAGCTTTACGTCCAGCATTAGAAGAAGTTGTGTCAAAGGACAACCCCTGCAGCCTGCACACGTTCTTCCATTCTCCACTCTTCTAGAGTGTGAAAAACACTATTGGCATTGTTTTCTCATGTTCCAGACGAGAACATAGGAACTCCAAGTAGTTTCTCATCACCTTCACCTGCAACAATTATTGGAAGTCTGTCAACATTTTCTCTTCCAGTTAATGCTGGCAGTAATTTCCCGTCCCAGTAAACAACAAGAGGACCTGATGTGTTCTTAGCGTATTCATCTTGCCGCTTCTGAATAGTTTCTTTGCGGATATTTTCTCGACATCGTCGAATGGACGATCTGTTTATTACCAGTTCTTCCACATTGTGTCCCAATGCCTCTGATGTTGCAATTAATATGTGTATGGCAGCCCTATCACTCACTTTATAGCGATCAAGAGCCGCAACGAGTCGTGGATTAATAAAACGTACTTTCCCTCTTCTTCTCGAAGATTCTTCCACTACCTCATTAGTTTCTACTCCTTCCATTGGAATTGTATTTTTGGTTTGGCATACATCTTCGTCTTCACCGCTTGAATTGATAATCGACGATTCACCCGATTCACTCACTTTACACTGTTCCTCTTTATATTTCTGTTTGCGAGACGTTTCAAGCTCTAGTCACTTTGCTACTCTTTCTTCTCTACGAGCTAGACACATGTCCCTACCAACCATACTTCCAGGACGTCCTTTTTGTCTTTGAGATATAAGGGATTCCTTGCCCCTGAATTACTGAATTTGTATTAAGTCTAAAGCATTTGCATGCGCTATGTCAAACAAGTCGTCTAACATATATAAGAAATATGTGTCTTGTCTTTTCTTCCCTTCACTATTTCTTTTACTTGATTTTTGTAAGTGACGCAACATTAAGTACAATCCAATGAGTTTATCGATGCTGTGGTGAGTATCCTTGATCGGTATTCTTGCTTTAGACCAAAATATTTCTGCTTCACGAACTGTTAACCGAGCACTCTTTCTCAAAGGTAACTTCACTGTTCGTAAGTTATAAAAGAACGTACTAAGTACTTGTGTGTTGGATGGTAACTTAGATCCAATATCTGTTCACTCATATTACCAACGAGGTAAATACCACTGCGATGACTGCATTCACTAGGCACCGAACACATAATGACCACTTTGTTCATTTAATCACACGTGGTCATACAAGAACCACAATGAAACTTCAATCCCCGGAAAGAACTATCACATTACTACATCAAAAGACTACAAATACAAAATACCAAACTTGAAATAGATGTTATAAATGGTCTGTAGCGAGGGGCCTCGTCTGTAGTTATTATAGTTACAATCAGTTGTAATTAAAAGCAAAGGAGGGCTACTATTTAGTTGCAAATGGATGTAAAAATAATTGTTTGACATTTGTTTATTATTTCCAATTTAATTTTGTTCATATATTTGCTCTAAATTACACATAAATTGGGATTAAATACAAGAATTTAAACATGTGAATGCATTGTCACCTGTTGAGCAACATAGGAAACTATTGTTTTCTAAATCTTATTCTTATGAAGATTAAAATGTCTTTGCGGCACTATTTATCGTCGTCATAACGAACTCAAATTTATACAGGACACTTTTCTCATTAAAACGAAAAGAAATAAGGGGTGCGGTCTCAGATACATACAACTCGAGAAATAAGGACCACCCTAGTGGCCCAGGCCAAAAATTAAACCCAAATCCACCCGTCTAATTAAACGTAGGGTTATTATACAGATCTATTGGGGGACATTCAGTTAATATGGGAAGCTCATGAAAAACTACAAATATAGAACAGCACGAAAATTTATTAACGACGACGTTTCAACTAATTTATTGAAGCCTTTTTAAGTCAAACCAATACAGAGACAACCTTACATGCTTCTGGTGGATCAGAAGCATGCAAGGTTGTCTCTGAGCTAGTTGACTTGAAAAGTCCTAAAGCAATTAGGCGAAATGTCGTCGTTAATAAATTTTTGGTGTTATTATATTATATATTTGATTTTCATAATGTCCACAATGCGTTACTCTAAATTCTTTATTTTAGTAAATTATGACAAGTTTGTTCTATGACTCATATCAAGTTCCATTATATTATGAATGCAACGGTTACCAGAGAAATAAATACTTAGTCTGTTATCAAATTATGTTTTTTAGCAGTATAGAACTATCTTCTAGTATTTGATACCGTATAGACAAAATTGCAAGTAGTTCTCGGCTAAGGTTTAGTATCCTGACCCAGTGTAATCTGTACTACTGGAGTAAACCCAACGATATTTGGTAAGTTTCGGTCCCACTATAGTTTACCTGCTGTAAATGCACTCAACCAAACAGTACCTAACGTATAGCATCTTGCTTTTTTTTTAGTTCGAAGTATCAATGGCGACTGAGGATGTAGCAACCTATATGGAGAGTACAGTGAAACATGGGTATGTGTGCATTTTTTTAAAGTGAGTTTACACTCAGAACAGGTTCTACAAAATGACAACTAAACCCTCGGAACGTTTCAATGCAAAAGCGCAAATAACGACCACTTGTTAACCTTTGCAAGCCACCGAAGTGACTAGCACCCACCAGAGGTTTACGCCTTCTTTATAGGAAAAGAAGGCAAAGGGATACGGGAAAGGACGGATGGTTTAAGGGAGGTATTAATACTTTATTATCTTCATTTCAGTTGCAGCAATTCATTATCTTTATAAGCTTTGCGCTTATAATCATTATGGTTGGGTGATTAATGAAAAGATGAGTATGAAGTGCAATTGACGTCACAACATTTATAGACAGTACAGGTGATGGATAAATCTTCTCTCCTACGGGCTACTCTAGAAAATCATGGTAGGGAAGTGTAAATGATATGAAAAGTCAGTGACGATTGTGCTGCTGTTTAGCCGGGGTTGGGATGTGGGATAGAGAAGTGGACATATGGTCGGGTCGGAGTATGTAGCGTGAACTGTGTCTGGAAATTCCTTGTGCAGCGTATTGGATTTCTCGGAGGGAGTTTTCCGTATCAAACGGTAATGGGTTTTGAAGGGTGATAGTTAAGAAACGTAGCAGTTGCTCTATGGTGATTGATTGCTGAGCTGACTGAGGAGGTGTTAATTCTTGTGGAGGATGTAAGTGGGTGATGTGATCAGGTTTGTCTGGTTTTATTGTAGAACGTTCTTTGCACTTAAAACTGAAAGATTGATGTTGTTCGTCACAGTTGACACATTTAGGTAGATTTTGTAAGTTTTTACAGTCTATTGTCTTATCTTTTCCTGAGAAGTATCCACAAGTTGAAGGGTTAGAACATTTGTTGGTTGGATGCACGTTATATAATTGACAGTGTTCACATCTTAACAGAATGGTGGTGTAGTACGTGATGGCTCAACTTTGTATTTCCTTTGTAGATGAAAGCTGCAGATGCAAGAACGTTCTCTATAGTGGTTTGATGGTTGGTAAGCACTCTGACCATGTAACTTTGAGTTCCTTGTTGGTTTATTAATCGTGATACATTTGGTGACAGTGTGACCATCCAATCACAATTCCAACTCTACTTCTGAGTCCGAGATGTCGGTATCAACGTCACGAATGACGACAGAAAACAGGAAATCGTCGAAGTGGTTGGTGGTCGTTGATGGATGGGTTTGCTGTTCATTGGTGTGAGTTGAGCATGGGAGCCAAAATAATTCAAAACTGTATTTATTTCTGATTGTTGTGGCTAGAGTAGAGTCTAGAGACTTTATGATGATGCCGTTCCTTGTTGGTATTATTTGGGAAATTTTGGTTCACAGTACATATTGCAGAAGTCTGTTCAGAAGTAGCTTTGATGTTTGATGTCTTTTGTGTCAAAGTTTGTTATGCACGAAGTGATTCAGATGATGGACGATTGGAAATATGATTGTCAGTCGTTTCAGGATCGGAGGTCGTTCATTTGATGATTTCATTCGATTTCGGGGATGCTGAACATATGCGGTTTCTTCATAGGAGATAAGTTTGAACTGCCTGGATGATGAACGCTTGGTGATTGAGATCGTGAACTAGTATTTGATAACTGATACGTGTTACGTTTGTGTTTGGAAGATTTGCTCAGTAATGAAAATTTTGGAGTTAATGTAGATGATGTTTTCTCTGCCTCAGATGGAAGCTGGTGTTCGTTAGATTGTTTCTTGTCGTTTGACATGAAGATGTAAGGATAATGACCAGTCTATGTGGAATAACTGCAGAAGATATCTCAGTGTAAGTCGCACCCTCCGACACTGAGAAGTGCCGTCAATTCTATTGTGGTTGTACACGTACTGTTTCGCACTTGTGCGTATGCAACACCAGATCCTCGAAAGCACGTTAACTATCCACAGATAAGATTGGTTTGGATTCTTGTAGAGAATGACCAAGTTATTGGGGTTTTAGTTATATTAAATACATGGGAGTAAATGGAAGAATTATACTTCAATATATGTTTTACGAGAAATCACCTTTCATGCACACATCCCCTTGTTTCCCTGTACTCTTATCTTATTAATAGAAACTTTGGATGTGGACCAATTATCTACTTTGTAGTGTATGATTTAGTTGCCTGTGACTATCTGGATTTCCATGGAATATAACAAGATGTTGATACAAGATAGATGAATCCGGTTATTGAAAGAAGTTTTAATATATGGTATAGACTAGTTACGTTACGTACGATCGAAACTGGAGGATTATAAGAATCGCATGTAAATACATTTTCTTGAAATTGAGTAAAATTTATATGAAAAATTTAATAAATACATTTTCTCAATCCCCTAGTTTGTGGTTTTCTTAGTAAGGTCAAAGATCTCCCAGCATTCTCTCATGTCCGTAATCGTTAAACTCGTGCCTTGACTACGTTCCATATGGACATTCTAGTATCTTTCGTTGCATGCGTAAATATGTTGGTGTGTGTGCATTTTGATACCTACCTCTAGTGACCATGTTCCTTGAGGATATTCTCCCCATGTGTGTGTTGTCATAAAGGGCCATTTTGTGAAGCCATCATGGCGGTCGTCATCATTAGGTCTTCTGCTAAGTATCATTGATCTGAAAAGTTAAAAGAAATATGAGTGAATAAATAAATATTTCGGTAGAAATTTCATGCTTTTTGCATCAGACATTAAGATATGCTTTTTTGTGTAAAAATTTGAGTGAGAGCAAGAAGGTTGTAACCTAGATTATATTTCAGAGTTAAGTATTTGACCATCTTCGTTCTGCATGTCAATCAATCCAAGATTTCAGTCTGTTTGTACGCGTTTAAGGTAAGCAGGAGGAACTTTTATAATAATCAGAGGCGGCGTTTAGGGGTGGCAACTGGGGCAACCGCCCCAGGTCCCGCGCTTAGGGAGGCCCCGAGTGGATATTTTTCTTACTCAATGATATAAAAGTTGATTTGTAAAAAAAAGTTTACAAATAAACTAGTTTGTATAGTTTCCATGCGAAATGTAATGTGAAATGGAAATGAATAAAGAAGCACTTGTAATTAGCAATGCAGTTTTTAAAATATATTGTATTTTCTTTAAATAAATTATGTAGGATTTTTTTTTCATAAGAAACCGTTGTTCATTAAAAAAAGAGAATATTTAGTAATAAATTTAGGGTTAGGAATGAAAGGAAGAAGTGAGAGGAAGCATTTAGGGGGAAGTTGCGTACTGCTTTATCGGCTTTAGATGTAACATTTCGGCGCTCAGCGATTTTTACTTGTACTTTGGCCCCGCGGCATCATTATTGCCCTAGGCCCCGCGCTCACCTAACGCCGCCTCTGATAATAATCCTTTAAAATATTTCCATGTATCAGTTAGATGTTTATTGATTTAAGAGGTTAAAGGTTACACAATTTCAGCTCCCAATATTTATTACAATATATGAATATCGAGGAATGTTGTATAAGGGTACGCAGTTAACATTGGTTTCCTTTAGCTGAGCTCAGGTTTATTTTCTCAAAAGCTAAAGAAAAGCACAGCTTTCTGACAAGGCTGACTTCTTTACTAACCACAATAACTTCAAACGTAACGATTTCGGAAGTATACCACTTCCTTCCTCAGACTACACTCTACAACTGAATACAGAAAAAAATAATCAATAAAGAAAGGACGTCGTCATTCGTGGACGTCGTTTAGTGTAGATGTAAAAAGTATGTTTTCCAGTCTCAAGAGAGGAGAAATTTTGAGAGTAGTGGACAGTGTGATGAAAGACAGGAAAATTGTGAACTGGGACAAGGATAGAATGAAGAAGGCGTTAAGGCTTTTGTGGGGCAATAGTTTCTGCAAGATAAGTGACAAAATAGTGAAAATGAAGGATGGGGTAAGCATTGGAAGCCCGGTATTGCAGATTTAGTGATGAACGAATGGGAGAAAGCAGTGACAGCAAAATATAATGATAAATTACTGGTGTTTTGTAGGTACGTAGATCATTGTTTTGGAGTGTGGAAAGGCACTGGAAGGCAGTTAGAGAACTTTATTAGAGAGTTGGATGATGAGAAAAAGGGAATTATATTGGAGAGAGAAATGGAAGAAGACAGTGTATTGAATTTCTTAGATATGAAAATAACGAGAACAGGGGAAGGCAAGTTTGTAACGTCGTGGTTCTAGAAGAACTGTGCACCGGGCGTTTACTGCCATGAAAGAAGTGACGTCGACGAGGAAACAAAACTAAATTTCATTAGGAATATGGAACAAAGGATTGGTTTGATAAGTATGGAGGAGGATCAAAAGGTGAAAGACATTGAAAGGCTATGGGAACAGCTAAAAGGGAATGGTTACGGTGGCGAGGGGACAGAAAGATTAGTAGGAGGAAAAGGAAGAAAAACAAGAGAGAGGAAGATAAAGAAGAAGACAAGAAGAAAGGATGGCACGTATTGAAAGTGCAGGGGCGATCACAGAGATGATCAGAAGAATTCTGATGAGGGAAGAGATTAAAACATACAGGAAGGATACTAGATATCATTAGAAGAAAGATGAGATCGACAGCGGACTCGCAACAAAGGGGGTTATATATGAAGAGCCGTGTGGGATGTGTGATATGGTGTATGTGGAGGAAACCAAGAAGAGGCTACAAGAACGTTCAAAGCAACATAAGGATGATGTCAGATTAAGAAGAGACACTAATGCTATTTTCAAGCACGTCAGTGAAACTGGTCATGAAGTTAGCTGGGAAGGGGCAACAGTAGTAGAGCATGAATGTAGGCAATTAGTTAGAAAGTGGAAAGAAGCGAAAGGGATGAAAGAGGTTACCGATAAGGTTATGCACTGGAACAGTGGATATAGTACTGATGAAGAGTGGGAGGACAGTTTGAAAAAGGAAGAACTGAGGAGAAAAAGGAGAGCAATATGAGGACGCTAACCGGCAATTCTTATAGTAGTTCCTTGGAGAGCTTTAATTTTATTTATTTATTTATATTTATAACTTTTATTTATTTATTTTGATTTAATTGTTATTTTATTGTATTTGTTATCTAGTTCTGTATTCTTCGTATTTTTAATTTGTGAGAAGGTAAAGAACTTTATAAATATATTTATTGAATTTTTAAGCTCTTTTGTATAAGCCGGTGTAGCAAGTGACTTGTTTTCGTGTAAAGATATTTTTAATGTGTTTCCGGCAGTTATCAGCTAAAAGTTGTTTCTGATCTGGTGGCTCATGAAATTTGACAGGTGAAAGGCAGGTACGCTCGCCCGGGGGAGGGCAGCGCTAGGGGAAGAAAAGTGAACTTTTAATTAGTAGTGACCCCCTGATTGATGGAAAGAAAAGACAATCTCCTTTCTTTATTGATTAAGTAATTTTTTCTATATTCAGTTGTAGAGTGTAGTCTGAGGAAGGAAGTGGTATACTTCCGCAACCGTTACGTTTGAAGTTATTTTTGTTATTAAAGAAGTCAGAAAGCTGTGTTTTTCTTTATTCAAGGCCATATTGTCACTATAGGCACTCAAAGTTAAGACGACATCGTTAAAAATGACGTCATATCTCAAAAAGAGATGACGTAAGTCGTGCTGGCTTTGTAAATCACATTCAAAATAGTACCCAATACACTTACTAAACCTATGTTTATGATTGACGAATACAGCTTAGAAGGCATTTCTATGCTTGACCTATTTAATCTTTTCATTCCTTGACAATAAAATTCTTATGTTGCGAAATTCTCTCTTTGCGGTATTCCCTCAATCATAAACATTGCTTATACGGATGTATCGGGTACTACTTCGATTGTAATTTGCAAAGCTGACACCACTTATGTTACCTAAGTGTGTAGATGTGACAAATGTGTGTATGAAAAAAAAATCCTATTTAAGAAATTGAAAAATAGTGGCGGTGAGGGGAGAGGGGTTTCGCTTTAATTAATTAATTTGTTTTACATTTTTGGAAAAGAGAAAAAAGACACGTACATTGTTATAGGACAACTTTCGGAAAGCTTATTAGCTCAGTAGAGTCGTTTCGATTTGATTATCCGCTTCCCTCCTCAACCTTAATAAGCCCCTTGTTTGTATGCAACCAAAACAACAGTAATTAGATGCGGCTCATCTACATCTCAGGCCTTCTCTTCGGCTGCAAAATACTTTGCAAATGGGACGAAAAAGAACAAAGATACGTGGAAACGGAATGAGCAAATTAAGTTACAATTAGTTAAATTGAACTGGCGTTCCATATATCTTAATCTGCTTTATTTGCATGCGGTCTTATTCTTCTTCGGTAGAGGAAGATTCTTACTAATAAACGGATGGAAAATAAAACCTTTCGGACTATCATTGGTGAGTTTATACGAAGAATATCTCGAGTTCTTCAACTAATCTATCTGTTTCTCTGAAAACAAGAAGGCGTTTGGTCAGTCTTTTAAATACAGGGTGATTCAAAACTCATTATAAAAATTTCGGGAGGTGATTCCTGAACGAGCATTTCGCGATCGGAATTTCTGAACTGGATGTGTGAAGATATATAACCTAACCCATGGTTACTAATCTAACTTAATCTACCACAAAAATGCAAGAAAACGTATATAAATAGTAACTGTGAGCATATAGAGATGTATTTTGAAGGTAGAAAAAGAAAAATCTTGCACCTGCTGGGGTTCGAACCCGGTTTTTTTAAATCAACAAGCCGACGCTCTACCCACTGAACCACGGTAGAAGCTTCGAAAAAGTGATCTGCAAGCTTTATTTACACACCACGTATTACGTAATAAGCCAAATCGCGACCTCCTTGCAAATTTCGAAAGCAAGAGTATCTAATTCCTGATACCAAAACAAGAAGACAAGTTCATATAGAAGCATGAGTCGAAATTCGCTTCGTTTTTGAGACACAAGGTTTCCAACTTGTAACTCAAAATTGACCCACTCCAGTGGAAAATAAAATAAATATTTTGCGATACATCAGAAACAAGGAATTGAAGTATAATAAGTTTCGCGGAGTTGATTCGTATGAATATGGTGGATATTGAGAACTAAAATATGATGTAATCCGGTTGTCAGTGTTGCCAACCTGGTAGAAAGTTCACATTTCCAAATGTCACTACGTTTTTTTATTTGATATTTCGTATTCTCTAATGATAGCAAACATAATATGCGAATCACAGAACGCAGTGTTGCAAACTGTTATTATTATACGACGTTAAACGTTATGTAACACGTATTTTTTTTAAACCTTTTAGAAGTCTTCACTAACAACAACGTTGTAACAAAGGGAAGACCACACCATCTAAAAATTTAATTTATTGCTTATAGGCAATGCGGTATTATTTCGAAATTATACCACCAGTAGCTTATACCGAAAACTGAAAAGTAAAATCTGACATCGTATTTACTATTTTAAATTGGGAAAAAATGTTTTACTTTGTAAAAATATAATGCCAAGTTAATTTGAATTTATTTTGTGCAATAATTATTACATAGCACTACCTAGAATGTAAACTTTATTTTTCCATTGAAACGTATTGCACACATTGCGTATACCTAATGTTTATTTGAATATTAAAATGTTCACTTTTTTGCTTCAACTAACTATTGTTTTCTTACACTGAAAAAGGTTTTAAACGTACATATTTCCTTCATAGATATTCCTAAGGAGAATTAATATGCAATTTTAAAAACATGACTGAGAATGACTAATGTGTATCACACCAACCCACATAGCAAAATGACGTCCCAGGGACATCTGACGGATCTCCTGGCAGGATATCGGGACGTCCGTAGGACGTCCTGTTTAAGTTCCGTTTACATCCATGGGACGTATAGTTATAATTAATCCTTCGTATAACTATACGAAGGCATATCCTTCGTATAGTTATAATTAATTAAATAATAATAATAGTAATGTCGATTTAATTTATAGAAATTCCAGGTAGGTAATCCCGCACGGCTTTCCGGGGGACATCCAGGGGACCTCCATACGGGATGAACTGTTTGTATTGCCCACAGAGTTATCACACGGACGTCCTTAGGACATCGCTATGGGAGCTTGAGAAATTTGACGTTAATGGGATCTAAATGGGACGTCCCAAGGATGTACTCTGCTATGTGGGCACCCACACAAACAAACATTTGTTGGGTCATTGTCTGAGAAGAGCTTCTACTGAAAAACGCATTGGAACGAATGGTGGCAAGGCAAAAGAGGAAAGAAAGAGATTGTAGATTATGGACAGCAGGACAGTTTAAAATAGAAACACTTCATATATATAAACAAATCACAGTCATATTCAATCCACTAGTGGATGAGGCCTCTCTCCGAAGGGAGGAGTTAGTCTACTGCTCCCACGCTGACCAGACGGGTTGGGAGAGGAGAGCCGAAGCTCTCACTGTGATCGCCACTATATTTTATTCATAGCAGCTCCCCAATTGTCCTCACGATGCTGGGTCAACACCGAATTTTTTTAGCCCCAACCGGGAATCGAACCCTGGACCACTCGCACTGAAGTCGAGAGCGCTACCGACTAGGTTACGCAGGAGCCCTTTATATATACTGAGTGCTGCCCCTCCCCAGTTTTTTCCTCTAGAACCGCCATTGTGCATCACCCTATTTAAAATATTCAAATCTTCCTGCTATTTTCGTTAGATAGATCCATAAATAAAGAAGAATACCTAGATTTTCCTCTATTCTTTGCTTCCACACGCTCAGACATAGACAACCAATAAGACGCAAGTAAATCCCAATTCACCAGCCAAGATTAATCGAAAACCGGCGTCAAGTTCACCCAGCTTAATTATATTGGGTCAGTCAATCCATCTTATTTACATCCGTAGCTCTAATGAAGTCAGTTGGAAAATCCCGTGCCATCGAATTATTGGTAAACTTTATTATTATATGGGTCAGTCTAGTAACTTTGGACTTCGGTCCCTCACAACTCTCTCCTTAGCTATTAAAATCCACACCCATGCCACTTCCGGGACTCGAACCCGGGATCTTCGAGCTGTTGGCATACCGCACGGCCATCGAACTATTAATATTATGTATGGAAGCTAAGAAGTTCGAGCGAATATCTGTAGAGGGCCCGATACTAACGATTGAAGGTGAATGGAAATCAAAAGAAGACAATTTGAAGGGAAAATAACCATTTGTCATGACGGCATTTTTTCGTAGATGTAGTTTCCTGGTTTCCTAGTTCACACTTGGTGTGCTAGTTTTAAAATTAAAAAAGGATAGCTCGGAGGATACTTTAAGACGGATTGAAGAAAAGGACATATTAACTTGTTTTCTTATCGTAAGTTAAGTCTATACGTATATCATATACCAATTTCGTAATGGAAACCAAGTCATGAATCTCGTCTCCCTCCAAAAATAAATGCCAAGATACATTCCTTCTATAGGCCAAGTGAAACTGTTCTCGGATTAGTATTCGAGGCAAAGTTTCCGGTTCAATGTTTTAGACTTTAATTAAATGTTCTTGGTAGTCTCACGACAAACTACTTATTAAAGGAAGGAAGATCATTTGTAGGATAATGTCTAACTACAACGTACCTTGTTCCCATCGGTGATGTAAGAAACAATTCCACATCTCCCCGTCGGGTGGCGTTGAGAGTAATGAGCGCTTGCACATGTTCCAAATAGTTAACTTCTGTGTCTGTCCCTTGACATGCGTTTGTGTTAATCTTCAGCAGGACAGACCTGCTGCTGGGGATTTCTCTGGAAAGAAAAATGTTTTTGTACAGGCTGTATAAAGCAAAATGTTAACAAAACCAAAATGTACACGATGCAAGATAAGTAAATTTCACTTATTTTTTTTTCCTAATCAATAAGTAGGCGTACCAAACTGCCACCTTTTCCTTCGATAGCATCTTCTTCACAGCCGCCAGATGGCAGATCGTTCGATACCACTAGGAACAATACGAGCGACTAGGTATAGGAATTATACACGGAACGATCAAATTCAAATGCAAACCTGCATTTTGACAGCTTGTCATATTCTTATCAGGTAACGCAGACAAATTTTAACAATTGTACGCAGATCCATTGTATAGATTTACGAAACATTGAATACGCAGAAATTGAAGCAATATCAAGCCTATAAAAATATCTAGACGACAACAATCCATAGTAAAAAATATAAAACGTAATTGAATATCATACACCGTTAACTTCATCAACAAAACCTATTACATCACAAGTAATAAACTGGAACTGAGTCAGAACAGTAGGAAATATATTTTTTTTATAAATAATTAATACCAGTAATATAAAATTTACAGCATCGAGACATGAAGAATATTTACCTGGTCATATTGACAGCAAAGTAATAACATGTATATATCCGACATAGGCCGACAGCTTATGAGATGTTACATGAACTTTGCAAATAGAGTTTAGTTGCAAAATTAGAATATTAGAAGTAAAGCGCTTTAGGGAATTTCGTTGTGTTCCTTGATAATAACCCGATAATTGATTCGTTAGAATTCCTGCTAGAATCATCAGAGAACCTTTTTGATGTAAATATTATCATTCAAATTAATTTCAATTTATTCCAGAGGAGCCATTTCGATATCAAACATGATAAGACACAACAAGCAGAAAATGCAATGGTAGTATCGAAGGAAGTGATAGGATTGGCTACGCCTATCAGCTAATAATAACAGAGAACAGCGGGAGAATTGTGATTGGCTACAAAACAATACGTCACGAGGGAACAAGCAACTTAATTGCTTGATTCTCGAAATATTCCGGGTGACAGATTTAAAAGGGCAAGAATTTTGAGGACGAATGTCTGACACCAAAAGAAGTGCGTTTTAAGAAATTTCGAAACATGGGTGCGTAGTTTCGGAGCTGTGGGCGCTCAAAGTTAAGAAAGCATCTTCAAAAATTACGTCATATCTTGAATAAAAATGACATAAGCGATGTCAGCTTAGAAAACCACAATATAAATATTACCCAATGCACCTATTTAAGCTATAGGTTTATGATTGAGGAGTACAGCTTGGAGGGGATGCTTGCCATGCTTGCCCTATTAAACCATATTAATTCTTTAACAATAAAATGGCTACGTTGCTAAACCTATCTCTGCGACACTTTCCCAATCACAAACATTCCTCGAATGGGATGTATGGGTACTTATTCGATTGTGATTTAATAAGTTGACACCGCTTACGTCGTTATTGGTCGAAACATGACGTCATTTGCGAAGATGCTGGGTTAACTTATACTTTCAAAGTTAAAATATACTTTAAAAAAAAAGGTAGAATCATGCTTACTGTGTTTCGGACACAGTACCAGCTTCACAGTGATACCTCGCTGGCACCGTTTTCCATTGCTTGGCAAGTGCAACCATTGCGCCAGCATCCAAGACTCCAAATCCAAAGAGATGATTGAACTCAAGACCAACACCATTCATCGTCCAATGGAATCTTCCTTTGGCATCAAACAAAGAATTTCTCTTCGAAGTTAAGACAGTCAGATGTTGAATATCACGCCAGTTCAACTGTGAGCTGAAATGAGAACAATTCACAAATATATTAATAAAACCAATCATAATATGACCTTGTTGAACTTTACGCTAATCACAGAAGTTGATTTACATTTAACATAGCGTGTCTATTCTGTGTATAGAGTCTACATTTAGTATTACTAAAAACGTACAGGCGTGCGAGCAAAAAAAAAAGATCCTTAACGTTTTATTTTCGGTCCGTTTACAAGAAAAAAAATCTCTAGAATTACCCGATAAGTTTCTGATGTAATTTTCCACTACACGGCAACGTTTGGCGTTGCTATCGTCACGACATTTCTTTTTACCAGTGAGTTGACTCACTTATAGTTAGTTTACTAGCTTTGCGTTCAAAACAAGTTCTGACTTGTCCACCGAGCTTTACGTAATGATACTGGAGTGACTGCTTATAGTGTCGAAAGATAGACGCCAGAGCAAATATTTAAACTCGTTTGTCCGCTTCCAGTCTAATCCAATGTGAACCAAGTTTTCAGTTCTAACTCACTTTTATACACTTCTTATCGCTGTGCGGCCCGTTTTTAGAATTAATTTCTGAGTTATTAAGATAGTTATGCCTTACTTTGTATACAATAGAAAACTGCAAATAATATTTACCCTTTTTTTTTAGAATGAGGACAAATCAAAATACGGGTCGCACAGCAATAGCAAGTGTAAAAAACTGAGTTAGAACCGTAAATTTTGTCCATATTGGTTTGTTATGGAAGTGGACAAGCGAGATTACGTGTCCTCTCCGCTCCCTGGTATAATGTATTCCTGAAAATTTCTATAGCAGCAGTCAGTCCAGTATCGCCTTTAGATAGAGGTCATTGGACTTGGCAGAAAAATATCCGGATACATCCATGCATTTAGAAATTAGGAAAATAATGCACACTCAAGATAATGTAAAAGAGAACATGTTATTACATTGCAGACGGAGGTTCCGATCTCATTTAGAACATAAAAAAACGCACCCACGGCATGTACCGATAATCCCACACATAGCAATATATTTTATCGCCTCTGCTTCTTCTCGTTGCTTCTCGATCCCAGCGACACTTTCGGGTTGCAATTAGGAATGATAAATTGGCAATTTTGCTCGTCACCAGGTGGGAGGTTGGGCGCATTGATCGGGGAAAGAGTTAATTAGTTTTCCTAGTTCATATACCAATTATGACCCAGAGCTTAAATTAAAAATAATTGACTTGACTGGACCTGTTGTGGTTTTTCACTGGAGGACAGGGAATGAGACAGATACTGACGTGAGTAATAAAATGACCAAATGTTAACGAGCTGGAAGTGAAATATCAATGTGAATATAACAGTTGAAAAGAATGTGAATTATTTGATCATTAAATTATATGGTTTGATGGATACATTTTCAGATTATTTCTGATTTTCTAGGTTTTATTAATCTATATGTTCATTGCTTGTTTTGTTGATGGACACAAGTACAAACCTATAAGGTAGATGCTAAAATTTAACATTACCAGTGCATAAAATCAAGAGTTCTTCAACTGCAAGGAATTACATCAAGAAAGTAGCAGCAAATAGTCAAATGTATTCAATATTTTGTTTAATTCCAATACTCTTCAATACTCTTCCTAACACGAAAATGACAAATTTTTAATTCAGGCACATGTTTTGACTTACTTTTGTCTTATTTTCAATATACCGAAGAAACAGTTATTACTTTGTTAGTCTTGTCACATATCTGAGGGAGAAGTCCTTCAGCTATCACTTTTCTAGCTGACAGGGTCAAGGAAGGTAGGGACCAGGGCTTTAGTGGAGACAACGAAACGCTAGAAAACATCAATCAGGATGACCAAAAGCGGGATTCGAACCAGAGCTGAAACGGGTCACTGGGTTTATGCTTGGGATCGGGCCTGACCCGGTGACCCGATTTCGACCCGGAGAGCAAAGCAGATACTTTTAATTATTATTTCCTTGAGATTGAAGAATGTTTTTTTCAGGGGTGACCGGGACTGGAGGCGTTACACCGCAGCATGAAAAATACGGTGCCGAAAATTCCCACTTCATTATAGTTCCCAGCCCGGGTCATTTGGGTCAAGTTTAAGCCCGGGTCTCCGGATCACCAAAAGTTGTCTGCATGGTTTTAGCTCTGAATTTCGAACCTGATTCTCCAATACCGATTCAGGGTCCGCTACCATAACTAATAGATAACAGGAGTTAAGTAAATATATGTTAGGTTTGCAATGTAAATATTGAGATAAATTATATTTTAAATGGTGACAGTAGTACCAACCACAGTAATATAAAATTTGTAGTTGAAAGCTTAAACTGTCCCGTTTCATTCTTCCTGAAAGAAGGTCCTGACCCGAAGGTCCATGGACAAGGTGAACCGATAGTGATTTGCCATTGTCTTCCATCGGATGAAGCTGACACTCTAAGAATGGGACCTACAGTTTAAGGTGGGTTCCGAATCTCTTGTATTCCCTCCAGAACTCGAACCCGGGTCCCTTTGATTACGAGACAGCGAGCGTTACCACTTACCCACAGAAGACATAAAATTCAAATTATACGTTATGAAATAATGCAATATAATTTGAGTCCACCTTATATCATTTGATGGGCATACTATGTTCTACGAATTCAGATTCTTTCTAAAACTATTATCTAGAAGAACAGACGCTCGCAAGAAAAATAATTTGGGACGGCTGAGAGTCGATTGCAAAGACGGAGTTTAGAGTTAGTCTAAGTTAGGCTTTGGCTTGTGTTCCAACTGATTAAGGATATGAAACTCAGGGATGTACACACACGTAGGCTGAATACAATTTTCACACAGTTCATTCATTCAAAAACTTCAAACTGGGTTTTATTCTGTTCATCCGGTACCGTAGTTTGAATGAATGTGCCTTCGGAGTAGTTGTTGATTGCTTTTGGTTTCCAGTTGTGTTTGCAGACGTACATTCAGGTCGAGGCTGAAGCTGGTTCCACAGGGAATTGAAAAGGGAAGAGAGAGAGAGAGAGAGAGAACTAGTCTATTCACAGACTCAAGGTTACTCGGTTCATCAATGCTATCTTCCATTCAAACGAGTAAAACTAATGCTTAACAAAAAAAAGTTCCTGAACTCAATTTACGTCCTGTTTGACAAAAGAGACTTGCGCAGAGAGGCACAGAGATTGATTACATTACAATGGTAGTGCTAACACTACGCGGTAGCCGAAGTATTAACTCAGATTCTAACACATGCGTGTCCAATAAAAAACACTTAACCTGACTTTTCTAACCTAACCTAACCAATGGTCACTACTTTTATTAAATTTTCAAATGCGTATAATACATAAAAGAATACTTTTCTTGTAAAAAAAAGATAACCATAACCACACCCGGGATTGAACCTGGGTTTCCAGATCAGTTTTCTGATACGCTAGGTTATAGGCTAGTAGTTCCGAAGCAGTGGCTTGTCAGTGTTCTTTGTGGTTGATGCAGTAGTACACCTGCGGCCCCACACAGTTCTAATACTGCAGCTATCGCCTTCCGGAACCAGCTAGCAGTGTTGTCAGGTGGAGGAGAATTTCCCGCAGAACGGGAAATTCTGCTTCATGAGGGAGAAAAGACCAAAACTGGGAAAATTTTTTTGGATCTATGCCACTGTCCCATACTTCAAAAATAGAAAGTTCGAAATTCAAGAAAAAAATGTTTTATATATATATATGGTGTATTCTACTTGCTCTAAAATTATCGTACCCTTGCATAGGAATATTTGTTGATTTACCTTTTTCTCAGTGCTTCATCCCTCACTGTAAGCAATACCATTTTCTTGTTGAGACAAGCATGACGTAATTATCTTCGTATGGGGGCAAAGTTAAATTTTGCCGCCCTTTCCACCGCTCTTTTTCCGCCCTTTCCATCGTTTTCTTTTAGCCAAACAACACGACTTGCCTACGCGACGGCCACAACATTGTCTCGCATCACGTAGTATACTCTTGACGCATGACGTAGTCATCTCTGGAGCCCGTCGTGGTATCGCTATTACCAACTCCAGTATGGCAGTAGACCTGCTTATCTAACTAGAATCACAGTTTTGAATTTTTTATTATTATTATTTTTTTTAATAGCGTATTGCTAGTCACCAGTGTGGCTAGCACCCTCCCAAGGATTACGCCCTCGCTGTGGCAAGAGAAAGAAAGGAAATTGGTGGGATCTGCTGGTAAGGATGGTTGGTCTAAGGGATGTTTGGGCATTGATTATTATCCTTTATTTATCAAATCTTAAAATCAGGTTGGTATAAGTCTTGCGCTTATACCCATTTTATTGGTTTATGTGGATCAAACGATAATGAGATGGATGATGGAAATGAAGTGCACATTAAACGAGACAACACGTGGAACATATAGAACTAATGTGTGATTAAATCTTCTGCCTAGGGGCTGCTCTAGGCTTTATGAAAGACAGGTGAGCCCTTCTCCAACACATTGATGATTACAGTGCAATTATGAGGGTGAACGGTGAGTGAGAGAATGAGTGATGATGCATTTGGTGAGTTACGGGTGTCAATCAAAGTCCATGTGAGGTGTAACAGAGAAATAGACGTAGGGTCCCGAGTATGTAGCGTTTACTTTGATTGTGAAGGATTCAGAAGTTGCTTGTTGTACATAATGGAGTATGGTATCTCGAGCCCCTGGGTGGAGGTTTTGAAGTGTGAGAGTGATAAAGGCGAAGATTTGTTCTATTGTGGGTGATGGAAGAGTAGATGTGGTTTGGGTTTGAGCAGGAAGACGAAGAGGAACTGTGAGATGTGGGCTGTCAACTTCTGGTTGAGGACGGCCTTTGCACTTATATGAAAATGTCGGATGTTGTTCACCACATTGGCTGCATTTCGGAGGTTGTTGTGCGTTGTCACAGTTTTTGGTCTGATGTGGGGCAGAGCAGTATCCACATTTGGCTTGGTTTGGACATAAACGGGTTTCATGGGCATTATACGTCTGACAATTCTCACATCGAATAGGTATGGGTGCAGTAGTGCGTGAAGGCTCAACTCTGTAGTGTCGTTTGTAGATGAAGGCTCCTATGGATAGCAAGTTATGGATATTTGGCTGATGTGGTGTTAAGACTCGGATCATGTAGCTGCTGTTTCCTTCTTTGGTTTTGATTCTCAGACATTTTGTGATAGTGTGTCCCTCGGATTTAAGTTCGGTTTCGGCTTCAGAATCTGTGACATCTGGTTCAACTCCTCGAATCACTACAGAAAGCATAGGTTGACGGCGTGGAGGTGGTGGCATTTTGGTGGTTCTGGTGCTCATAGAAGTAAGATTGGCTTCACTGCCGGAAATTTGATAGTTGTGCTTGTTTCTGATAGTACTGGCTAAATGTGCATCAGGTGATTTAATGATAATACCATTTCTGGTAGGTATTATTTGAGAGATCTTTTCGCGAGGAACATATTTCAGGAGTTGTTGCAGAAGTCTTTTAGCTGTCTGAAACTTACTATCAAAGTTAGTCAGGAGAAAAGAATGAATAGAAGGTGTTTGATGTGCAGTATCTTGTGGATTGAGAAGCTCTGAATCGGATATATTCATTGAATGATCTGAGTCGGAGTCGGATACAGTACCAGTATGAGATTTCTTATGTGGTGGAGAACTGCCAGAATGACATTGTAGAGGTGATTGAGAGCGTGAACCTGAAGATGAATGCTGGTTGTGGTTTCGTTTTGTTGATGAGGTGCCCGATGAAACATATTTTGGAGTGGCTGAAGATGCTGTTTTAGAAACTACTGTTGGAAGAGTATGCTTTCCTGTTAGCTTTGGCATGACAGCGATGTGCGAATGATTGTGGGTGATAAATAATGATCAGTCTTTGACTGCAAAAACGATTTCAAAGTAACTAGCACCCTTCGACAGTGAAAACTGCCGTCGATTCTAATGTGACCGTATACCTACTGCTCTCTCTTGCGCGTTTGCTACACAAGGTCATCGGTTGTAGGTTAACAAATCACAGTTAGGCTAGGTTAAGTTGATTTTTTTCCTAGCCATGCTAGCACCCCCAGAGAGCTAAACCCTCTATTTGGGAAGGGATGGCTAAAGAAATGTGAATCTTAGGAAAGAGGTAGGTGGGCAAAGAGATTTTATTTTGGATCTTTTAATCTTTATTTGTTCTTTTCAACAAGGTCATTATGAGTTTTCTCATAATCATGCTTTAAGGATTAAAAAAAAAGCAGTTTGTATAATGCTGAATGATTAAATGGGCATGAGGTGCATTAGACAAGACAACACTTTGGCACAAATAAGACGAATGAGTGATTATCTTCTGATCTAGGGGCTACTCTAGATCGTGATGGAGACAGATGGGCCCGATACGTTCAAGATGGTCACTGTGCAGAATATGTAGGTGCTAAATAATGAGGGATGAGCGGTATGGTGTATGCAGAGATGAATGGTATGTCAGGGTGATTCGGAGGCATGGTGTAGTGGTATAGTGTAAAGAGAAGTGATAATGGTGTACGCCTGTGAGTAGAGGGTTGGTTTTGCTGTTCGTGTGAGATGATGATATTATGGAAGTGCAGATGGTTAGTTTCGAAACGATTTGTAACATATTTTATGCGTAGTTTTTCTAGGTGATAAAGTAAGTGTGGGAAAGTTAGTCTGTCATATAGGTCTTGGGTCAGGCTGGGAAGTTTTATTCGATACGCAATACGGAGGGCATGTCTTTCAAGTATTTGGAGTTTTTTTGTAGAATGTATGGTCAGCGGCAATCCAGGCATTGTATCCGTAAGTGAGAACCGGGCGTAGGAATACTTTGTATGTGTTTAGCACTGTTTCTGGTTTTAGCCCCCATGTGGTACCTGTAAGGCGTTTAAGTAAGTTTAGTCTATTGTACGCCTTGCTAATGATGGTTTTGAGATGAGGTCGCCAGGTTAGGCGTTGGTCAAGGGTGAGTCCGAGGTATGTGACTTGTTTTGAAGCTAGGATTGGGTATTGATGAACAGATAAAGTGAGACGTGACGACGGATTTCGTTGAAAACGTGAGTGATGTTTAGGAGGAAGGAAAACGATGGTTTGGGTTTTATATGAATTAATGGTGAGTCCCCACTTACTGTACCAAGAGGTAAAGGAGTTGATAGCGTCTGTCATGGTTCTGTTTATATTTTGGATGGTTTTACTACAGGCCAGAAATGCTGTGTCGTCAGCGTATTGGAATAGGTGAATATTGGGAGGTAAAGGGGGCATGTCGGCAACAAAGAGTAAGTATAGTAGAGGTGATAAAGCGGATCCTTGAGGGACCCCACAGTGGAGGAAAATGGGATGTGATAGGCTGGAATTGATTGAAATGTAGGCAAGACGGTTCGTAATGAAATTGAATATGAAGCGAATGTAGGTTATAGGTAGTTGGAAGGATCGGAGTTTGTGGATAAGTGCTGTGTGCCAAACTTTATCAAAAGCTTTTTCTAAATCAAACAGGACGAGACAGGATGGTTGGGAGGTATTGAAGTGGTTTGTAATTGTATTGACGAGGCGGAGGAGTTGGTCATTGATGGAGAAGTTGGGACGGAAGCCGGCTTGGTGGAGAGGTATGAGATTGTGGTGGTCTAGATGGAGATGTAATCGTTCGACGAGGATTTTTTCTAAAGTTTTACTGAGTGCAGAGGTAAGTTGGATTGGTCGATAAGAAGAGATTGAGTGAGCAGGTTTTTGTGGTTTAAGAAACATTAGGGTTTTAGAGGTCTTCCACTGTAGTGGGAAAATGCCGGTACGCAAGATGAAGGTGTGAAGTATTGCAAGGAGTTGGATGAGGGAGTAGGGAGCTTCTTTAAAGTGTCTATAGGTTATGGTGTCAATACCTGGTGCAGATTGGCGTTTACGTGCTAATGTTTGGGTAATTTCTTCAGGAGTAATGGGTTCAGTAAGTGGGTGTTCCGGGAGAGTATGGTTAATGTTTGCCTGTAGATGGGGAGATGAGAGATCTAATCGTTCCGCGGGATGATGTACGAAAGGGTTGAAAGGAGGCGAAGAGTGTGAATATTTCTTGAAGGTAGTCTGCAAATGCATTGGCTCTCCCATCATCAGTGTGTAATGCCTGGTCGTTTTGTATGAGGGGGTATGAAGTTCTGGTGTATTTACCGGTAAGTGCATTGAATTTTTTCCAATATTTTGTCGGGTGAGATGTGTCTGCAATATTATTACATGTTTTAACCCACTGTCGCAGTTTATATGCTTTAAGTTAATTATGAATAGTTCTCTGTAATTGTCGATGTAATCGAAGTGATTCTGGATTTCCGGTTATCTGGTAGTCACGATAGAGATGTCTGGATCGTTGTATAAGTGGTAGATATTGTGGAGGAAGTTTGGGTCTGTAGGGATGTTGGGTGGCTTGTGGGATGAATTTTTCGGATGCAGAATGAAGAATGTTGGTAATGGTGTCAATTTGATTATAAAAGTCAGTTTCAGTAGTGAGTGAGATATTCGGGTTCAAGCGGGTATTGATATAATCTCTGTATCCGATCCAGTCTGCTTTGTCGAAACGTAGTGTTTTTCTCAGTGGTATGTTTGTTTGTGTGAAAGGTTGAGTTTTATGGGGGCGTGATCGCTTCCTATTAGGTCTAATACATCGAAGTTACAACGTTGTATTAGGTTGGTAGAGGTTATTGCAATATCCGGTGTGGTATTCGAAATTGGTCTGGTGTGTTTCGGCAGTTGATGTACTGCTCCTGTGGTTTGAAATTCAATGAATTGTTGAAAAGCTATTTTTTCTCTTTCTGGGCGACTATGTATGTTAATATAGGCCATGATAATATATGTACGAAAATTATTTGAGATATGTGCAAAGAACGGATACGATATGGGATGGCCCGGACGGATGTAGATGGTTGCAATGATGATGTAATTATTTTTATAGTATAGAGTTGTAATTATGTGTTCTGGTAGATTGGGTATTTGAGTCGTGTGTAAACGATAAGGTATGGAAGGTGAAAACCCTATAGCAGTGCCACCGTTTGCTCTGAGTGCCGGGAGTGTACTGTCGTTTCGAAGGAGTGAGTAGCGCGGTATTTTACAGATGCTGGTAGGTTTGAGGTAGGTTTCGTTTAAGAGGAAAGCATTGATCTTTCCTTCTAGAAGCAACTGTTCAAAAAGAGGTTTGTGAGTTGGAAGTGAACATATATTTAAGAACAGAAATATCAAAGCCATGAGTGTATGTGCGAAGAGTTTGGAGTTGAAGTTAGACTTCTGTTGCAAGTGTAGTAGCATGAAAGTGGGCATAAGGACCAGAATATGTTGCATTGAAGTTCACATGAAGAGTGGTTTTATCTGCGTGCTGAATTTGGTGCAAGATGAATGGTCGTTGAAATGGATGTATATTCTGAAGCACTACGGTAAGGAAAGCAAGAAGTTGATCGATTGTGATTGGTTGAAAAACAGATGGAGTGCTTGTGCCTTGGTGCTTTATTTCTGGAGTGCGTATAGGAACTATGAGTTCTGGCTTTGATGGTTCCGGTGCTGGTCTCCTTTTACATTTGTAACTAAATGTCGGGTGATTGTCTCCGCATGTAGTGCATTTCGGTGGTTGTTGAGCGTTATTACAAGATTTAGTGTTATGTGGTCCTGAGCAAAATCCGCATTTGTCTTCGTTTGGACACTTTGATGTTGGATGCACGTTGTACTGCTGACATTTTTCACATCGCATTGGGAGCGGTGGTGGTGTATGTGAAGGCTCTACTCTGTATCTGCGTTTGTACACATATGCACCGTTAGTGAGAAGATCGTCAATGGTTTCCTGGCTATTGGTGAGT
This sequence comes from Lepisma saccharinum, assembly GCA_022664845.1. Classification (NCBI taxonomy): domain Eukaryota; kingdom Metazoa; phylum Arthropoda; class Insecta; order Zygentoma; family Lepismatidae; genus Lepisma; species Lepisma saccharinum. Next base: position 74,851 of record JAGDQP010000002.1, read on the forward strand.
ATTCGTACCATGTATGTTGGTTCTCCGGTTCGTGATTTGATACGGATGCATCTGAGAATAGTGTGTCCTTCCAGTTTTAGTTCGTCTTCTGTTTCGTTGTCCGGGATGGATGGTTCTAAGCCTCGTATTACAACAGATAATGTGGGTGATTTGCGAAGTGGTGGTGGTTGCCGTGGTGGTTTATCTTCCAGTCTGGTCATCTTTGCGGATTTTCCGAAGATCTCATAGCTATGTTTGTTTCGAATGGATGAAGTGAGATTTGGGTCTGGAGACTGAATAATAACACCATTTCCGGTTGGAATGATCCTACTGATTTGATCGCGTGAGACGTATTTGGAAAATTGGAGAAGTAGTAGATTACTATTCTGATATTTCGGATCAAAGTTGGTGAGCGAGAATGAGTGTTTCCTGGTAGTTGAACCTGCTAATGTTGTAGAGTCTTCCGTGTTGTGTATTTCCATTTGATGTTCGGAGTCGGAGTCACTGATGGTATGGGTTCTTTTTGATGGTGGTGATGAAGCACGTCCTGGTATTACTGCAGTTGGTGAGCGAGATCGAGAGCGTGTAGCTGTCCTACGTTGATGCCGTGAAGAGACTAAAGTCGAGTATGGTGGTGGTCCAGGAACTTGTGCTGGAAGTTGGTGAAGTCCTACTTGCTGCTTTTCAGTCATATTGTTGGTGTTTGACATGTAGATATACAAAATTAATGTTGTAATGAGTGTGTGTCCAATTGCTGTTATTAGGAGGGTCCCCCGTTTGAAAAGGGGGGCAAGAACCTGATGAGGTAGGAGTGAACCGATGATGAGAGGTAAGGGCTACAGATGATAAACTGTGGATGATCAGTCAAACTGCAATGATTGCTATTTCTCAGGCTAACTCCACCCTCCAACACTGAAAAAATGCTGTCGATCCTATATCGGTGGTACACTTACTGGTCTCGCCTGTGCGTATGCAACACTGGGTCCTCGGTAGTAAGCTAACCATCCAACGATAGGCTAGGTAAAGTTATGTTGAATTTTAGAGATGAACGTAGGTTGTATAAAATAACATTAAAAAAATATTTTAGCGCGCCGGTATTGAAATTTTGAACATGTTTAGCTCAATTTCGATTTAATAGACGATTTCACGTCCTTTTTAGGAGCTTTTATTATTTTTATTTTTAGGTGTTTGCCGCCCCTAATTGTGCCGCCCCGGACGCTTGCCCCCTTTCCCCCTAGATCCGACACTGTTGTAATCACATAAATCTATCGTTCTTTCTTCCCCTCAACGCTCATTTTAAGGTTACTATTTTTTCCAGTGATTCCGGAGAGAATCGGGATAATTCCTCTTCCTTATTACAACAGTAAATTTCGCTACCTTTTCTTTTTACTCTGCCGTTATTACATGAAAGATGACTCTATTATTAATAATTCTTACGTATGTGTCTTGAATTTGGATTTTAAAAGTCAATCAAAAAATTCCTAATGGGATTTTAGTAAAGCGAAATAACGAATAGAGTATACATCTGGCAGCCTTAGACAGAAGTCGTTTTCAGATGTTTCTTTTTAAATGAAACAATAAAATTTCTGAAGCATATTTAATCTTCAAACCAAAAGAATAGCCTGAGAGAAAAATAGCCTTAAACCGGGGGTGAATGGTCACCCTCCCATTTTTACAGACTTCTCTTTAGTTCACAATGGTTTGTGGTGTCCTCAAATCTTGCAACGCTAATCTAACTCATTTCTCTACGTCATACAATGATGAAATTTTACACAGTGACGTAAATCGGTTGACAATACAATATTCCATTGTTACTTTCATATAAATAAATCACAGCCATATTCAATCCACTACTGGATGAACCCTCTCCCCGAACTAAGGAGTTGGACTACTGTTCCCATTTTGACCAGGCGGGTTGGGAGAGGTTACTTTCATATATTTCTATATATTTATATATTTTGAAAGCATATTATATATATTTTTTAATATGGTCTACTTTATCCTAAAATAAATACTAGTCTGAAACAATGTTGCGTTTGACTGGTTGCAGAACACTTTAGGATTTGGATCACAAAACATCACCTTGGGAAAAAGTATCCGAACGCTGAAATAACTCGAAGAAAATAATTTAAAAAAAAAAACTTTTTAAAGACATAATTTTCTTAAACAGTTCTTACTAAAAAGTAAAAAATAATTTTATTTATGCACGACTAAAAATAAAAGCATGTGGGCGCGCCAGTTGAAGATGAAGTGATTGCAAATGTGAGCGCGTCCCATGCTTTTCATTTCAGTCATGCATAAACAAAATTATTTTTTACATTTTGGTACGAATTGTTTAAGAAAAATATGTCCTTAAAAAGTTTTTTAATTTTAATTTAATTTTTAATGTCTTTAGGCAACTTTGGTTCAGGCCGAATAGATAATAATAGTTGAATTGGTTTAATGAAGAAAGTGGGAGTAAACGGGAGAACCTCGAGAAAACCCACGCACATGGTGTTCGTCTACCACAAATCCCACACGCACGAGCAGGGATCAAACCGACGACTCCAAGCACCAGAGTTGAGGGCTCTACCATTGAGCTAACGCAACCCATCAATCAGGGCCTAAAATTGAGTGGAGTACTCCACACTTTGTGGAACTGTAGGAAAGGAGTGTGGAACTATAATTCTTAAAATGTGGAGTGGTATTAATGTGAGTACCTTACTTTTCTCGGATTATGCATTTAAACGCGTTTAGTGTGTCAAACATAAGTCTTAGTGATTCAATATATTCATTATGCAATGGGTTACTCAATTCCATATAACTGCCAGTATATGATATTAAGCCAGAGTTAATACGTATAGGTGTCTCCTAGATGGCAGGGAAAACCATTGCCAATTTTGAGGTGAAGGAACTTTTTAACTATATTTAGTTTTCAAACGTTTTCGGTTGCATTCATATAGTTTTAAAATATGCAACTAACTGCACGTTTATCTGTTGTTTCAATAGGACATTACACTTTTCCGATATAATGAAATGTGTTGTTTCATAGATAAAAATTACACGATCCTTTGAATCCGTTATAGAAATATGTACTACTAGAGATAACATACATCAATAACCGCCAAAAATTTAGCCGAAGCACCGTAGACTCTCAACAACCAATCATAACCCAGGAAATATTATCCGTTCGTAAGTTTCATGGGAAAAAAATCTCGCTAGCCGGCCCGGGTTAATTCTTTTGTCTATAGATCAGTGTTCGCTGTTGGTGACGATGCATTGTTATCTTTGGTAAAGTAATTTCATTACTTTAGAAACAATAACGAAAATGGAACAGAGGAAGGAAATAAAGAAACAAAAGGTAAGCCAATGTTCCTTTAGTTCGTCTTTATGCCTGCAGACACGACACCTGACACATGGTTCTCATCTAGTTGATTTAGCGGCACTTTGTGCCTACAAGCAGCATAGGGTATTCAATTTTCCATGTTGCTGGGCGTTGGACATTAGGTCTATTTATTTTGATATGGAACATTGGAATTCAAAGCCTCAGTAAAATTATACAGGGACCCCTCCAGGAATTTCTTCCACTACTGTCTAAATATTACCCGGTTTTGAGAAATCGCGCTCACAGTCAGCAGTATGAACAGGTACAGTAGGCAGTAGCCTATAACGCAGTAAATTTGAGCCAAGTTGGGCATGTTGGGGAAAAGAGTACATGGTCTTGTCAGTGGAGAAGTCAGTGGAAAAACTAGTATAGTATAGTAAACTAGTTTTTCTATACTATATAAAATTTTTACCAGTGTGGAGCTGTGATTTCGTTGAATTTTAGGCCCTGCCATCAATGCCCACTGTTTCTTTCTTTCTGATCTAAAATACATTGTAGAACAATTTAAAAAAAAACTTTTAAGTAGATTAAAAAAATGAGAAATTCTGAACAATATAAGGTAAAATATTTCAATAATTGACCTCTGCCTTTAAAACAAATAACTTATTCTTTTACCCATGACAATACATCAAAACGTCTGAAAATACTGTCGAGTGCCAGTAACGTAACTGGAGTTGCCAACTGTGGTATTGTTGAATCGAGGACATCATAGAAAATAAGGATATCGTAGGAGGTTCGGAATCGAAACCTCAATGTATGAAATTAGGATGTTTGTAACATTAAAACAGAACAAGAAATAATGATCCAATTTAATATTTATGTAAATTATTAAGTAAAGGAAAGTATTTTCAATTCGTTTACTATTTCTACGTTTTTCATTTAACATTTTCAAACGTTCTTATTGTTATCTGCAATATTAACTTACATTTAACAGCCAAAATGTAAATTACGGGATTGTCAACGTCCTGGGCATGATTTATTTTTTGCCTGGACAGGAAACGATAGTGCTAATCAGTCCCGATCAATGTGGGACAGTTGGCAGCCCTGAACGTAATTAGAAATTTTGCGTGGCAATCGCATCGGGAGAGATCTGGGCAGCAGACCAATTAATTTTTCGTCGTCAGCAGTCAAAAAGCGACCCACACCTCCCTGTTATTCTTTAATCGCCTTATTTTTAATTTTTTTTACGTTGGACGGACACAAGTAACGCTAACCTTACTTCCAGCACAATAAACAAACGACTGGCGCAAAAATTGCAATTTGTCATTGTGCTTTTTCGGGTCCCCAACAGATGTCAGTACCGTTATCAAAATCCAGTGTTATCATCTTGCGCGATTTATCGGACCAGGACGTGCGTGAAATGGGTAAATATGAAGTTTCGTCGACAGCTCATAATCTTCTTCAAGGATGGAATTTGAGCGTCTTACCTCCCATTGGGATAAATGTATTGACAGTTTTAGAGATTACTTTCAAGGTCATAAACATAATGACAATTTTTTGAGTTCGACCTGTTTTTATTTGACTGCCCCTTGTAGATGTGATGTCAAACTCCGCAGCCAATCAGTTAGGCAACACGTTAACAAGAAAGTGTACTAGATACTTCTGTAGTTTCACTCATTATCCTTGCAAGCTTTTGACACAAAGTAATTAACATTTTCCACTCGTAAACCAATTTCATGAAGGCTATCAACATAGGTCTTTCTCTCGATGGTAGAATTTCAAAAGATCTTTAGAAAGAACGTTGATAGATCACATATCACAGCCGGAAACACCTTCAACCTCCTCGTTAATAAAAATAGCTAATAAATTGAAAGAAACCCGATATTCGAATGGAAGAGAACACACACAGAGAGAGAGAGAGAGAAGGAGAGAGATAGAGATAGAGGGAGAGAGAGAGAGAGGAGAGAGAATAAAGTGCGATCGATGTATGTGTTTAACGCAGCAGAACACATTTCCGGAAATTTGGCTTCAACTGATACGGTAAAATATTCTCTCTTACCTCCCATCAGCTGAATAGTATTTACCTGCCTGCTTAGTGAAGTTAGAGGCGTTGCCGCTCATACGGACATCCAATGAGAAATTGTTTACACATGGTAGTTCATGCCATGTGTAAATAAAGTATCCTTCAGTAATCTTTGGCCTGATCTCTGGAAAGCCACTGGTTTGCATTTGAGTTTTGCTAACATTACTTTTGACTGTCAAATATGATTTATTAAAAAAATTAGAATGGGAAACTATATAAACTGCTCCCTAGTAAGGGAAAGAGGAACTTATTGGAAGTTCGTTTAGATTTATGCAACGACTATAAACAACTTTTAATTATCCCATTATAAAGGGGCCTTGAAGAAAAACAATAATCAAAGAAGTTAGAGCTGCGATTCTTCTAACAATCGTGCAGGCTCCGGTCCCTTAATAGCATTTTAGTCTCGCAAGCATTTTTTTTATAAAATAGGTTGGTAACTCTGACAACTGGAGTGCTTAGATACAGAAAACTCACAGTATTCGTGGTCTGGGGCCAACACTTCCGGTCCTGATCATCCCCTGAAAGAAACACTGTTAAAAGACAAGGAAATATTTTAAAATTCTGTTTTAACCTACGGGTCAGGCCGGGTTCCAACATAGACCTGATGACCCGGTCCAAAACGTGACCCAAATAACCCGGTGACCCGTTTCAGCTCTATTTACAACTGGGTTCTGGTATTGTTACTTAGAATGTAAAAAAAAAAAAGAAAACTTAAGTTAGTTTTTTAAAAAAATACATAATAAGGAATAACCTATCTAAATCCAGAAATATAAAGTTTGCAATAGTAGTTCGAATTCTCTCGCGAATAGCCTCACAGAGAATGACTGAATATACTGTATTGCGGCCCAAGATGGAGCAAAAAAAAAAGAAGAAGAAAAAAGAAAAAACTGAACAGCTGTTGTAAAGTAAAGATATGGTTTAGGGTTTTTCCTCAGTCACACTAGCCAAATACCGGGATGGCACCTTTAACATAGGCTTTGGCCGACATCTTCTCGAATCTTTCCCCCTCTCTATCCTGGCTTGAGCCTTAGAAGGCTTGACATTGAAGGCTTGACTTACCATAGTGTTGCCATTTGGAAGGTAATATCATGATGCCTCTCTCATAGAAGCCCTTGTCCCTATTGGCAACAAATTGAGACAGTCGATGTTCACAAGCCTCTCTTGACGCAAATTTTGCACCAGCAAACGTGTTCGCCATGGATAGGAACAGATGGTAATCACTCGGTGCCAGGTCCGGACTATAAGGTGGATGCATAAGAACCTCCCAACCAAGCTCCCAGAGCTTCTGGCGAGTCACTATCGATGTGTGTGGCCTGGCGTTGTCCTGGTGGAACACAATGCCTCTCCTATTGGCCAAAGCTGGCCACTTCTGGGCGGTTGCTGCCTTCAAACGGTCCAATTGTTGACAGTATAGTTCCGAGTTAAGGGTTTGACCGTAGGGGAGCAGCTCATAGTAGATATTTCCCTGCTAATCCCACCAAACACACAGCAAAACCTTCCTGGCCGTCAATCCTGGCTTGGGCACCGTTTGCGCCGGCGCACCGCGCTTCGACCACGACGGTTTTCGCGTGACGTTGTCGTAAGTGATCCACTTTTCATCACCAGTCACCACCGCTTCAGAAATGGGTCGCTTTTGTTGCGATTCAGCAGCGATTCGCAGATGGAAATTCAGTCCATGAGGTTTTTTTGCGTTAACTCGTGTGGCACCCATACATCAAGCTTCTTTTTGTATCCAGCCTTATGCAAATGGTTCCACACGGTTTTTTGTGCAATGTTTAGCTCTTGGGCAATCGAAACAGTGCCTACATGACGGTCGGGAGCGACAATGTCCATGATTTTATCGACATTTTCGACACGTGGCCTTCCAGTGCGTGGTACATCTTTGACGTCAAAATTACCGGAACGGAATCGACGAAACCAAAATTGCGCGTGATTGGCTGTTACAGTATCAGGACCATAAACACTATTCACATTTGCAGCCGCCCGGCTTGCGTTTTCGCCTTTATCAAAGAAAAACTGTAAAATATAGCGTATTTTCTCTTTGCTAGTGTCCATTTTGACGCGCGCTCACACAACACTGAGTCAACTCATCACAACTATCTGAACAGTGTTTGTAGTACGCAATCTCATCGTTTGAACGGCATCTCGTTGAACCCGATCGGACTTATACAACGCGAGCTACAGATCACTGAAGCCATCTATTGGCTTAATAATGGATTACTTTTTACTACAACGGATATTTAAAACACTAATTATATTCGGATATCTGCACATAATGTAAGTGAACGGAACATAGCATAAGGGATCGGAACGGAGGACCATTAAATTCGGAAAGGGGAGTCTATCTTGAAGTAATACAATTTAATGAAAATGGAAAGTGTTCACCAAAGGATGAACCATTTGCTTGATATTTCGGTAACGACCATTTTATTAAAATTAAGAATTTGGATCACAGGAGAACGAATATGTCCAATTCGGAACTTTTTTAATCGGGTCACTAGAGAATTAGGAACATTTCAAAATATTTAGAAAAAAGAGGAAGGGCAAGATCAAAATGGAGGACATGTCCTCCAAAAAGAAGACGTCTAGCAACTCTGTACGCAATCAAATAAGAGAAAAGAATTTTTAATGCGGTTTCCACAGAGGTAAGTAAGCTGTTTTTTCTCATTTTGTTAAGTAACACTATCTAGTGAGTTAAATCATTACTACCTGGATTACTTATCCGTACGAAACGGGACTGATACAACTGATGGGTGCTTTCAGGGTTGGAAATCGTTTTGCAGAACTAAGAGGTCGCTCGTAGCTAGAATTAAGAGGACGATCCTCAAGCTTTATTCGTATATGAATAACGTTAATTACACTTTTATTCGTTCGAATATGTAGAATTAGGGGCGCGCGGCCTCCTTGCGTTTCTTCTCTATTTTCTATAACCTGGTAGCTGTCATTTAATAAAAAGTGTAGAGAAATCTCAAAAGCGCCTAAACAAGTAGCAACATGTTCTTTCTCGTAATTTATTCATGTATTCTCTTGGTACCAATAGCTTCACAAAGTTATATGACTCTGACGACGCTTACAATCACTTGTTCCTCACGTAAAACATGATGTACACGTCTGATGCTCGCAGGGCATTGTCAATTATTCATACGACAGTACATGCAAACAAGGTATGTGTGTGTGTGTGCGTGAGAGAGAGAGAGAGAAAGAGAAAGGCAGTGTATTGGTTTGTTTCGTAAACTTCGACTGTTACTTGCAAAGTTTAGTTTAGAAATATCCGGAAGGCTACTATTCCCCACTTTGAATTCAGTTTCTTGAAAGAGAGACTGCATAACATTTACTTTTCGACGTGCCTTTTCAGTCCGACGCACACTGTTCTACCATCCCACTCTCTGCACAACTTCGTTACACTGACAAAGACGATGGTAGAGCGTTATCTTCCCTTTTAGGGGGTGTTCTGGGATTAATACCGGGAAATGATCGTGCTGACTGAGGTGTGAGTCACATCAGGAATATGAGGGATTGTACCTTGAACTTAGACGAGTCTTTCCAGCATCCGTCCCTATCCAGTGCCGAATCTAGAAATTTTCCTATGGGGGGCAAAGTTAAATTTTGGCGCCCTTTCCATAGCTTTTTTTTTTTTAGCCAAACAACAAGACCGGCCGCCGCGACGGCCACAACAATGTCTCGCATCCTGTAGTGTACTTTTGTTATCATCTCTGCAGCCTGTCGAGGAATCGCTATTACTAACTCTAGTAAGGCAGTAGACCTGCCTATCTTACTTGAAACGGGGTTTTATTTTATTTTTTTTAAAGATGAAAATGGGTTCTAAAAACAAAAATGTCTTAGCGCGTCGGTATTGAAATTTTGAACACATTTGAGTCGACTTCAATTAATAGGCGATTTTACTTCCTCTTTTAGGAGCTTTTATGTTTTATTTTTAGCTGTTTGCCGCCCTCTAAACGTGCTGCCTGGGGCCCTTTCCCCCTTTTGCCCCCCTTAGATCTGACACTGTCCTATCCCCTATCCCCACCTGAGCCATAAATACCTAAAGACAATAAATACATTCGAAACTTATTAAGCATTAATAAGCTCATAGCATAAAAAGGGTGGACCTCCATGATAATGTACTTAAGTGGATAAGGTAGGGGGTCCAAATTTCATCCCATGGCCACATTTTCGTATCTGGGAACCGTATGAAATTACGTAAGAGCTTAAAAAATTGACAGTCTCAACTTTAATGATCGCCTTACATTGAAACAAAGCAGAATCACTTTATAACCAATTGTTAGTCTCCGAAAAAACTAATTGCAAAAGTACCTACTTCCGGCAAGTCCACAAAAAAGTGTTCCTAATTTCGTCCCCTAAAAAACGACCTTCTATTCCCGCTCATGGTGTCCATCCGTTCGTCCGTTTATTTAATTTATGGCCTTTAGGCATCTAAGGCTCAGGCCGGGATGGGGGAAGAAAGGATTGGGGAAGGTGTCGGCCAGGACCTATGTTGAAGGTGCCTGGTGTGACTGAGAAAAAATTATGGAAATATCTCAGTCAAGATGGTCGGCCGCTGGGATCGAACCCACGACCTCCCTAAACTACCCGTCCGTACGTGTCCAGAAATAAAATCTCAGGAACTACAAGGTGTAAAGAGGTGATTGAGGTATCGTTCGAAAGATCTTGACTAAACTAGCTCAGAGCCCCTGGAAGCGTCTTGATTGGTGTAGTAGTTCAGGGTTGCCAGCCTATTTTCTAACTCAATCAATTATTCAAATAGCTTCCATTTAGTTAGATCTAGCTGCACCAAACTTGGAAGAAACATTATTCGATACAATACAAAAACACAGAGGGCCTACGTTGACAAGCAACCTTGTGAGGGATACATTTGAAGTAGGGACGGCCATACGGATCCGTATACGCGAATATCCTGATCCTGATCCGGGTTTCGGATATCCGGATCTTCGGATTCGAAACCAGTCATGTAATATCCGGTCACTATACATATATTGGAGTGACAAAAGGAAAACAAATAATCTACAGCACCTTGTTGTCTCCTCTAACCCCATCACCAACCAAACTGTATCAACACATGTTCCTTTCCTACCCTTTGTCCTGTGACGAGGTTGTTCGGTCACTACGTAATAAACATTGCGTTGTTAAAGGAAAAAACAAAAACATGTCTTCCCCTCTCCCTTTTAAGCGTACAGGAATGTAAATAAAATAGAAACTCCTTTCCCAGACTAATTTGCTTTGAGAAAAATTAAAGGACAGGTGAAAAAAATTTCCTATCAACTCCACTTGGACAAGAAAACAAAAACAATCAAATATACAATATCTCTATAAAATCTATTTTTCGAGTTTCAGATACATTGATATAAATTGAGTTTATTTATGGCCTTTTGTCATTTTCGGCTCAGGCCGGAATGAGGTAGGCAGAGGATAGGGAAGGTATTGTCCGGGACCTTTCATAATTTACCATCCCTTCATCGCAGTTTTACATGCATCATAATACCGAAGTCCGAATACTGCGTTTCTGAATCTGCGACCGAAATCGCACGAATCTATTGAACCGGATATCTGAAACACCCAAGATACGAGTTTTGGATATCCGGATCTAGGATATCATGATCCTCTAAGATCTGGATATCCGGACCTGGCCATCCCTAATTTGAAGTTATGGTTGAGGGTGAACAGAAGAAGAAGACAGTTATTATTGAAGATATCATAAATGAAGATAAATCGTATTCTAAGCCAAGATGAAAGTGTAAGATCTACCTGTAGATAGAACATAGAAGTTCCTTGAAGAACCTGACCCTATCGGCAGAATACAACTACTAATTAACGATCATAATGATATAAAAATATTTAAAACATAGTAATATTAAAACAATACTCAAACAATAAACACAGAACTATATACAACACAAGTCAAGTGCATAGCACAGAATGATAAAAATTGCTATGGATGTTTTCCTTCTCTTAAAAAATATTAATAAAAGAAACTTAACATGTTACTACCAGGTCTTCCCTTCCTTTTTTAAAAACGAAACAAGGTGAATATAAATTGGATGTTGGATTCGAATACGTAGAACTCTATTCCTTGTGTCTGGGCTGTGAGTTCCTGGCCCCTTGGGACGCTGGTCTCGTATCTTCATTAATTGGATGCAAATGAATCCGATTTGGAGCTGTGGTATTCTGTGAACGGTGGATAGACAGTAAGTGGTCAAGGACGAGTTGGAAGGTCAATGCGGTAAGGCAGTAGGAGGGGATTAGATATTGGGAAGAGGGATTATTTCATTCCATTTCCATATAGCAAAAGGATATATATACAGAAGGTTTAAGACATACTAAACATGGGCCAGAAAAATTAAAGTAAGTCACCTCAGGAAAATCATCCATGGAGTAGTTATATGTTGGCGTTGTGCTGAGCTATGAGAAGCATAAAAGACGGTGCTAAACTGCTTACCGATAGCTCGCGGCTTAGCGTAATGATAGAACGTTGTATTGCCGAGATTCGATTCCCGGCGAGGTAAAGTTTAAATAATTTATGTTTTTAAATAACTTTACTTCTTTTCGTTCGAAGTTATAAACGTTTGCTCCCTTTTGAATTTTACACATTTTTTTTACAATTTTGTGCACTTCACGGTATTTAGTTAAAGAAGTAAGGTTAGATTTTTCATTGTCTTCAAAACTTATATGCACTTCACATAAATAGGTTAGAGAAAGTCCGGTTAGATTTTTTTTCATTACGTCTTGTTTACATTACTGTCATCTTACAGTGATTAACGTTAGCCGAGATCACGCCAGTTACCGTTAACGCGGGTTTCAAATTTAACCAGCGTCAACTTACGATGGTAATCTTACGTTAGTAACCTAAACGCAAGTTAGTTATTAAGCGCGGCTCACTTCGTGAGTTTGTTTCTTTCATTATCGAAATATATAGCATCCTAGTGGTGCGTATCACTTTTAAAGTATAAAAGAATGATGGCAGAACTAATCTACAAAATGTTACGCTACAATGAATTCATTTGAGTTCATTATTTTATAATTTAAACATCTACCGTGTAACATTTTTCTTAGTTCCACGATACTCACAATATGATACTACAAGAACGATAACTAAGCTGCGTTCCGCAGTCTAAACGTAAGTTATTTCAACCATGATTCTTATCGTCGTAACAATCTTAGTATCTGTATCTAAAAGCATTATACGAGATACAAACCCTAAAAACGTAATGACATCGAGCAATCCAGTTTAAGTACAAATCATTTGATTTTTCTCAGGCGACTTCCTTGCCGAAAAATGTATAACTTTCAAGGTACAGGAGAGGTTTCATAAAGGTTTGAGCGTAATAAACTTTGTACAACAATCACAAAATGAAGTTTCTTAATAAATCAAATTTCAATAATGCAGGAAAGTTAAAGTGCTTTTCAAAAATTAAATTATATCAATAGGCCGCACTTAAGAAGCTGCAACTTGGTCTCAATTTGCAAATATAGTCAACAACCTATGATAGCATATTGAATATTTGAAATGTCCGTGCCAGTTTAGGTAAAACACAGTGCAACCAGGTAAAAGAAGGACCTTTCCTCGAAAAGAAATAAAACGGTTTGTGAAATAATAGATCTGTTTCATTTGAAGACTAGACGTACTGTACCATAATACGAAGGATTTATGTTATCTGTATATGAAAGCTGGGTAATACTATTAGAGCCAGTACTTTCATATATTTACTGGGTATTACACATTACAAATACAGTTTCCAATTTTACTCGTCACAAGCATTTACGTGTACCAGAACGCCAATGGACATTTATTATACGAAGTAAAGTTAAATACTAGATTGTAGGAGTCTTGTCATGCTCCCAACAGCCCAGCAATAGTCCATAGGGGAGGAGGGAGAATAACGCCCCCGGGGTAAAATGGTCACCCCTGGGTATTACTGTGTTCCCCTGGCACCAAGTGGCTCGTACTAAGGTAAATGACCACAATAAGGCCCACCTTAATACTTTTGAATATTTCTCGAACAACAAAGCAGATAATTATGCAATTTTAACTCTGTTTAAAACTTTATTGTTTCTAGCACAATATATGTAAATCTTGAGAGCGCAGCTCAATTCCTTCATGATAAGAACACAAAAAGTAAAAATGCTTCCATTGGGCCTTATTTTATTAGGGTGACTACAATAAGGCCCAGTTCTTGCTTCTTGAGAATATTACTTTAATAAATTTACATATGATATAATTATATCATATTCAAAAGACGCTATTGAAGACCTAATTCAAAACAAAAATCTTCAAATAAAATCTTAAGACTGATGATGAAAAATAAAAAATGTAGCTAAACTTGACGTGAACAGTCTTCCACAGCGCGAAGTAGGCCTATAAGCACTAAACAAATTGTTAACAAAATGAAAATGTCTTTACTCAACTGTACTCTTCTAGAAATCGTCAAATATAAACTTAAGACTGATGATGGAAATTGACAACAAAAAAATAACTCAACTTGACGTGAACAATCTTCAATAATGCGAAGAAGGCCCATAATCACTAAACAAATTGTTTGTTAACAAAAATGAAAATGTCTTCTAGAAAAAAGGTCTAAAAATGTCTTCTAATTAACTTCTAACTTTTTTGTTTTTTAATTAACTTTTCATTACTACAAATCATTATTCATGTTCACAGCGAGGGCACACGAATACATCTTTATCGTCGGCCTGGTTATGGAATGTTGCCTGATTAGCTGATAGTTAAAAACTTCTCTTCCTCTAAGCATGGCTACTGGTTCAAGTCCAGAGGGAGTCCATTAAACGGGGTGTTTTGAAACCAATTTTGTCACACTATACACACATGTTATTTCGATTAGATATTAATTATATAAAATATCTACTGTGACATTAATTACTGTTACGTTTTCAATTACTATGAAGCTACAATGCAGTAACGCAATAAGGCCCACCTGGGCCTTAATGAGTGACGTTGCATTTCATGTTATTTTATAATTGTACCTCCAAAACCCAGCAACAAAATCATTTTAATTAAACACGTTGTTAATATTGAAACTGTAGCCTAAATGACGTATAGTACCCAAACTAATTTCCTTCAAGCACATGGAGAAAAAATTGGAACTTACGTTGATGCAAAAATAAGATGAATGGTTTTCCTGACTACACGAATATTACGACGCACCACACTGTCGCCATTAAGAGATTGATTCGGGAATGCTAAGTAGCAATCAAACTAGTAGCCTTCAATCTTCAACCTACTGCTGCCATCTATGCACGAGAGTTCATCATATTGGAGAAACTGACACTGGGCCTTATTGTAGTCTGGACCTTATTGTAGTCACTTACCTTACTACATAAGGTGTCGTTTGTGAGGTACGAATTGTCAAGGAAGACGTCTGTAGCTGCTTAAGCGTGAAAAAAAAAAAGGAAAAAAGTTTTGTGATACATTGATGTAAGATACGTAGTGAATATTCTGAAAAGAGTAATGGTTTTATTGAAACGTGTTACGCATGTACATAATGAGCAACGTGGGAACTTCAAACAAGCATGCAGGTCTTGCTTGTGGAAGATGGCGACCAGCAGAAAATCAGTTGCTAAAATTATATAAGGATTTGGGCAAAATGGCCCCTCAAAATTGCACAGGGGACCATATTACCCTCTTCACTAATTAAACTTTTACAGCTTGATATTAGTGCATGGTATGGGTGTGTTCTGAGGGAGTTTTGTAGTAATTTCTGCCAATAATATTATTATGTAATATAATTACAAAGCGGGAGACCAGAGCCCCATCTTTGAACAGTACAATAGATATTTTAAAAATTTTCCAATTTTTATAACTTAAAAATTTTTAAAACTTAAAAATGTAAAAGCTTTAAGGGATATTTTAAAGTAACTAAAATGGCATGTTCTTAGTGAAACATAACTTTCGTTAATATAATCAGAGCGTATAATTTCTTATGCTTACCAAAGGTACTGGGGTAAAACGCTCATTCACTATACTTATGTTAATTTTCACGTCACACTTGTTTGGGTAACATTAATACCTAACACCTATTTAGATTTGTAGCAGAAAGAATAAAGAATATTACTTGTAAACCGACGACTTTTCTTGCATACCAACGTTATTATTTCCGTTTAATCCTGAAGGTGTCCATTATGCACCCCTTCCCCTAATATATTTTTGGACTACATCATTAAGAAAATATAACAGCTATGCTTTTATGAAGTCCTGAGTTTCTCAATAAAAGCATTGAAATGTAATTCTTAGTTTAGATTTAGTAGAAATCTTTGGTTAAAAAAACATCACAATTCAGTGTGTATGTCAGGAATACAAATTCATACCGAACGCTGCGCAGATCTACACCAAACACTGCCCACGTCTACCTAATCTGATCAGAGGGAGACCATAATACACTACGTATCGTCTAAAAGAGGAAATTAATTTTGACCTAGGGAAGTAGTTATGTTGACATTCTATGCACGCGCTAGCCGCATGCTTTTCTTGCAATCTGGCTGACTATCCAACATAGCAACAATAAACGTAAAAATTGAGCTAGAACTGGAAGTTTCTCCATTTTGAATTAAACTGAAAATTAACAAAGTTAAATGTTTTTTATATATATATTTTTTTTTCGCAAGAATCTTGAGTGAAGGAAATATTGAAATTAACGCAAAAAATATCAAGCACTCCAGTACATTAAGTACAGCTCAATGGAAATAACATTGACATTTTGAACCTGGTGCTAGTACAATACTGTTTTTTTTCTACGCTATAGTACAGTACAGTACCGCTAAAAGACAATGTAAAGTTTTTGTTGTTGTTATTTGAATGACTCTTCTTTAATATAAAGTCTTTGAAATAAACTTTTAACATGCAATGTGTATTTCTTCTTTGTTCAAAGAAGGAAAGGAGTAGCCTCGAGCCAACTATTTCTTCGTCGTCTTCTTCTTCCTTTTTCAAGATAGTAAAAGTTTGTCTTTCTGTGGTGAGAATATTTCCTTGCATCCGGATGGCATTACTTCGTTCATCCATCTGAGTAACGCATGAGAACGAGCAAGAAACGACAAAAGGGTTGGAAGCGTTGTGAACTGTTCCGTAGAGAGTCACTTTTCGACGTTTCTCCTTTGACCGTAAACGAAAAATAAACGAAGAACACTGCAATGACGAGAAAGAAGGACACAAAGTGAAACTGCTTAGAGACTCTCATCCTCTGAGACACGTCTTAGAACTTCAAACAGTAAGAAATAAAGAGTAAAGATGTCACTGTTCTTACAGAGAGAGGAGGATATAAAGTGGGATATAAAAAGAAAGAGTTTGTAAAATAATATCCAAAGCTTTCAGCATTCTTGTACGTAAAAAGAGAAATCAATGTTATGACAAGTAGTGGAGAGAAAAAAAAGTGAAAAGGGCCCAATGGTGGGTCCAGGATATTCGTGATGGGTGGTCAGGTGGAATAGATATTTAAGATATTATCTCGCAAAGTGAAATTTTTAAGTATAAATGTATCATATTTCTCCTCAGATTACTAAGTTTTATCATGGAATATTACACCCAAAAATTGATATTTGTTGATAAATTAGATTTGTCCGGATGAAAATCGAAGCTTTCTCTGAGATAAAATGTTGAAATATGATGATGATGTTGTGAGATTTGCCTTAAGGCAAGTCCTGACCCAAAGGTTCCTGAGCAAGGTTAACCGATGGTGCTTTCCATTGTTACGGTATTCATCGGATGGAAATGACGTCCAAGAACGGAACCCACAGTTTTACGTGGGTTGCGAGCCACTTGTATCTAAAACAGACTCGAACCCAGAACTCTTTGATTACAAGACAGCAAGCGTTACCACTCACCAACAGGTAAATACTTCGTTGAAATAATGCTATAAGAAATAAAGCATTTTCCAATGGGGCACGCGGCATCCGCGCCTCTCTCTGGATCCTCCACTGGTTCAATCTTTGTGACGATGTCCTGTAATCCAGCTGCCGTGTAGGAAAGAGAGAATGATAACGAAGGATCGATTTATTGGCGAGAGATATCGTATGTTTGTCTATGCTCTCACATTCTGCCTTGGATTCATAACCCAATTTCGGATCCCTCGTCAGGTAGTAGATTCTGTTATTAGAAGCTAGGTGCTCTATTGTGATGAAACTTCAACTCAAACTCCAAAACGATGATGATGATGGATGTTCTGTCCGAAAATAGGTCCTGACCCGTAGCTCCATGGCCAGGTGAACCAGTGGTGATTTGCCATAGTCTTCCATCGTATAACAATAATCTCCTAAGAATGGGACCGATAGTTTAACGTGAGCTCCGAACAGCTTGTGTTCCAATCGGGACTCGAACAGCGGCCCACTAAAGTTCAAGGTTGAGAGCACCACAATGTCCACAGGGAACACTCAAACTCCAAAAAAGAAAAGTGTAAAAAATTCAGGACGCCTTCTTTCTTCTAAAGTTGATTTTACTAATTTAGTCGATTCTTGATGCAAAAGCACGTGTTCTCGGTTTTTCATAACCACACAGAACAACATAAGCAAAGCATGGCCGTTGCCATGAATGCGTCATCAGTACCGAACATGATGCAGTACGTCTAAAATTTAGCACCTCTCACTGTCTTCATGTAATGCAATCCAACGGTCAGGATTGCAATTCTAGAACAGGAACACCAACAATCTTTGAATATCTCATGTGGCCATATAATTCTCCAGACCTCAATCCTAAAAACAAGTATAAGACTTATTGGAACGACACCTACATCGTAAACCCTCTTACCATCCACTCTGGTCCAACTAAAGGAAATACTGGTGCAGGAAAGAACCTATATAGCACTAAAAACATTACTCCATTTCGTTTCCTCAATCCCACGGTGGATGTGAGCTGTTGTACAGTCACTTACAAAAGCAAATGGAGTTTGGAGTTGTAAGCTATAATAGTTCTTTCCTCCAGGAGAATTGTTTCACTGTACGCCTAATAGTTAGACAATCAACATAACATTACAAATATGCGCCAAAACATGACATGAAAGGCTATTTCCCCATTGGAAGGAAGAAAGTTAGAGTTCTTGACCATCAATTAGAGAACCACGAGATAGATAGGCAGAAATTATATTCACATTAAGTTCTAAGAGATAGGAATTAATTCAAAGTAAAAGAAAATAATAATATGGACGTCATGCAGAAATCGTCATTTTGCATTTTAACAAAACTTGTCTTGTTCAAACACACACACACAGAGAGAGTGCGAAAGCGAGAGAGCAAGCAAGCATGGAAGTACACGAGAAAGAGCGAAAAAGAGAGAAGATAGGAAATAAAGAGGTAAAGAAGAATAGTTGAAGACATGGAAACAAATTAAATTTTAACGCTTCAGGGTACACAGTCTGCGTCTTTCCCCCTACCCCCCTCTCTGTCTTCCGTTTTTCTATCTTTACGGAATAAATCTCTCTCAGTAGCAATCGCGAACATTACTTACAGTGCTTAATTCCCTGAAGAAATAATTTGAAATCCATGCTTGGAATCGAAACCAAGAACCTTTAGAATTAGAGTCTCACACGCTGACCACTTAGCAACACAGACAATAGCAAATGTGTTGTTAAATCAGCCATTAAATTCGATACTTTCAGCGAGCTACGCCGTATATCATCTGATTAATTTGACACATTAGCGTATACCTCCTGCTAAGATGCGTATACCATTTACTTTCGTTTCGTTTATTTATTTAATTGATTTATCTGTTGCGGTGAGATTACTACGGTCAAATAATTTTGGTTCCACTTGATCGGGAAAAAATGTTGAGAAGAGGAAAAGGATATAACTACAGGATTTAGATCAGTATATTATTGCTATCCTTTCACTACAATAATACTTTTATAGAAATGTGCACAATGTATACAGTCAATTTGAGCAGATACTGTGGTGCACGTTCTGAGTAATATGAGATTTGACTTGTTTTCAAAAGCAATGTAGAAGTTTGATTTTTGATATATGGAGTAAGTCCCAGCATACTATACTGAATAGATTTATAAAGGGTGGACAAGTAAGAATTATGTGTTGACTCCAGAAGCCAATGCATACAAGTGAGAGATGACGAACAGAAAGAAGTAAGAGGTAATCTTTTATATATAACCCGAAATGTATGTTCCACAAAACTATCATATTTTATGCAAAGAAACCTTGGACCTTAACATATTTCGGGTTATATCATACAAAGATTGCCTTGAACGTTTTTATTCGTTTGTATCCCTTGGTTTCATAGTCAACAATTCGACATCAAGAATTGTAGACTGGTGATTTTCAGTAATTTTATTGGAGGGGTTGGAAATAGAGTCTGCATTTATCTTCCCGATAAGAAATTACTTACATCTGAAAGTATTTTAAGCAGACGACCACCATATTTGGCCTCGTCCACTATAGAGAGGCTTTATTTACTTTAAAACAAAACATCATCAAGCTATTAGTGTTCTTTTTTAACATAGTACACTATTGAGAGAGTTTCCTTCCATAATGTTCAATGCTATTCTACGGAGAATTTAAAACTATCCGTTATCGGACATTTCACTGTAATAATAATGATAATACTTAGGAGGGTACCTTTTGAACTTGCACTGCGAAATTACTGCATAAGATGTTATTGTTTCTTTCATTTTCCTTGGATTATTTTGTAATTTCGGATATTAGTGGGCGCTATTTTGTCTTAAAGTCGTCGAATAAATAAACGTCGACGTGCAGTTTGGTGTAAACAATTAAGAAGAAGACGATTATTTTTAAAAATCAGTTCTGAACTTAGTAATATTTAGCTAATGTTTTTAGTAGACAAGATGGTGTAGGGGTCACCTGCTTGACTTTTCAGTATTAAAGCTAGTCAACATAGGTTCAAACCCTGTTCAAGCCAAGGTTTTTTACAAAGCGATCGTGAAGAAACGAATAATGACTTCTCATACAAAACGGAGAATCCTTAAGAATGTGGAAGCAAACACCTGAAGACGATTTACGAATGTTGGTTGGGAAGGACAAACTAAAGTCTATGGGAATTTCCATGACAATTAAAAACACGTCATTGATCTGAAGTATCCACTTTTCATGTAATTATTATTAGAAAGAAACACTATACTATTTGTTAATCAGCACTTTGGCAGCAAGCCTATGGAGTAGCAGCTAACGTTTCAGACTTTCAACAAGAAACCTGGGTTCGATTCCCCACCAGGTAGAGTCTTTTTTCGCATAAAATAATGGCTGCAAACAGAGATTCATCTCCGATTCGAGAACTTACGACGCATAAATGGCGAGAGTGAGAGTAAACAGTGTGTGTGTTCTCTAGCATAATGATAATGTAGTTCTCATATTTTTCATTGGTCTTTCTCTCTCCCTGTCTTTCTTGACATTTCCTTATCATGTCTTTGTTTCTTTCCATTCTTCTTACTGTATTCATCTTTATCTTCTTCTTGTACTTATTACTTTTCTCACACACACTCTCTCCTTTTGTGAATGTGCGTGTTCCAGAGCTAAAACGTTAGAGACAGAGAGAGAGTGGGTCAGGCGGAGAGAATAAGGGTAGCAGTTTGTGTTCCTATCTCTTAGAACTTAACGTGAATTGAATTTCTGCATATCTATCGCGTGATTCTCCAAGTGATGCTCAACTTGATATTTCTTTCTTCCTCCAAATGGAGAAATATCCTGGTTTGCCATGTTTTAGCGCATATTTGTACTGTCACGTTGGTTGTCTAACTATTAGGCGTACAGTGAAACAATTCTCCTGGAGAAACAATATTATTTCTTACAACTCCAACCTCCATTTATTTGTTTAAGTTACTGTACTACATAGTCCACAAGCATTTGAAATCGGTGAATAAATCCTTTTTACTTAAAAACAAATGCTTAAGTGAAATACAGTATATTATTCAGATAAAATCTATGGCAGAATGTTAATCCACTTGTATAAATCATAACTACAATAGTTCGGAATTAAGAGGTTAGATGGCAGACTACTCTGTTTCAAAAATGTGTTGGTTTTCTTTCTTTCGTTTTTTAAAAGAAGTCGCAATTTCTGTAGGAATGTAGCTTATTCCCCTTTCATTTTTATCATTACTTTCCCTCATTTGATTCCGTCGATCTAACAGAATATTAACGCTTTTTGTAAAAGGTTAAACGTTGATTTCTGCTCTGAGAAAATTGCCTTTCCCTCACCAAGTAAAAACGAAAGTGTTGCTTAGCGACAGAGTTGAGTTTTATGTAATAGAACTTCGGAGTAGAAGAAGATAAAGAAAAAGGAACTCATAAGAGAGACTGTGGTTGGAGAGGATAAAATGAAATTGATTTTCGGTCGTTCAGATTTCTACTTTTCCTCTTTTTCTGTTTTTTTTTTTCTTCTGTTCCACTAAACAGTTTCATCTTCTCTCTCTCTCTCTCTCTCTCTGGTAGTATATGTGTGTTTCTTCTATACCATATTTTCTTTCGTTTCAGATAAGGAAAATGGAACAGTTTAGTTCTATTCGCGAATCTCTCATCTGAAATTACATATACTATAATAGGGAATGTTATTATTAGTTAAGTTTTTTTTTTTCAGTTTATAGTATCGCGATTTCTTCCAAAGCAAAGAGGGTGCTGAAATTGCGAGAAACATAACAGTTTTGTAAATAGAATCAAAAGATCTTGTAAACAATGTGATATTTGATCCTTGTTACTTTTTTTTAATGAACGAGTTGTCACTGGGTCACAAAAATGGGGAAATACACTAGACTCTCGCTAATCCGGCCCTCACCAGTCCGGCATCTTAGTAGTCCGGCCCACATCCGGCCTCTAGTCGCTCAAGCAGAAATGACACGCACAACAATGAATTATCGTGTGCAACAATATTGTTAGTTAAAAAATGTTAAACAATGCTATACATACGTATTTGAAATTGTGACTTTCTTACAGTATAGTTCAGTACATACTTTAGATTTAATAAAGTTCAGTCTGTATAGTCCCCATGTGTTTAAACTAATAATTTCCGACCCTCTCAATAATCCGGCACCCATATGTGCAAGAAATGGCCGGATTAGCGAGAGTCTAGTGTATACTTAAGTTCACCATAGTGGTGCGTCCAGGAGTGTTGGATGTGTAGTAGTGACCTGCATAGGCCGGGCTCGGCCTGAGGCCCGTAGCCCGGCCCGGCCTGGCCTACGGGTCGGGCTTGGACCGGCCAGCTCCGTTATTTCTTTGGACCGGGCCGGGCTTGGGCTTGACACTGTTTTCTCTTCAGGTCGGGCCGAGCTCGGACCAATTAATTGCTGTTCTTTAATAATTATTGACTTTCGTTAAACGATAATTGGAATAAAGCCAAACGTTGAAGTGAACTATATCAACATTCAGTTTCTTTCCGATCCCTATCTCAGTTGTGTTCTGCTATTGTTCGAAACTACAACTTCATCGCATTTATCAGAGTTTTGGAAATGAGTTTCAGAGAAACTCTTCAGTCGGGTGTGAAAAACGTGAACCATGAACCACTTGTAAATCCGAAACGAATTTTGCTTCCCCCACTTCATATTAAATTAGGTCTTATGAAAAGTTTTGTTAAGATTATGAACTGAGAAGATGGTGCCTTTAAGTACTTAAGAGTGAAATTCCCTCGATTAAGTGATGCCAGAGTTAAAGAGGGCATCTTCATAGGCCCACAGATTCGACAGTTATTCAGAGGTCAACACTACAGTTCGATGAAATCGTACAAGGTGATGAGAAAGCGGCGTGGGAAAGCTTCAAGATTGTTTGTTCACAATTTTTGGGACGACACCGAGCAACAAACGACATAGAATTTGTGACAAAGTTGTTGTCACGCTACGAAAAACTAGGTTGCAATATGTTTCTGAAGCTCCACTTTTTTCATTCACATGTAAGCGGAACAGTAAGTGATAAACATGGCGAACATTTGTTTTCATCAAGATATTGCAGCCATGGAGAAAAAGAAAGATGAAGGAAAGTGGAGTTCTACCATGTTGGCCGACTACTGTTGGACTATTGCAAGAGATGCTCCTGATGTAGCCTATGGAGGGCAAGCCAAGCGAAGACGCATAAACCGTCCTTATTTCACTATACAATATACATACATTATTTCATGATCATCCTATTTTTGTCTAGAAAAGAAAGAATTTTTTTTTAACGTTTTACTGAATTTTTCATTTCTGAATTGTTAATGTTTAGGTACGTTTGTCCATTATTGCTTCATTTTCTGTACTGCAATATTTCACAAATTTCTTGTACTAACACCATTTGAAACATGTTACGTCATCTTGATTTGCGCATTTTAAAATTAATGTACAAAGGTATAGGAAATTTTAGGTTAGTGTATTTTTAAATTCTATCAAAATTTGTTTCGTTACGGTTAAATAAATGTAACCTTAATTCTAGCAATTTCCAAGGATTTTAGTTAAATGTTTTCACAAATTTCTCATATTAAGGAAGTATATTTAGAAATATATTGATACTATTGTACAAGGGCATTTTTCTCCGAAATTAGAGTTAAGTATATTCCTATATGATCAAATCCTCTCGTACTGTACTCCAATGAATGTAAGAATCGTAAATTTATATAATTTACACACTTTTGATCAAAATTTGTGGAAACAGTCAGTATCAGTAAAATGTCTGGTGTGCATGAACACATATTTCCTTGAGTACAAATTTGTCTGTAAGCAGCATAACCAGCTTAGCTGATTCATTAGGAAATTGCTTTCTTTCTTAATATGACCGCCTGGGACATATTGGTACACAATCGAAGGGGGCACATTGGTACATACGGATTTGCCCCATTTGCCGTTGTTTTAATCTGCCCCTATTCAGTACGATTCTTTTCTTTAGTGCATATTATCTAATTTAAGAAATTCAAAAGGTTGTTTTAAATGCAATTAATTTCTTCATTTAAAAAAAAAATCAATTACTTTATATTTCAATTTACAGATTAACCCCCATCAAAGGTATAATTGCACTTAAAACATTTGTTTTTTACCTTTAACATACTGCAGGTTGTCTAAGGATATGGAAATTACTAATTTTAAAATATAATCTAAAAAAAAAACATTGAGCACAAAAGCGTTGTATAAAGTATAATAATTTTAATTATTTATTTTTTAATTTAATTCTTATTAGACCAATAATACAGAACTTCGAACTGTTGAATCAAACTTTGTTTGTTTCTAGGCAGTCCATACGTAATAATAGAGATAGCCTATGGTAATAAACATCCTTTTATTATGTTTAAGACGGAAAACAGTACAATAATTACATTATATCTATAAGTAACTAGAGAAAAATAAAATTACAGTCCTTACTTTATCTGCTTAGATTTTGATAGGTTAAATTTGTAACTTAACGAAGCCTTCTTGAACTTATCACCATAACCACGACCAATAAGAAAAATGATGTGTTTCGTGTGCAGAAATCGTCAAAGAAACAAGCAACGTGTCGAGGTAGCCAGCTGGCGTAGTTAGTAGAGCACTGGCGAGGAAGCGAGGGTTCGATTCCCACACATATCAAGTTTCCCCCCTTTGTTTTACACAATACTACTTTGTTAGCACTTTTTGATAATGGCTTCTTTTTGTGGTTTTACATTTTTAACCTTTTACTCAAATTTCGAAAATAGGTTAGGTTAAGTGAAGTCATGTTAGATTATTTTCTGATTTTACGCTATGAAAACACCAAACATCACGTTTAAGGTTGGGTTTTCATCCACGCGCTAGCCACATGCTTCGCTTGCTATTTGCCTGAGTAGTCAGTTAAAACGTGTTAAGTATTTCTATTGGCTGCTCATAGAAATGGGAAGTAAAGCTTGCGGCTAGCATGTACATGAAAAGCCGACCTAACAAAAAAACTGTAACTCGTTCACTCACTATCTATGCTGTCGTCAGGGATGATACTCCCCTGAGACGGACGTTATCATATCATACACAAACATGATTCTTACTTCAGACACACTATTCTATCTAGGATCAAATATAGTAATGCGTCCCTCGAATGTTTGTGATGTACTCTTTCGGAAATCGATGTGAAATGCAAATGAGTCCTTTTTTCTCAGCTTCTGAAATCAAACACAAAGTTTTTTTTTCTTTTTCTCTTTCCCTTTCCTGTCTATTCCAGAAAGAGTTGAAAGTTGTTGTTTTTTGTCTCTTTTCACATTGACGCAATATTCCTCACTGACGAGACCGGAGCGTACAAGTTTTTCAAAATGTCTATTCCCTTTGATCATTTTCTGCTGCCTAATCCATACTAATGCATGTTTTGAACATTTTTTTTTCACTCTACTTTTATATTTGTAACCCATTCCCCCTTCTTCCTCTTCTATCTTGAATAATGCTATTTTTTAACTCCTATTTTGATGCCATGGCATATGAATGTTCTATCTTTGTTTTCTACTCGCTTGAATTTTCATCTTTCTCTTCTGATTCAATGGACTGGGCAACGCAAACAAAATTGAATATGTTGATTTTCTACACAACAGAATGTCACAAGCATACAAAACTACGAATGTATGCTTCATTACAAAAAAATCAAGGAAGTAAGCAACTTTGAAAGACAAAGAAAAAAAAAGCTTCATTTTTCTACCTCTACAAGCGGCTCTTTTTTGGGGGAAGGGGGTGTCTATGATCTCTACGTAATGATACTGGAGTGATCGGCTAGTGTAGAAAAATAGACACCAGAACAAATAATTAATCTCGAAAGACCACTTCCAGTCTAAGCCAATATAGACAAAATTTTCATTTCTGTTTTTCACGCTTGTATTGCTGTTTGGCTCGTCTTTTATTCATGCCTTAACTCTTGGGTTATGCTTTTAACGGTCTGTGCATGTAATAGCAAATGCTGTAAATAATATGTACATTATTTGTAATAATTAAGTATAAAAATTATAAAACGGCCCACACAGTGGTAACGAGCGTAAAAACTGAGTTTTTAATTGAAAATTGGGTCCATATTGGTTTAGTGATGAGCCAAAATAGCAGTGTGAAGAAAATATCACGATCACTTCTCTGAGTGAAATTCTTCTTATATTGAGAACCAGCTCACTAACGTAATTCAGGTTTACTATGGACTAGCTTATCCACTTATCAAATTTGGTATCATATTTTGGGGTAACACGAGCGAAAGCTTTCCAATATTCTTACAACAGAAACAGTCGTTACTAATTATAACAGGAATCATACGCAGAAATAGCTGCAAACAGATGTTCAAAAAGAACGAATTACTAACTGTACCGTCAATATATTTACGAATTGGCTAGCCATATTAAAAAAAAAGGAGTGAAGATAGTTCGGTTCCACTACAAGAAATAAATACAAAAAATCTTACTTCACCAGGTTAAATAGTGTACAGGATGGTTCCAAACATATGGGCAATATCATATACATCAAACTCCCAAAATAAACTAAAAGTGAAGACGACTGACTATAAAAGATTAAGAAAAAGGAAAAAATGTATTTAATGGAAAATACTTTTTATAGTGTAAAAGAATTCTTGGAAGATGCTACATAAAATGACCAACATGGATATTATGATAATATTGCCTTGTATCCATCTTGAATAAAGAAAAACACAACTTTTTGGTAAGGCTGAATTCCTTAATAACAAATAAAAAAAAGAAAAATTTAAAACGTTTTAAGTTTTCTTTTGTTATTTTTATTGTTAATTAATGTTTACTATAGTATTATTCTTATCATTAATATTACTGTATTTTATTGTGTGAATATCAGTAGTTCAGTTGTGTTACTGACTAGGTATGAATCAGTTCCATAAAATATATTTAAATGAATGCCTAATTTTGTGTAAATTTTAACTGAATTAAACTCTCCGCATACCAATGTTGAATGTACTTGGTTAATAGAGTAATCAGTGTGACCACCCAGCAAAAATATTTTGTACTAGATCTGGTGGAAAAGTACTAAAATTTTATCTGGTCCAGTTTATGACATTTTACGATATTAATATCTTATTACAACCATTCCGCCAGATCCCCCTCCCCTGTGAGTGGGTAGTTACCGCCCCCCAAATCATCGAGATAACCCTCAACTTAAACATTTTTACGATCAAAATTCTATAGAAACCGTGCAAAACGCCACTTAATTTTGTTTAAGGCCTTTAAGCAATTTTGATTGGTCGAATGAATGATGAGGGGATTTGCGGAATGAAGAAAATGGTAGGAAACGGGAGAATCCCGAAAAAACCCACGCACACGGTGTTTATCCACTACTAAGTCCATATGGCACGAGCCGGGATCGAACCGGAGACCCCACAACCCAGAGTTGTACGCTCTACCAGTGAGACACCGTGACCTATCATAATTAGTGTTCAGCCGAAAGGGGCTGGTCCTTCAAGGTAAGCTAAACACTCTCCATTTATTCCGATCCTACGCTTTCCCTTTTATTGGATTTGTCTTCTTTCTCTCAATCATTCCTTCAATTGCATCGTTCAGCACAAATCTCTGCGCAGCCAATATTCGTACTAGTTTCTTTTTTTCTTCTTTATTTTCTCAATATTAATCGTCTGTTCTCTTCAGCACTTCAATTCGCACCTTCTGTATCCAGTTGATTTTTTTCCATTCTTCTCCAAATCCACATTTCAAAGGCTTCAAATTTTCTTTCGTAGAGTTCAGGTTTCCGCTCTATACAACACAATATTCTATGTAAAGCATTTAAACCGAGCAACCGTGGCTCAGTGGTAGAGCGTTGACTTAAGCTTCGGGAGGTCGTGGGTTCAATCCCAGTGGCCGACGATCCATGGATTTTCCTCAGTCACAGCAGGCAAATGTCAGGATGGTAAATGGCAAATGGTAAATTCAACTTAAGCTTCAGCTTCCTGTTTCCGTTCCCCTGGCCTATCCCGACCTGAGCCTTCGATGCAAAAAGGCCATAAATAAAATTAAAAAACAAAGCATTTAATTCACATATTTCTAAACTCTTTGTGCAAGGACCCGCAGATGAGCTTCTTTGTAAATGCCTGTTTCGCCATTGCTATTCACGCCTCTATTCAGGATTAAAAAATGGAATATCCAGGCGTTTTTATAAAATATTGAATCATTCTGAATCAAATTTAGCGGGTTATTTTTCAGTGTAGGAGTTACCGGGTCAGGAAAAACACCCCGACCCCCCAAAATTCTAAAAGATCAAGAAGCGCATACGGAACCTATCCTTTTACCATCCCCCGGAGATTTCCCCGAAGATGTAAAAATATCCTTTCTTCAAAGAGTTTTTTTTTTTTTAAGAAACTGATGAAACTGGACGGTAAACTAAATATTCAGGCTATCAGAATTTTAAAACTTTGTTCGAAAATTATGCTTAAAAAATCCCAAAATCTTCCAGATTGTAAATAGTGCTACATGGTTCATTCCCCCCCCCCCTTCTCTCTGTACCACTTTCCCCAAAAGCATTTGCCGCGATTCATAAAGAAGCATTATCATCCCGTTTCCCGAGCCCTACGAATTGTCAAGCGTGAAACAACCACTTCTGATTGGAGGAGGCGACTGGACGGCACCTATGTAGAGCCTCCCACTTCCGCTCTTGTAAATACAATACAAGAGGAACACCAGGCAGAAAAAAATGAAATTTTCCTACATTGCCAAATTTTCATGAGATTCCTTTTCCACTCCCAAATGTATTTATGAGAAAAGAGGAGAAAAGAACTAGAATTGTTGGTGATCGTACTAGAACACTAAAATATTTTAAAAGATACTAGATCTAGTCGAAAGTACTAGCAGTGGTCACACTGAGAGTAATGAATCTAGTCTATATCCTGTGATCACGCATAGTGGCCACCTTTCAGAACGTTAATTAAATAAATAGAGAACATCTTTCATGTTCTCTTCCAAAAATACTGAAAAACCTCAGTCAGGATTTATTTCGCCTGGTATGACACTGAACGTACCCTTAGTCGCGAGCGCTATATCTCGTGCTGACTTTCTAACATGGAGACTTTGAATATTATTTTAGAAGAAGTTCACATGGTTAACATATGATTTACAGAAAATTGAAATTTTGAAACGAAGTAAATGATAATTTTAATCTGGGGAAACTTGATACCCATTTGAAATGTGGGCCAAACGTCTTGCCTAATGTACTGTGAAAATATTTTTTGCTGCCATCTATGGAGCATCGGTGTCACTATATTGGTATTCATTCGGTACTGATTTTAAATATGTAACTTTATTATCTTTACTATCGAAAAATGTTTGTTACGTTTGCTTTGTAAGGGAAATAAACAAACAAAGGAATTTGCTAACAAGAAATGTCGTCGAATGTGGAAACACTTAAATGGGGTGGGTGGGGGGCGATGTGAAGAGTGTCCATTGAAATACTCTACGTTGACTCCACTCCACTATCTTTAAGGTGGCTCTTCTGTTAAAGTTAAACCCAGCAGACTTGGCCAGTATATAATATAATCGTGAAACTTTTTACTTATTATTATTTTTCAACACCATTCACTTTGCACTGATAACTTTTTCTTGATCACTGAGTGTAGTAAAAGCACTTGGTGGTTGTAGTTTTCCTTATATCTCTGTTGTTTAGTTACTGAGTTGGGTTCACCGACTCCTTTTCTCACCTATTTGTTTTTCTTCGGGGTTGTGATGGGAGAATTTGTTTGGTTCGTCTTTGTTTTGGTGGAAGATGTAAATAATATTGGAATGTAAACGTTGAGGAGTGCACTATTAGCGGTTTCGAGTTTGTATTAATTTTTCTGTGAAAATACTAGTGTTGCTTACCAGCTAGCGTTTGGAGTTACTTACAGAACTTTATGGGATGTATGGAATTGGTAATTGTGGAAAGGTTGGCGACAGGCAGGATACATGGTATAAAAAGGATAAGTGCACGCAGGATTTTTTAAAAGTAAATTATGCTGCAGAGTGTTTCGTAAATGAGATGAAGAACATTTCTTGTGTGTGTGTTAATAAAGTTTTTCTAGAAGTGTGTGTGAGTGCTTCTGTTTCATAAGTGTTAATTCTAGTGTGCTTTTTTGTTTTTGTTTACTATCATTGGAAGATATGGCTTTACTGTGCCTCTATTCTTTACTTTGATTAGATTAGCTTTCATATCTGAGAAAGATTAATATTTATTGTTTTGAAATCGATAATCAGTGGAGGTTGTAAAGGAAGGTATATATGAAGTGGGGATATTCTACGTTGAGATTTCCCTTTTGCCCTGTCTAGAAAAATCTTCTCTAGTTCTTTTTTTCCTCATTTCCCTCTGTGTAAAATTTTCACTTCGAACTCACTGTCAGTTTTACCGTCACGCTTGCTATTGCTTGTGATCCCTTCCTGATTTGTCTTAAATCTTAAGAAAAGAAACGTAAATATTATTTACAGCAGTGCTTTTTATTCACCGATTCACGAAACTATTGTATCGGTTCTCGGCAAACTGGCATTTCGCCGGTCCTTGAAAGTTTCCTCCTGTAATTTGCCGGTTCGTGAGTATTAAAAGGTTGAAAAACACTGATTTACAGCATGTCAAAAATTAAGACATCATGTATTACAAAAGGAAAATAAGAGGGGAGGGGCACAACGAAAATAGATATGAGAAACTGAATTATAACTGATAATTTGATCCATATTTGTTTAGACTGGGAATAGTCGATCGCTTGTTTTCCTCAGTCCATTCGTACTTTTTCAAACAAGAATTATGGGAAGTGATCTGTAATATCGCTGTAGAGAGAGCGCTAACAGTTGCTCTTATTCAGAGTGCGAATTAGTTTACCTTTCCAGGGGAGTAGATAAAGTTTACTTGTAACTTACTGCTATGTCATGGACAAAATGTTTGATGATATGATAATTTGGGGTCTAAGATTCAACTTGTCCTCGGTATCAGAATCTGATAATACAAATTACCGTGTTCAACTTCACGCTACCCCATACAGATGGAAAAATCCCACTTCTTCCGAAATTCGGCTCTGTATGATTCACTGTAATAGTACCTTAGAGATTGTAAACTGTTTCCGTTCTCTCTACAATGAATAATTATTTAGTCACAGTGCTCCCTTTGCTAAAGGATTGGCAACACTTTCAATATCCTCGGGATATGAATTTTGAAATATAGTATTACTGGAATTTGTATGTAATAAACAGCTTTAAATATAGTCGGTACACTTTCTTCTGTTCAATATATGCCACGTTAACACTTAACATGAAACACAGGACAATTTTCAATAAGAGAGGGTACACTATACCTTTATGAAAGCTGCGTATCGCTTGACTGTATATGATAGGCAGATTTTGAAGAGTTTTCTTCTTTGTAAGACAAGACTCTGGCCCCTCAGTCCGAATAATGCATTGTCATGAATAGATTACACCTTCCTGCCATGCCTATTCTCGCTAGCGAAGTGCTAATTTCAGTACTGTTGAGAAGTGCAGAAGTGCATATGAATGAATCTATTCTAGATTTTCACTGCTTTTAGCTATTAAGAGGTGCAAATGAAAATAAAGTTCATAAATTTAACTATCACGGTTCCTACGGGTTTTGTCCTGCAGAGACAGAATACCCTGACTTTTGCATGACTCTTACGACAGCCCTAATCATTTCCCAGACCATAGCTTAACTAACAGCCAAATGCTATTTTTGATACGCCTCTCGGCTTCGTTTTGTTTGTTTGTTTTTATTTCTCTAAAATTTCCAAACATTTAGAGGAAAGTATCCACATTTCTCTCACTTATTTTTTGGATCCTCATAAAATCTATTGTAATCCTCGTAACAAGAATGTGAGTGTTGCATCAACTTTGCAAACGTTAAGGTACAAATGTCGTGACTCGACAATAATTTCATCCATACATTACTTGAAATAATGTGTTTTTGAAAAAATGGGTCCAAAGGGTAGAGCAAGGTAAAATGGTAAAAAGTGCCTTGGAAGGAATAGTGATAAAAAAAAAATACTACGATATTCAGCATCAAAAATGATGGCTCTCCACCAAATTTCAGCTTAAAAGATGCGAACCTAACCTCAAAATAAATTAAAGTATATTTCTTGTTAGTGTTGCGATATCTCGGTCGGATTTGCACCTACGGTAACCGCGTTTTTCTAAGTATTAATAGGCAGTATTGGGACATTATTCGGTCCCAAAAGTGTCTGCACACAATCCTGAGTTTACTATTAATTTTTTGTTAAAGATAATTGTATTCACTATTGAAGGACGAAACGAACTTTGGTCTGTGAAAGTTAATTTCTGTTTTCCTCTACTGAAATTTGAGTAATTGACATAAAATGAAAAAGGCGGGAAAGCCCACTTGGATTGAGCCTTAAGCACAGGGATTCGAAATAAGACACGTGACTTGGCTTTTTACGTAACACATACACTGTAAATACAAGTTCGAAATGTCCATTCGCAAGTCCCCCCTCTTCGTGGACGACTGGTCAAGACGTCGGCGTCTTGCGTGAAAGGTACTGGATTCGAATCATAAATCTTACAGTTGCTGAAGCTCTTAGACAATGTGGGAACCACTGCCGAACTCCAACAAGGAGAAAAACTACAAACAACCATGAGACACACCACACCGTTCAAATCTTCACAGATTACTGTTCGCACCACATTACTTCGGACGTGACGATCGACTCCAATAATTTCAAACTCATTCTAACAGAGGAACTTGTGTGGGTGAAATTAGGGTGCTAGGCCAATTTTTTTTACTGTCTTCTATTGTGTGATAAACTTTTACTGTGGTCAGTGATTTTGTCACGTAAATTTTCGGAAGTACTAGCTGTAACACCAGTAATAATAACCTTGTCTACACACAACCTTACCAGTCTCACTGTAAGTTCGTGAAAAGAAAGCTATAATGTGTTAGAGGGTGGGGGAGATATCATCCCCCCCTTGAATAGTGAATTCTAGTTAGCAGCCAGGTATAAATAAATTCTAGAGGGGCATTATCCCCCCATCCCCGGCCGTAATTCGCACCCTGCTGTTATTAGAAGTATAAGGAATTTTCCCGGTGTCGGGATAGGAGTAGATTTGAAAGAAACACTGTTCTGACTACTACTGCTACATACTCTTAATTTGTGCGCGAAAAGTTTTTGCGTAACTTCACAGGAAGAGACCTACTTATCACGTTTGAAAGTACGAAATCAGAAGCTGTGGGTCAGAGGAAACGAACTGTCGAATTTTAGCGGACGCAAAACTTCTTTCATTTCACTCTGTCTGTCCATATATTTGTAAAGCCTTTACCAAACAAGTGGAGCGAAATTGACTTCAGAGTTCGAAGATCTCGATCTACACAAGGCCATGTTTAAAAAGAAACATTACTTTTATTGTAAAGCTTGTATAACAAATACGTGGAAGAAAAACGACAGAGGCGGTACCTAGCGGTATCCTTGGCCAGTAACTAGTCCAGTTTTTACATGCAATCCTAAACACAGAAACGTAACAGAGGGCGTTTATCCTAGCACTAATAAACTGGAAAAGCTGTGAGTATGTGTGAACTCTGTCAAAATGCACACGACATTCGAACAGAGGCCTTCGACATGTAGCATGAAGCTTATAGTGAGGAATGTTTGGTTCAAAGACAATGTTACGAAAGGTACACATGTTTTAAATCAGGTCAAACCTCCACCGAGAACGACGCAAAGTGGGAACAGCCATCCACATCTACCAACATCGATCACGGTAGAAATGACGAGGGGGAACTTTCAGTGGGAACCGTCGTCGCCTCACCGTACGTGAAGTTGTTGCTGAACTGTACACCAGTACAAGTTCATGTGACACGATTTTGAGAGAGATGCCACATGTTAGTGCCACGTCTCTTAACTACCGAACGAAAAAGGACCTGGCGTCTCTTTAGTATATGTCGGACGTTCCATTTGGAGCCCTAAATGGAACAGTCACAGGTGGTGTCTCTTAAAGGTGATGTACATCACGCATAATGAAAAAAAATCTAACGTGGCTATTTCTAACCCGTCTTCGTTAGCTATCGCTCACTCGACATACTGTCCGTAATTTTTGTTGCAAATTGAAATAAACATGTCGCTATGACGGAACATTACTATGCTTCTGATTCATAAACCTGTGACTTATTTCGTTCAGAAAATTCATTCCCGACGTAATCTAAAGTAATACGAAGGACCTTATCAAAACATGTCAAGGGTTGTTACATTGAGTGAACTCTGATCCAAATTACCTTCAGCCTGTTATCACTGGTGATGAAGCGTGGGTGTACAATGTGGAAACGAAGGGATAAAAATCATAACAATGGGTCCTACAGTCCTCACCAGGGTCTAAAAAGGCACGAAGAAGTAAATCCTAAGTGATGTTTTCGTCTTCTTTAACTAACAGCAGATCGTCCATCTGAAGTTTGTTCCGTTGGTATCACAGTGAATAGAACATTGTATGTTAGCGCCATACAACGATTACGAGAAACAGTGGGGCGGTAAAGGTCAGAGATAGGCTACAACAGCCCTTGTAAG
Source organism: Lepisma saccharinum (assembly GCA_022664845.1). Lineage (NCBI taxonomy): Eukaryota > Metazoa > Arthropoda > Insecta > Zygentoma > Lepismatidae > Lepisma > Lepisma saccharinum. Next base: position 109,602 of record JAGDQP010000002.1, read on the forward strand.
GTATTTTGAACCTGGTAACGCTAAATTTTCACATAGAGTGTTGTTGCACTAAATGCACTCACTGTAGTAGATACGCTATCGCCTAAACGGAAGCAGTGAGAGAGAAACTGACTTCAGATTTAGAATCTGCGACCTGGATTTGTTAGGCCATTTTAATATTGGTGATACTACAACATTTTTGCGTGCTATTTCTTTATATATTACACGCACTTCTACGAAATTCGATATTTCAAACTCAGATTTTTTCAATTTCACACCTATAGCAATGACCAAATTGAAGTTACTACCGCGAGAAATAGCAGTTTTTGAGCGAGCATCTGTCCCGGAATTGCCCTGAGTTTATTTATGTTGTTTATTTTAGCTTCTAACATAAACACATGGACTTTCGCATAAAGAAATAAGGTTCTCTCGTCCATTAATCCATTCAAGATCTACAGATTTACGGATGTTTAAACAAAGAAAGGTAGAGATCACAAACAAATATATCTCCTTTAAATCGCTTCGATCTTCTTCTGTCGGTAGAAACCGAAAAGATTCCAGGAAAGAATTTAGTTCATTCATTAAGAAAAAAAATCAGATCTCTTGGGGCAAACATTTTGCTTTTTTCTTCGTAGGAAAATCAGATGACGTTTTGCTGTCCCCCAACCAACCGTATCTCTCCAGCTCACGCAATACGAGCCAGTCATTAGCGATTTATCTTTAGTACATAACCTTAGGGATTTTCGTGCACTTGGAAGTTGGTGTAAAAAGAAAATTACAAAGTCCAGAGTAAAGAAAAAGCAAGAAGAGAAAAGCGGGTACATTCTAACGAATGATCCAGCAGAGAAAGTAAGCTTAGTTAAATCCAATTTGTACCAATTATAAACAAATGTAGATTAGGTAATGTGCTTTGATCCTCTAGACATGAAAGCTTGTTTTTGGTTCTGCAAACTCGGGAGTTAGTTAATAATTATCTTATTTTGATAGAGACTTTAATTACACCTTCAGCTGCAGTGACAAACGAAAGAACAGATTGGAAATGTCGTCTCCTGAAGTTAAACTTTGCACTTGAGTTGTAAGCAAGGGATAAACAGGACACTAAGGCGAGTTTTTAAGACATTCATAGTCTCTCTCGAAACATACTGATTCAGTGGTCAAAGCTGTCTTGCTATGGCTAGAAACCAGAGATGAGACCGGGTCACTTTACGTGATTCCTGGCGACCTGATAATCAAATCCTGACCCAACCCGGTGACTTCCAAGTGGGTAGTTATTTGTACACCTCCGTGACTATTTTTGTTCTTTCCAGGGGATATCAGACTCTTTTCGTATGTCATTTCTATTGCTAGGAATTTTTTGATGACATATTTTCGTTCTGTAAGGATAGGGTAAACTCCTATTTGCGGTCACCGCTGAAAAAAAAATACTGTTCAAACGCAACCGTGTATAATAATGAAAGTATTTAAAACTCTGTTTTGCCCTCCGAGTCACTGCCAAGCAAGCCAAATGCAGACCAAGACGCGGATTTTGGCCAGATCGCCGTCAGGAATAGATGAGACCCCGACTAGTAGTTGGGAAATAGTTGGGGGAAGTCGGCGCTGACCCATAAGTGGGGTTTGGTCGTCGAACTATTTCCGGTTGGCCGCAGGTTCCCCGACTTGCCGGCATAGGGATGAAACCTCGCTAACGGACGCCGGCCTTCTTGTCAGTGGTTTTCAAAACACGCTGTTGGTCCGACTTTCGCCGACCTAATACCGCCGTAGGGCCGACGTCGCCTGGCTAGCTGGATGGGTAAGGCCGGGTTCCAAGCATAGACCCAGTAACTCGTTTCAGTACTACCAGAAACAGTGCGAATCAGCATGAACTATTCTCAAACTTTGTTACTTGTGCATCCACGTTATCAAAGAAAATCTTCCGCGGGTTCCTGAACAACTTTATCTATATATTGCGTCTTTAGAACACACCTGTCATATGTCCATTCTTTAAGTTTTACGGGAGAACAACTTGAGGATTGGAACTTTCATTAAAAATACGGAAATTATGTTAAAAAAATTGAAATTTTTCGATTAGATATAGAGTCTTCGCCAACATGAGAAGAGAGAAAGATAGCCAGGAAATTGGGACAGGGATATTGTAAGTATGGATCGAAAAATATGGGATTGGAGTGAGTCAAAGAAAGCTGAAAAGAACTCAATTTTCGATCATGATCGTAATTTGAGGATAGGTTCTGTTGGAATCATAAAGTGCTTTCACGCCACAACCACATCTGTTGATCTAAAAATAATAAATGGTGTTTCAAACATCGGGCCGTGAAGTTTTGATTTTTGTTTAATACACATCTGTTTTGTTAGTGGAGACTAGTACATATTATCCTCTTTCCCCGGGGCGACGAAGGGTACTGGTAGGAGGAGACATGGTAAGCCCTGTAAGTAGTGAATGGATTACTGTGATGGCGTGATACAGTCTGGAGTTTACAGATCGGCGAAGGGGATGAGGTAAGGGATTTCGGAGAGATTGAAAGGAAGGGTGAAAAATACGCGTATATGCCGACTAATAGAGCTAGTGGGCAGGATGGGAGAGGGGTTGAGGTGTATCGTATAGATTGTGTCGGGGCGCATAATGTCGGGAAGAAGGGAATGGGAGGTTTAGTAGCGGGTAGTTATATAACGTGTTCGTAATTTCTCTAAATGGGGTTATAAAGTATGTTCGATATGGTGACTCGCTCAAGGTCAGGAGGGCACTAGGAAGTTTGATTTGATCTACACGTGCCCTTAAAAAAAATTATATGGACAATTTTAGTAACTATTGACTTCCGCCCGTCACAGTGATATGAATGGAATTGGTAAAATCCACAAACAACCATGCTCCTAGTGAGATTCGAAGTCGCAACCTCATGAGCGGAATATGTGTCGTACAAAGATTTGGATCTTGTTATAGTCTTCATTGTGCTGGGATCCAGGCAATGTGATCATAAGTTAGAATTTAAAAAAAACACTGGCGTAAGAGGTCGATAGGCCCTGAGCATGCCCCAACGCCATCTGTCCGTGTTTGGTGGAACTACGTCCACCTGAGTAACGACTGTGTGGTCAGCACTGCGCGTACCTAACCACAAACAGGCGTATCAGGGGCTTACTAAACCGAGTGTGGCCGTCACGTCTTTATTCACGTGACTCCCCAATTTCCCTCACGACGCTGGTTGGACGTCCAAAAGTGGGACTCCAGCCGGGAATTGAACCCGGAACCACGCGGACATGAGTCCAAAGCTCTAACCACCAGACTGTGGAGCCCCTCATAAGTTAGAATTGGACGGAGAAAGGTTTTGTAAGAACCAACTCTGCAGTTGGATTTAGGCTACAGGAAGTGCATGTGGTTCGTTCCAGAAAATAAAAATAATAAAGTCTGAGGGTCACCGAGAATCGAACATCGAACGTGGGTCATCCAGCTAGTAACCTGGCTTGTGGCTTGAGCCTTAGATGCCTAAATACCATAAATAAATAACATTCAAAAACATCCCGACGCTCTGCTCACTGCTCCAACCAGGACACAGGAAACGAACGCTTTCTGAATCTCTTTATCCTTCTCTAACTTCATTAGTATAGGAACTCATGTCACCCAGTGGATTGAGTTTTGACGGCGATATAGTCTAGCAATCTCTAGGTATCTATTACGTTCAGATTTTCTGCAGGGTAATAAGATCGACATACAAAATATTGAAGACGACGGGCCGACACACAGGTGTCGCTAGTATCGGAGTTGTATGTGAAAATGTTGATAGTATGCTTTTTACGGTTCTATAAAAATCCATTCTCTATCTCTTACATAACAAATTGTTAGAAATAGACCCCCTGAAATCAATTTGTCTCTAACTAACCTGATTTGGTTGAGGGGATAGCATGCATTATGGACAGCCAGACAAAGCGTACGGAAAGGAGGATAAACAATTTTGGTGGGTCGCTGTAAACCTGGATACTCGTAAAATTGAAATTATGGAAAACGTTCCCAACATGGAGGTAGAGGTGAACTGAATTAATACTGTATTAAGTATTTTTTGTCTTCTTTTTTTTTCAGCTTCTCATCTAAATCTTCATAGGCCTATTTGAACATGATTAAGTTAAACAGAAACAAAGACAAATTGCTTAAAATGGAGCAAGGATTGTAAATATTGCCAAAATGGTGTTGACACCGAGCGGCATATCTGCGTTCATTAATCAGCGCTAAGACTAAAGCCGACTTTTCATACAGGCGCTTGCCACCTGCTTTGATTGTGATTTGGCTGAATAGCTAATTGAAGCACGTACTCTACGTGTAACACGAGCTTCTATTGTCTACTCATAAAAATCGAAAGCAAATTATACGGCGAACGTCTGCGAGAAAAGCCAATTGTAAGAAAAAAAAAGTTAGACAAATTAATGTTATTTTGTTCTACTTACTTGGCTTCCAGAGCCAAAGCAAACACTCCGGCTGCTTCAGGAGCAGCTGCCGACGTTCCCGAATGCGTCGTAGTGCACTTGCCATATAGATCAGTGGTTGCCTATTAGAAAGAGAGGAAAAATATTAAAAAATATACCAAATATGTCTTCAGTAATCTCATTATCATTATTAATGGATATATAATGCACAGAATATAAGCTAAAACAGCTAATTGAACTCCCGATATAAGTCCCAATGATATTCAGTTTAACATTTACTTGAAATTATAGCGCGGAATTTGGGAGGTGATTCTTCACATGAAAACAAGAAAATAATTCGTTTGAGGGAATTTCAAATATTCGTAGTTTCGGAGCTACATGTGCTCGAAATTAAAACAACATCGTCACAAATGACCTCGCAGCTCGGCACATAATGACGTAAGCGGTGTCGGCTTAGCAAATTATAATCGAAGTTACATTTATGATTGGTGAATTCAGCTTAGAGGGAATTTCTATTCTTGCCCGATTACACCATATAATTCATTGACAATGAAATTCTCAGGTTGCGAAACCTGTCTATGTATCAGGCACTACTTCGATTGTGCTTTGCTAAGCCGACACAGCTTGCGTCATTGTGTGTCAAGATATGACGTCATTTGTAACATTGCCGTCTTAATTTCGAGAGCCTGTAGCTCAGAAGCTACGCAAATTTTTCAATCTCTTCAAAAGAATTTTGTTCTTGTTTAGATGTGGGGTCTCACCTCCCGAAGTTTGGGACCAGAGGCGTAACTACGATACCACGAGAGACAGCGTTGCCGGGGGCGAAGTGTTCAGGGAGGCAACAGACGACGTAAATATTGGTAAAAATGAGTTAATGGCAAGCCCGGCGAACATGATCTCCCGAAGTTCGATTTCAAAATTTTCTGAGCTGTAAGAGGGAATAATTTTTATGTCTCGACGGGAATTTTAACGTAGTCTGTAGAAAAATCTTCATTTTTAGAAAGCTTGCAACACTGCTCTGCACATTCTGTTGAGAGCTGTTTATTTTTCGAGGTGCAAATATTGGTGTGCACTGTGTGGTTATTACATACGGCATGAAATTGTTCAAATTGCGGATGGATACATTGCTGGAAGGGCCCTAACAGAAGGTTGTTGAATATTCCACGTAGAATATGTGGAACAGAACATGTACGAGAAAAATTGAGGATATTATTTAACCGTCCCTAATATTCCAGTAACACTCACACAGAACGCGATTGTCTATTGTTTTCAACATTTTATTGTTATCTGTTCATTGTTAATTACAGTTCTGTCCATCATCGTTATTTGGTTGGTGGTTTCGTTTCCCCTGAGTATTGAGGTTAACAACTGAAAATCCTATATTAGTTATGTTCTAGCATATTGAGCCTTCTTGTAGTACTCATCAGTTTGATCCGTGTGTATGTTTAAGATTTTCCGGCATTGGCTGGTGCAGGGGCTGTTCATCTGAACTTCGGAGTGCGCTCGTGTCCCTTCGGAAACCACGCCTCCTTTACGTCACAGGCAGATAGCGCATAGGAAATTTCTTAAGAGATGGTGAGAAATAATTTATTGTGGCCTTTTGGATAGGAATTTTTTGATAAAACAAAAAACTGTTATAATCTACGCTATATTGCCTATAATATGAGACAGATTTGGTTTCAATAGCTACAGTACTTTCAGAGCTACGGCCTGTTATTTGAGTTGGATAGTGAATTTTTTATCCTTAAATAATTTATTATGGCTGTTTGGATGGGATTTTTTTTATATAATATGGAATAAGAGTATATAAATTAATTAGCCTTGCCATGTATATCTATATAAGGATAAATTGCGGTATAAAAGATAAATTTTTGCTTGTAATGAAATTTCCACTTCTTTCAAAATTCCTAGTGTCGTATGTTTTCCTTGTACGAACAAGATTATTTTGATTACAGTAAACCTACCAGATATCTCTATGAAATGTGATGCTTTAGAAATAACCTTTCAGTAGTTACTTCAGATTTTCTTTTTGCTCAAAGCGATGTGAGTAAAAAAAAATAATAAAAAATACTTTTTAAGACATACTTTTTTAAAAACAATATGTATTAAAAAGTGAAAAATATTTTTTATGCATGACTAAAAAGAAAAGCATGGCGTGCGCTCTCATATACAGTCACTTTATAAGTTCTTGAATTAGCGCGCCCCATGTTTTTCTTTTTAGTCATTCATAAACAAATTGATTTTTCACTTTTAGTACGAATAGTATAAGAAAAGTATGTCTTTATTTTTTAGTTATTTCTGTGTTCGTATAGTTTTTCTCAAGCTAATGTTTCCTGTCCCAAATCCTAAAGCGTTCTGCAACCAGTCAAACGACAGATCGTTGCAGGTTAGTATTTATTTTAGGTTAAAGAAGTCCATATTAAAAAGAAATATTATAATATGCTTTGAAAATATAAAACTATATGAATGTAACAATAGAATATTGTATTGTCGCCTGACTTACGTCGCTGTGCAAATTTCATCATTGCGTGACGTCGGGAAATAAGTTAAATTAACGTTGCAAGATTTGAGGACACCACGAACCATTGTGAACTAAAGAAAAAAGAATGTAAAAAACTTGTATTTTTACATTTCCATGTTTTCATTCTTGATTCACTGCGTACATGTTATACTAGCAGAGAAATCAGCGAGACCTTGTTGTCAGTATCATAAGCAAAATAATGCATTGGTATAAACTTCACGAAAAATTCGGGAAATGGGATGAAAAAATAAATTTAAGAAAATCAATTTTTCCTTGCTTTTTTTTAACCTTAAGTCCTGAAAGGGCCTTCAGACAATAAGAAAGGTCAATTCCTTATAAACCTTTGCCCATTCTTAATACATCATTAAAGAAATACCTTTACCAGTCAAGGAAAAAATTTAAAACTTTCGTGGTCCATCAACAAAGTCCGTGGTGTTTATCAGTTCGCGCAGTGCCCTGTATTATTCTAATAGATCAGCTAAAAAGACCTTATAATTGACATAAGCTTAAGAAAAAAAATCAGTATAAACTTCACGAACATAACAAAGTAGCCTAGCTCAAAAGAAAGAAGAAATAGAATAAAATGAACATTTTCTGGAATATATTCCCTCTTTTTCGGTCTAACCACCCTTCTGATTATTAAACAACCTTGATCATCATTTTAAAATGTTCAAAGAAACTTAAGAATTGACAGCAAAAATGTTGATCTTGGGGTGGGGGAAGTGGTCACTTTTGTATCAAAAAATTCACATCCAAAAGGTTTTTATAAAATTATTTTTACTATAAACTGATGAAAAATTGAGATTCAAATCAAATAACAGGCTGCAGCTCTGAAAGTACTGCAGCTATTGAAGAATAATATTTTTTATTTTATAGCCCATAGATTACAAATTATAACAGTTTTTGTTGTATCAAAAAATTCCCATTCTAAAGATCTTTATAAAATCATTTTTATTATAAACTGATGAAAAATTGACGATTCAAATCAAATAACACGCTGCAGCTATTGAAGGATAATATTTTTTTTATTTTATAGCCCATAGATTACAAATTATAACAGTTTTTGTTGTATCAAAAAATTCCCATTCAAATTTTTTTATAAAATCATTTTTGTTATAAACTGGTGAAAAATTGACGATTCGAATCAAATAACAGGCTGCAGCTCTGAAACTACTACAGCTATTGAAGCAAAATATTTTTTATTTTAAAGCCTATATATTGCAGATTGTAACAGTTTTTATTGTATCAAAAAATTCGCACTCAAACGGCAATAATAAATTATTTTCCCTCCGCCTATTGAAAGGTTCCCTATGTGCTATCCGCCCTTGACGTCACTGTAGCAAAAACCGTTAGAACATCATTTTGAACTTCGGAAGCGCCTGATGAACATACCTTCTCACTTATTCTGTTGTACGTACCTTGGGCTGGTGTATCTGCGTTTTTATATGTAACTGCTGGCGTGGTCAAATCTGTAAACTGGAAAATTTAAACGTCTGCTGGGTTGACCTAACATCCAGTTTAGTTACTAAATTTCAATACGAAAATATTGCAACGATATTTCTTTGTTATCTGAGACGTAATAGAATATTCTTGGGATATTTTTTAGGAATATTGATCGAATATTCTTCAAGAATATTCCTAAGATATCTCCTAAAACTATTCACAGGATATCGCGGACATTCAGATTTTGTCAACGTATTCTACACATATCCCTCACATATTTTCGAATATTCCAGGGATATCTACATATCCTCTTAGAAATATCTCTGGGACACGCTGAGAATATTCTCGTGTTGTTTGGGTTCAAGCACTTTTCAACGACATTGACTATTAACGTATTCAGAAAGGAACAATTTATGCATACACAGCAAAAATGCCTAAGAAAATTCAACACTTCTCGGTATCATTCCGTTCAAGTTTCAGATTTCTTTACAATGATACAATGAAGTTTTAAACTACCAACTGTAACTAACAAAACATTTATTGAACGTATTTGTAATATATTCACTATAAAATAGATAATACAAGATAATGCGGGGCCGTGGTGGCTCAGTGATAGAGCTCTCACCTCTGCTGCTTCGAGTCCTCAGTTCGATCCCTGCTCATGCAATGTGGGCTTTGTGCTGGACAAACACGCAGTACGTTGATTTTCTTGGGGTTCTCCCGTTTCCTCCCCTACTTTCTTCACTCCACCATCCTCCATCGGACCTGAGGTTAAAGATGCCTAAAGGTCTTAAAAATTAAATTCAAACTCAAAGGGTAAAGCAGAATCCACCCGCTAGGCTCAATCCAACGTGCGTACCAAGTTTCAGACCTAGGCTCAATCTTTCATGGGAAAAAGTAAATAGTTCCTTTTCTTTTCAATCTGTAAGTTTCCCTTGATATTTTTTTAAGGAAGATGTCCTTGCGTCATTGCGCCAGGTATGAGATTTAGTAGTAAAGTAGTCCATAGGGTGTGTCAAAAGTAATGTGCATAAGTTGAGGAGTGAACTCTTTCACCGAAAAAACAAGAAAATGTTTATTTGAAAAAATGTTTTTGAAAAACGTACTTTTGGCGCTAGAGATACGCAAATAACCTAACATCTCGACTGGAAATTGTGTCAGACACGTTGACTTTGACTGAAGGATGCAGCTTAATAGGATATTTCTATAATTGCGTACCGTGCAGTAGCAATTACTTGATAATGGAGTTCTTATGTGGGGAATCCCCAGTATATTGTTGTGAAAAAGATGCTTTACAGTTGAATTATAGATTGCCTACTGGCTGTAAACTCTGAATAACCTTCTATGGATGCTATAAATTCAGAATGCTCAGTTCGGATGGGCGGCTGCTAGGTTCTTTTCCAGGACCTTATGACCGCTAAGTCTACGCTCAGCTTAGCGCTGACTAGAAGCTTAGCGCGGTAGATTGTGGAACTGACCCTTAATCAGATATGTGAATCCTATAGCAACTAAAAACGGCTAACATGAGTCATGAACCTGAGAGAGGCTAAATTGAACATTTTAAGGGAGAGACGAAAAAAGTGGCACTAATGCATGAAACTCCCACTGTTAACAGGAAAACCGTGCACGAATGTGCATTTGTTTTCAACTTTCTTTCACTCTGATGTTTTCTTGTTTTCGTTGGGCGCGTGAAAAGCTTGCAGAGTTTATGATGGTCGACGTCTACAACGAAACTGATAACTGCATTGCGTAGTTCATTGTCTGCTTTAACAAAGCAAAACAAGTCATTTTAACACAGCTTAACAACGAATACGGCGTTAAAAAGAAATTTAAGTGCTGCTGTGATCTAATAATGTAAAAAAGGCATTGCAGTTCATGTTTAGTATAGAGATAAGGTTATTTGTGAGAGCTGCTCCAAGTATTTGTTTTGTATGGTAAACTTTAACTGAATATTGAAAAAATAGAAACTTTGAATATTAATTTCCTTTTTTAATCTTTTCTCTTTGCTTTATGTTCAGTAAGTTGACTAACATATCAAGGAAAATACGTTTAAAGTTGAAATTTATTTGCTACTTTTTTAATTTTTTTAACAAATAAAATATTTTTATTTATTTCTGATTCATGAAGATTACATATATTCAATTACAAAAATTGTAGTTAATCACATTCACTGCAGATCGTGATCATCAAATACATGTTGAAAATCATTGAAAAAGTCTGAATGTACTGCTTTCTCATTTGCCGCCAAATACATTAACAGGCCACCAGAACCTCCTGCCTCTTCACTCTCCATGTATGGTCCAGCTCCTTCAGGAAACATTTCATCTGCTACAACGGTAGGCTTCATGTTAACAGTTACCTACTTATAATTATGGAAAGTGACAAACGTTCCGTCAAATAAATCAAAATTACGGTAGGAATATCTCATCCAGTTTTTGGCCTTTGGGTATGGCTCTCTGTATTGAAGCAACATTACTTCATTGAACTGCCATGCTTATTTTTTGAATTAGGAAGGTGCTTGCTCTATCATCACCAGATAATTGGATGATACACTTACCTATTTCCTTTATAATGTTGAGGCCTTCTTTTCCCCATGAACCACTGGATTCGATAGCAATGGCTACAAAATGGTGGTACTTCTCTGTAAGATTACTGAATTTTCTCCTGCTTTCTGTTTCTTTTCGACTGGCGATGTAGCCCGGGAAATGAAGGGACAAAAAGGTCGAATGTCGGGAAAAATTAGTGACAAGCTGAATTTCCGCCAGTTGTTAGAGCACAACTAGAGGAGTATTTTCTCAAAAGTCCCCTAAAATCCCCCCGGTGCTTTCCCCCCAGCCCCTTAAAACGTTGGCCCCCCACAATTTTCCGGCGAAATTATAGACATAGACAAAAGTACCCATAGCTACTACCCTAATTGTCACAAACAAACTATTCATATCTCGTTTTGTTTGTAATAAAACAAGCTTTCCAATGACCTTACTCAGGCAGGGCTGTGACCTAAAATAGGGAGAAGAGAAGGGAATTTTCGGTAATTCTCCGGGAATTTTCCTTTAGAAAATCCCTTTCTCTTAGAATTTCTGGGCTCCAGGCGGCCATACTACTACGCTGATGGTAAAAGCGAATATCTCAAAAACTGCCTTGTCCTATACGTAATAAATTCCCGAAGTATCATTACAATACAACAGATTCATCAATAGGAAAAAATCTATTAACCGTGAATCGTTAGTTTCTGACAATTAGGGCAGTAGCTATGGGCACTTTTGTGTATGTCTATATTTTCTTCCAGAAATTGCGGGGGCCCAACGTTTTAGAGGGCTAGGGGGAAAGCACCGGGGGGGGGGGTTAGGGGACTTTTGGGAAAATACATCTCTAGTTGTGTTCTAACAACTGGCGGAAGTTCAGCTTGTCACTAACTTTTCCCGACATTTTCCTTTTATTGACTAAGCTCATGTATCTCGCCTGGGTTGCGGAAAAAGGGAGGTTGGAAGGAGAAAAAATATAATCCTGAAATAGGCTAAAATAGGTTTTATAAATCCTAAAACGATGTTTAGAAAATCCTAAATATCCGGGCTCTACTCATAAGTATACTTACCACTCCTGTGTTGGGATCTTTCGCTCCATTGCTGAAGGTGGACGCGAGAGTCGAGGAGCAACTTTCATCATAGTGAGCATTCTCGCCGTTATTGATGGCGGAGTTGATGGAGATGGTCCACATACTGGCTGCGTAGCCATCACAATTGCAATCATCGTCCTCACCACCGTCACCACTTGCCCACACGTAGATGTTTCCCAATCCATTTCGGCCCTGCAAGATACACAACATTTGCAATAAGTACCACTGGTAACAATGTTAGTAAAGTTTTTTTCTACAATATTCAAAAGCACCGACAGAAGCTGACTGTTTTAACAAATTAAATTAAGTATATTTTCAAAGTAGTTAAAAAAATGATCTTGACTCTATTACATGTAATCGGTGGTTTATACGAGCCGGTATGTTTTTGCCAGTAATAAATGGAGGGGGACTTACTGACGTCATTGTTGTGACGTCACATAATGAAATCGTATCCAGAGTACAGTTACTATTCCAAATTATACTGGTTCTAACCAATGTGTATGTTGAATATCAATGGATAGTAATCCACAACCACCAAGTACGTATCTAGAAGTTGGTTTTGAGAGGGGTTTCGGGGAAGTCCGAGGTGTGTCTGGCTTTGAAATGTATATAAAATATAAATAATTACACTTAAATTTATATTATTTTATATAGAATTCTAAATTTGGGGTCAGCACCGGACCTGATCCCTAAATGGTCAAGATATACATTAGTTAATGTGGGGGGTATCATCCCCCATTGGGAGGATCTAGCAGAATCACTTATACGAAATCCATGTTTCAAGTTATATCTAGTCAATAGTGAGCATCTGAAATAAATAAAATACATTGCATCCAAAATGTTCGAAACTGTCGCTCCTGAAAGGTTAGTGCATTAGTATTTTGTCTCACGGCTCCAAGTCCAACTGAATCCACTGTACGAAGTGGTTCGAAATTCACTTTATTAAAAACTGTAGGTTCTGTCCTTAGAACAATTTCACCAGCTTGTTCAGGACGTTAATAAGAATCAAAGTAAGCAGTAAAAAGTGATAATTAAACCATTAAAGAGAAAATAATATTCTCTGAACAAGTTAGTTGTTGGGTACAAGAAATCTTCGCAAGACATTCAGAAACATTAGGTAATGTGAAACCCCAAAAAACTGGTTAAAGTACATTATTAATTGTCAGCTTGTTACATGTTGAAGGCATGATGTGTTTTGATGAACACTCTTCCAGAAAAATAGTATCCAGAACCTTAGATTAGGCACCATCCCGCCACACGTCTGGAGGGATTGAGAAAACTCCTTGTAAATCCCAAGTCAGGATTGTTCGCATGAGCGCGATTCGAATCCGCGTCGCTCCCCAGTGTTTATGCTAAGACAGTGATTGTAACTACTGAAATATATTACTGTTTTTAGAATTTTTTTGGTAGCCTGAAGCCATCACCGCGTATTTCCAAGATTTAATGAATAAAACAAGATATCCAATGAGCCAGAGAATGTAATCTTTTTACAACGTTATTAGCTCCATCTACAAAAACACCTTTGAAATTCAATTGAATAAGTTGGGAAGACTTAATGCTTCATTCATACTTCCTTTATGGTTTACTGTAGAAATGAATGAAAGACAAAAAAATGTGTTGTTTTCTATTTTTAAAAAAAAGCTTAATCTAAAGCATTGTGATTGTCTTCTGTTCAGAGGAGCCGAGTAATTTCGCCTTTATGTTGAAAACAATGTTGCCAGATCTAAGCTACTGTCTGTTCTTTCTTGCCTGTATTCTCTTTTCATCAGAGCACATAAAGCCTCTTACATTCGCTTCCTTCCTTTTTCCTGTCTGTAATCCTCCTCCGAGAGAGGAATTAATCTTTCCGTAAAATACCTTCCAACTCCACATTCCAGAACGAAACAGCAATCTCTTGTTTCCAGTGCTTTTCTGCATGAAAATTCTTTTTGTTATATCTCGCGCACTCTGTGTCCCATTTTTTTGTTTTTCTTTCGAGGAAACATCATGTCGTTACATTGTTGGAATTATTACCTCTCTTATCCTGTCTATTTCCCTTGGAGTGGTGGGGGGACTGCCACGAGAAAGATTGGATGTAATAGACCCTACTCTGATGAGGACCTTAATCCATACGCTGACTTCATGTAATGACTGGATTTCTAGTTCTTTTGTTTCGGGAGCGAGTCTAGAAAGATTGTGAAGATTAATATCATAGCTTGAACGTCTAATTTAATCTTCCATCAGCTTTTATAATGTGGATCATATCTTGTTTGGAGGCGAGAGAATGGTGAAGAAAAGTAAGAGAAACGGAAATGAAAGCATGGATAAAAGAGACGTAGAAGGAGTGACAAGAAAGATACAGAACGAAAGAGAGAAAGAAATAATAAACGAAACAATGAGAGATAAAGGGGAAAGAAAGGAGAGAGAGAAAAATAGTCAGAAAGAAGGAAGAAAGACATAGAAATAAAGAGAAAAATAGGGAGAAAGAGAGAATAAGAAAGAGGAAAAGAATTAAATTGAGAAAGAAATGAAAATACGAAGAAAGAGAGAAAAAGAATGTATGACAAAAGAGAGATAGGCCTATCCTATATTTTGGTCTTACTCCATCTAGTCATTTTCAACTTATCAGGGGACTTCCAGATTTTTGCCTATCCCTGTAGCTTAATTCGTTTTTCTATTAAGAGTTGAAATTTCCCAGCAAGTCAAAAGCCGACCCCGATGGCGGACCGACCAACTAGTAGTAGGGAAATAGTTGGGGGAAGGTCGGCGCGATACGTTTGGTCATCGGGCCATTTCCCGGACCGCCGTCGCGTCGGAGGCATATGGGCTTACTTAACTTCACCCAGCACCTGACCGCTGACGTCATCTCCTTGTCGGTTTTCTTCAAAACACCCATATTAGTCTGCCCATCGGCCCCATGCCTTTACCGACCAAATACCGACGTCGCCTGGCTAGCAACATTAAAACCGGGATAACTTTGTAACCGTTAGTTCTGGGTAAAAAAATTGTAATAGCAACTCATAAAGAAAAATTTACGATCTTTCATTTTGTACTCCTGAAAAAATTTTCTGTACAGGCCACCATTTATGAGATAAATAAAAAAAAAGAACTATTTTTGGTGCCAATTTTTCGAAATTGCAGCCGAAGCACAGCTGGGAATGATGGGGAGTTTTAATATGTTCTTCAGTTCAACAAGTACTATATTTCTGCCAAGTTTCATGCTTTCACAAATTTCTTTTGGGTTCTATGTGCTTAAATTTACTGAACTCTATGGTTCCTAGCAGCAATTTTAGAAACTAATTCTACCTAATTACCTTACTTTGCCGTACTGAAGCAAAAGAAGTACAGTTTTTCGTTATATTTTTATTTTATCCACATAAGGGGGGGTCAATGTAGTGTATAGCCTACAGTTAGGATACGACGTTGTACGATTACAATTTATTAAATTCGGGAAATGTTCTTATAAGCTAAAGAGCTTAATAAAGCTGTTGCTTCCTTGTTAACGAGTTTTTCAATCTAGAAGCGTATGGATATTTCATAATTATATTCAAATTCTTCTTAAAGGATCACAAAAGAGAACTATTTCAAGAGGAAGCCTCACTTTAGAGTGTGACTGTTTATATGAACTTAATGTTATTTTAAAGAAGGGTTAAGAAACAAAAAAAAAAGTTGAATTTCTAAAAGACGATAATAAACGACCTAATTTGTCGTATCGATATTAAAAAAGATAACATGATAGGAAAAATATTTTTTTATTATTTTTTCGTTTTAGATCTCTTGAGAAAAATTTTCGCGAAGTTAAATACCTCAGCTTCGGAAACTTCTCTCTAGTCCCATTTCATCGATCGCAAGAAGTTTGTTTCGTTTTTTTTTTTCCTTCTCTTTTCTCATAACAGCCGTTTCCTTCATTTCTGCAGTACCACGGGTACTAAAGAGCACACACAGCACCAGCATCCCCCGTTCTCCCTGCATCTGGCTCCTCCCGCAGGGAGGTGGGTTGCGTGGCAAATGGTGGTAGAAAAGTGGGTTTGGGAAGCGAATAGATTTGACGAGTAAGGTTGAGAGTAGTCTCTATAGAAACACAGAGAAGTAGTGGTAAGGATGGAACGAGGGTTATGCCCTCTATATGGAGAGCGGTGGAAGGAGGCACCATGAAGCTTAGTTCGAATTGAAAACGCCAAGAGACTGGAACGTCTCTCGTCGATAAGACAAGCAAAAAAAGGAAGAGGGATAAAGAACGTTAAAGCAAAATATAGAGAAAATGAATAGGGAACGGAAACAAAAGAAGTAAAAAGAAAGGGAGATACGCGGAAGGTCGTTCAATTGAACTAACTCCGAAGAAGCTTATCTTCTAAAGCCAACTTCTAATATTCAAAAGACTTTGTGGAGTCACGATACGACGACGTTCCAATGATGTTGAGCCGTATCTGCTTTAAGAATGAGCCTTAGCGGACGTCAGGGAAAGCTTGCTGACGTCGCTGGGGTCTGGAGTCAGCCATCAATCAACATCGAATGTTCACCATCCTCTAGTTCACCGCAACCGCATGCGGTTTCTGATTTTCTCCCAGTTTTCTTCAGCTGCTCATGCAGATTATAGAAGAGAAAAGTTTGTAACACGAATATCCTACATGCAATGCATCTTTTGTATTTATAATAATTAACTTTATTCTTGCTTTTAACGAGCAAATGATAAAGTAATATTTAACGATCTTAGTTTTTTTTTGTTTCTATCGCTTAACAAACTTTGTATGCATTTGAAGAGTACAGGGAAAAACCTGATAAGTCCATGTTCTTTATTTTTCTAGGAGACTAATTGAAGACTTCCAATATTTAATTTTCTGAAGTTATTTTCTTCGTTTTTATTTAAAATGGTAAAGTATAAAGAGGATAAATATTACTTTTTAAGTTGTATACATTAAGGGATATAACAATACATTCATTTTTTATCATCAATACAAATTTTACAGATGAGGAATCTGACAAATCCACGACGTATTGCGTGATTTAAAGCCTTCTGCTATTACGGTAGTTACTAACACTTGTCATTATTTGAAGTTTCCACTTACATGAGTATTACCCATGGGTGAGTGGTAACATTCACTGCCTTATAATCAAGAGGTACCGGTTCGATTCCCGGTGGGGACACAAGTGGTTCAGAGTCCACGTTAAAATGTAAGTCTCGTCCTTGGAACGTCTTCTTCCTCCGATGGAAAGCAACAGCAAACCACAATAGGTTCACCTTGCTCAGGGACCTTCGGGTCAGGACCTGCCTTCGGGAAGAACACACATCATCATCATCCACTTACACGAGTCTCCTGCATCATGTGATTGCAGTCTTCAACGTTTCGTGACGTCACTAATACGACCAATCTTCTTCCTCTTCTTCGTATGCTGCTTCGAAGCCATATTTTTCTTCTTGAATAGAAGATTCACGCTCTTCTATGTTCATATTTACACACAAGTAGGTAGGAATCCTTTCAAAACACATTTCAAGGCCCAACTAAAAAGAACCAAATTAATCCTAACAATGACTGTGTGATAACAACAACAATTGGCTGTTGTTACCATTATAGCTATACAAGCCAAACATGAAAGACGAATACATTTATCCATTAGATTTTTTGGACTTGTAAGAATATTCTGTTTTGCATGGACTTGTAAGGTCCCCCACCACCCTGTATGCGTTTTTAAGATATTGAAATATCTCTTAACTTGTCAGGTTGTTGTCCAGTTCAGAGAAGCCACCTGTAGGCAAACTATTAGAAGGCAAAAAAAACAAACAAATAAAAACAAACGAAAATTGGTAATTTTGGACTTATCAGGTTTTTCCTTCTACTCTTCATTTGCTAACTTTTCTGCTTTAAACCGGGCTTCCATCCCATTTTGCGTGAAATCACTATTATAAGTCTACTATATTCTTATCTATAAACAAGAGATTTCGTGAACTTCTGGACACTTGAAGAAAATATATACAGGAATACGACCTTTAAGGTTAATGCAAAACAACTATCTTTATTCTAAGGGCGCTATTACACTGTCGAGCTTGCTGATCAGCTTGAACAGTTTGCTCGACGAGCTTAACGCTAAATGGGAGCACTACATCCGTATATGTGTGTGTGTGTGTGAATTCACGAAATTTCAAGGCTGTTTGCTACAAATGCAAGATTAGAGGGCTCAAACTGTCAAAGAAGAAAGTTCATAGCTATTTTAAGAACCATCTTTTGATCGTTAGACTAACAAATAAAAGTTTCTTCTAAATCCTAAATCTTTCGACTAATTCCTACTCTTCTTTTTCCTCTTGTGCGTATCACCTAGCAATGTTGGTAATTATTTTTGGAAACTCGTTGGTCACGGAAGAAATAAAAATTATCTTTTTATCGGCGACTCATTGCTTCTATTGCATCCAGAAACTCCTAACAGTGTGATTAATATCACGAAAATTGAAATTGAAAATATATAGAACTGTTACTTTGCAGGTAATATTGAAAATAAATAATTTCTTCCATAGAGTTAGGAATATAAATAGAGGGAACCTTAGGCTGTTTTGTTGGAGAGGGGAATGAAGCCAAGAGACGGAAGGGACGAGGCATTTCGGCCATATTGACTGGCCCCATATTTAGAGACCCTTTTTTTCGAGTATCGCCTCTCTGAGGTGCACTCATCCTCTTATCGAAAAAGGCAATCCTCACAGTACTCGGTATAGAGGGACTCTAATGGGGCCACACAAAATGACTGCCGATGAACCGAAATTTGGCTTCATGTGACGTCATGTATGTTCTCTCTATTTTCTTCCTAACTCTATGATTACTACCACTTCTTAATAAAATTAGAAACTTCTTCTCTCCTTTATATTTAAGCCCGTAGATATGTATATATTTGCCCGTAGACTCTTATCTCAGTTGCCTTTCAGCACCGTGAATTCCAAAGAGTTAATTCGACTTTGACATAGAACCATGTAAAGATCAAGATGCCCCTAAGATAGCTCAGGACTTTTCCTGCAGTGAAACAGTATTCATTAAACAATCTCATTATTAAAATATTAGTAAAGAAAATTGCTTCCTTAATTGTTTAAATTACATCTAAATCTTTTTCGATATCCAACAATTATGCCATCTTTTGTATTTTACTAAACAAATTTCGCATTCGTATTCGTATTTTGTAGCCTAGCGCGGAAATGGCTAATTATGCTAATCCATTGCGCGTTTGTTTTAATAATTGTTGTTTCATTATAATATTTATAATATAATATAGTTTTACAGTCTAACAGTCTTAATAATTGATGTTTTAAGGTCAGTTATTTATTGGTTGCTATGGTTTATGTCCGCCATAGCTGTCAGTCACTCTTAACTCTCTTGTCACTGTCGCATTTGATGTTGTTATCACAGTTAATTTTGAATTTTCTTGATATAAAACTATTATATAGAACACTACAACACTTAATAACACTACTGAGTAAATTTTCTTGAAGGAAATGCCGAATAAACTTTGGAATGTTGTAAAAAATACACAAGAGATTTCAGCAGCTTCTAGTAACCCACCATCTTGCCAACCTCTAAACAAATTTATCTCGCTTTGCCAATAATGTATTCTATCTATTTACATTGTTAATTGATTAAATTCATATACATATTGAATCTCAATTGAATCCCTTACTTAACTTAAAACTTCGTATTACAAGCATGTAATACGCCTATAACAATATTTTACAGTTGCGAAAATACGACCCTGGTAAATGAACATAAATTACGAGTGTTTGAAAATAAGGTTTTGAGAAAGATATTAAGGGTTAAAACGGGACGCAGTGGCGGTTCTAGAGAGGGGACGCGGGTGGCGAGAGCCCGCTCCTTAAGGAAAGATATTTTATATTTTATAACAATATTTCTACAATTAACTTCTGAAAAAGCTTCGATTTTTTTTCCCGGGACAAATCTAATTTATTTAGAAATATCAAATTTTGGAGAAAAATATGATACATTTATATAATATGATAAATTTATACTAATAAATACATTTGGTGCAGAAATATCGAAAAGGTCTGTGGTGCATTCTTCAGACCTACGGCCCTCGTCACGAAAATTCTGAATCAACAACCTAGTGGGACGTCATTCGCCCATTCCAGATCCTACTAGATCTTTTTTTTTTTTCAGAATGGAATAGAAGCCGTGTTTAATGTGAACGCAAAAAGAAAGAAAACCAGGCTAATTAGTGATTGCGCTTTTGTTTGTTTTTCTTCATTGTATTCATAGCTTGTCTATTTCCTCATCACAGTTAACCTGTACAGAATATACGTATTTGCTTATTTATGTGTATACGATGAGCACGGTAAGCTGAACACGAAAGCAACCACCGAAGCAAACTGGAGCGAGTTAAACCATTCAAAACGTCAAATGTCAAACAGGCACGGAATTGCATTGTTCCTCATGTCGATTACACAATATGATTGCATTTTGTATACGAGTCCTGGTCTCTATAATGACTGATGAAGTTAAAAGTAATGACATATTTTTCGTTTTCAATTTTAAGTAAAGCGTCACCATTTGACATTTTAAGACCTTTCTCTCTCTCTCCTTGAGCACTGTCACATTTCAATAAGGATACAAACAAAACTATTATATACGATACCGGTACGCACTACTGCTTTAATCTTGTCTCGGTGCAGTAAATATAATCACGAAAGTTACGTCACCAAGGGGAGTAGGCTAAGTGAGCACAGGGAGTGAGTTATTTTTGAAACACAGGAAAAGAATCTAACCACTAACCTGCCAGTGTTCACTTAGCATTGTAAAATGTTGAGAATACAAAAAAGAAGTGAGAAGAAGAATTTATTTATAAGTAGCCCAGTAGCACATTGATGTTCGCCGGTATCAATTACGCATAATTTGCGAAATCATTCGATGTAGTTATTTATTATTGATCAATATCGAATGGTAAAGTATTTTGCCGATATAGATTACTATCGGTAAGCGCCCTCTTTCTCTGAGAGAAATTTACTGTTTTATTTACATATATTTTTACAGTAGTTTTAAAAAAAAATGTGACCTTGATAACATCCTGTCTTTATTCAACTAACCTATATTCTTTCTCGTTTTGATGTACAGTTGAAAATTTTTGCTGTTGCCTGAGGATAGATTCGAACCTGAAACCTTGTGAGTTATTTGTAGTCCGTCGTTAACGGTGTAGATCACCCCCGCCATCTTGGTATGACCTTTCCATTAATTTAAATGGAAATTGTTTGGCTAGTCTTATGTCTCTCAGGAGCGTATTTTTTAACTCCTGTCTTCGCCTAGTGTTTCGTAACCTTTGCTTTGACTCATGCTATTTAAGAAACTTCACAAACCAAAACTACACGAGTCAAATAACCACCAAAGCAAATTTCGTGAAAGTAGAACTTGAATATTCTAATTCTGAGAGACATACAAGTAAAACGATTCCCAAGGTCATACCAAGATGGCGGGAATGATCTGCACCGTTAAGCCACTACGTTACAGAGACATCCATCGGCAAATATGCGTCGATTACGCTTTTCATCAACTTAGACATGGAATATGGTGACATAGACGGTATTTTCATTTCAGAATGACTTTACGCAGGAAGCACGTAGACGTTTTCTACATAGCACGTATCATGTTTCCATTATATAGAAATTTTCGAACACACACGATGCTATTTCGAATATCGGCAAATCAATATCTTCAGACAGTGATATTTCCACAAATGTCATATTTTAATATGCAAAATTTATTTTTGTGTATTTCCTGATTGAAATACAACACTTTTCTTAAGTGTCAGGAACAAGATTGAAAGTCGAGATATCGTACCACACTAATATCGATCGAAATGGAACCAGAACGGCCAGCCATGATCGATATCCGTGTTATTGGCCCAGTATTGATCCTATATTCTTGTTCTACGGTATCTACTAGGGTAGGAAGAAATAAAGTCATGTTTTTGTTAAAAAAAAATACCTGCGCAGGAATCGAAACCCAGCCTTCCGACCAGTAATGCAACTCTCTACAACGCAGCAAGCCAAATACCGACCCCGACCAACTAGTAGTCGGGGAATAGGTGGCGTTTCGTCGTCGGGATATTTTCCGGGCTGCCGTCGGATCGACATAGAGGCGTAATACCGCCCAGTACCCTCCCATCAGCCTCGCCTACGCCGACGTTGCCTGGCTTACTGGGCACCTACGCTAGGCTGCCAGCTAACGCTTCGGAAAGCCTTTAGGTACTTCAGAGCATGACTCATGGCTGTGCGGTAACGTGAAGCTATTTGCGTGATTCTTTTTTTCTTTTCAAAGACAGTTTTTCCTCTTGTAAGTATAGGGCAATAAACACTTACAATTCCAAGTAAAAGACTAGTGATTTCCCTTCGCGATCATTATATTTAGAGACTGGATTTTAGGAAAGATGCCTTTTCTTTATTGCTCGAAATATTGTAAAACAAGTGAAGCGGAGCCCATTCGGGAAACTGTTCATATATGCTTTGCCAGGGTTCAGCCGCGAACATCCTATTTCCATGATCAATGTTTCGTTGAAAAAAATTGAGGCAAGACCGTTCCAACGACATCTCGACCCAACTTCCTAGATCTTAGTTCCTGAGTTGAGTGTCTCCCCGTATCTCGGGACCCGCCCCTTTGATCTAGATAAATGGTACGCATTTGAACTCGTCTTCCGAGACCTTTGCAATGTCACTTCAATCACCTTCCTAGTCTTCTAGTTGTTCCT
Organism: Lepisma saccharinum; assembly: GCA_022664845.1. Lineage (NCBI taxonomy): Eukaryota > Metazoa > Arthropoda > Insecta > Zygentoma > Lepismatidae > Lepisma > Lepisma saccharinum. The sequence continues at coordinate 132,269 of JAGDQP010000002.1, forward strand.
GAATTGAAAATTGTCGACAGACGGACAGAGCGTTGTTAAAACACTTAATGCTGAAGGACAAAAGTTAGAGGTCCGATCAAAATATTTAGTTAAAGTTTATTTTGAGGTTGCAAGTTCGCTTACAGACAGCTTTAGTTTAAATATATTTGTCTATAACGTCCATGTTTTTTGTACTTAAATGCCTATTAATTTGAGATGAGTAGAACAGGATTCTGAAGCAACTGAAAACCGGATTCTGAAGGAACCAGTTTTGAGGGAGTAATCTACCCAGATGCAAGATCCAGATACGAACTTTCAGTTCCACATCTGCATCCGGTACTCGGTTCCATCCGGATCCTCAGCTCCAACTTCCAAGTTCCGGATCCGGATCATGTAACCATTCCTATTCAAGAAGCTGAACCCTGCCATGACACAAATGTTTTGCTAAATCATAAGAAAACAAGCATCAAAGAAACAAGAAAAAACGGCTATTTACACTTTAAAGCAGAGAAAAAGAGTCAGTACCTTGAAACAAATCCACGCGCAATCATTGTTGATAAAAATTTAGGCGTAGCTATGCGGGAACAAATGTCTATGTGACATTTGTATGTAAGTGGAATTATTTACAAAACAGAGGTCTCTGATGTGTTCTTGATATGTATTTCCAGTTGGTTTGAGCATATTGCAACAAATAGCCTTAGTTTGCAGAACTTTCTGGAGGGAAATGTGCTACGAGAATAGTGGTACAAAAGTCTATGTTACATATGTTTCCATTGAGTGAGCGCGCGCTTAAACATTGTGTTGGATTTACAGAACAAAAGTCTATCTATGTTACATCATACAACGTCACCCCGCACTACGAACAAGACTTAACTTCCTTGCCATTTTCCTCAAATGATACACAAAAAATGTAACAAAGACGTTTGTTTGCGCATGCGCCTCAATTCTTGAAAAAGTAACTTTTCATAATTTCCTTCAACGGTCTATTCTACAGACAGATTCCATTAGAGCGTGTGTTAATGGATCAACATCTGTACTCGATTCGAATATCCGAATCCGGATCCATGCATCACTACGTTTAATGCCTATGCTTTTTTCTCAAATCCATCCGAAAGGTATCTGCAGACAATCCTGAAATTACTTTTACCATTTCTTTAAAACTAATTGGACAAACTATTAAAGTACAAAAGGAACTTTACGTCCTAAAAGTTTATTTCTGTTCACCTGCATTGAAATTTGAATAATTGACGTAAAACGAAAAAAAAATAATACAAAAGTCTTTTTAAAGACATACTTTTCTTAAACAATTTTTACTAAAAGATAAAAAATAATTTTGTGTATACATGACTAAAAAGAAAATAATGCGAGGCGCTCTCATATACAGCCACTTTATAAATTCTTCCATTGGCGCTCCCCAAGCTTTTCGTTTTAGTCATGCATAAACAATTTTTTTTTTTTACTTTTTAGTACAAATTGCTTAAGTAAAGTATGTCTCTAAAATGTTTTCTATTAATTTTTTGTTATTTCGGTGACTTTTCCTCAAGCTAATCTTTCGTGACCAAAATCCTAAAGTGTTCTGCAACCAGTCAAGACTATACTTCGTTGCGGGCTAGTATTTGTTTTAGGATAAAGAAGTCTACATGACAATTAAAATATGTTTTTAAAATACAGAAATGAAAGTATCAATGGAATATTGTGTTGTCACCCGACCTTGTGCAAAACTTCAATATTCGATGAGGTCGGGAAATGAGTTAAATTAATGTTACAAAATTTGAGGACACGATGAACCATTGAGGATTAAATAAAAGTATGTAAAAAGGCGGGAAGCCCCACTCGCACTCTTTGTATATAGCGTTGAAGAGGCATTCAAAAGGGTTCTCAACGTTTTATTTCCATGTGTTCAACTGGAGGAGTCGAAGATTTTTATTATTTTGAAGCAGAAACCCATTGTCAAGGTTTCCAGCATTACTCCACAGAGGCTCTTTGCATAAGTGTGTGGGGAGGTGTGTGTGTGTGTGAGTGAGAGAGAGAGAGAGACAGAGGAGTGGGGGGTGGGGAGGGGTAAGAAGAGGAAGAAATATCACATAGTAGTGGCTTTAACCTTTGCGTCTACATGCGGAATCACGTTCTTCGCTAGGCACGTGTTACACACGGAACACTATCACCAATATTAACACAATCTACGCCGACAAGACGTCATCAATACTCGTTTCAGAAACACAGGAGTCCACGTGCACTTCCAGTCAGACAACAATAGCGAGACCAAGAAATGTCTGAACGTTATTTATGTAAACAGTTCTATAACACCAGAAGTCAAAATGCCGTATATTAATATGCATTCATAATGTTGTTTTTTTCGCTAAAGAAACTACAGAGCAATTGTTATTATACAATGAATAACACATGGAAATGAACCATTTACTAAACAAAATGATGGTTGAAACAATACATTGTGAAAATAGAGCATATTGTTTTTTAATGTCATGTCGCTATTTTATGCGTTCAGGGATGTCAGATTTTCTAAATGAAAAAAAAAAAAACGGGACATTTCAGACATCCGTACATATTCAGCCGTTTTCTATCCACTGCTGGATGAAGGCCTCCCCAATTTTCTTTCCACATAACTCGGTCTGCTCTATCCTCATCCATGTAGCTCCTGAAAAGCGATTGATTTCATCTATTTATCTTGCATTTGGACGTCGTCTCGGTCGTTTCTTTTCTCTGAGAATCCAATGTAGTACATTCGCCGTTCAACTTCCATCTCTTCGCCTAACTATGTGACCAGTCCATCTTCACTCCATCTTCTTCGATGTCCTGATTATACCTTCTACCTTTGTTTGTGCGCGAATCCATTCATTTGTCTTCCTGTCCCTCCTCGTTATTTCTAACATGCATCTCTCCATTGCTCTTTCTGTGACTGTTAATATTTAAGTTGTTTGCGCATTCAATGTCCAAGTTTCACATCATACATAATTACAGGTAAGACATATTGGAATAAACTTTAAAATTATAAATTTTAAAAGTGATTATAAATTTTACGCAGACATATTGCTAGTTTGGTTTTGAACATAAACTGAGGTCTTCCAAAAAAACTCCACGCCATTTTACATTTACCATTTATTTCATCCGTCAACTTGGCATTCGATGTTTTGAGCTGCCCCAGGTAAACATACTCATCAACTATTCCTATTGTCTCTCCATGAATCTTTATTCTCTCCTTTTCAGCATGTTGATTGTACATTACTTTTGTTTTACTTAAATTCATTTTAAGGCTATTTTCGAACTCTCTTTACTCACCTCTTCCATTCTGGTTTGAAATTCATTGGCACTTGAAGCAAACAGGGCTATATCATCAGCGAATCGTAGGTGATGAAAATATTCGCCATTAATTTTAATTCCAACTTCATCCCAGTTTTAATTTTGGAACACTCCCTCCGGTACCGCAGAAAACAATTTTGGAGAAATTGAGTCTTCTTACCTTATCCCTCTTCCAACTTTAAATTTTTCACTCCCTTCATGCAGTCTAATGACAGATGGGACACTCGAGTAAATGTTTCGCAGTAACGTGATGTATGCACTTTTTCGATGCCTTGATATTCAAGTGATTTAAGTACTGCTGCCAAGGAGACCGAATCGAAAGCTTTTTCAAAATCTATGATTTCAGACATACTGGAAGTTCATATTCATTAGTCCTTTCCATGACTTCATTCAATGCTTGTACGTGGTCCATTGTGCTAGTTCTTCCTCGGAGTAATACAATTCTCTTGAAAATTTCAAATATTTTTTATAATTTCCTCTTTATTTCATGTTGAGATCCCATCAAGTCTGTTAACTGCAATTATTTGCTTCTTCTCTATCATGAGCTGTTGTTTGGTTTCCTTCAGGCTCTTTGTTTTCCTCGATTGTATTTCTAACAAGATGCTCGTTGTATCTACATACATCCTCTTTTATTTTCTTCCTTACGGTTTTATTTAGTTTCATGTACACAATTTCTCTTTATGTAATTTTTCTCTTCTTTCATTTCCCTCTTTTCTTCAACAAGAGTTTTGTTTCTTCTGAGATTTTGGTCTCTTTTTTTCTTTTTAATGCCTGCTATTTCCTTCACTGTCCCTCTCATTATCTCAGTCGGTATTTTTTTTCTGTTATTGATATCTTCTTGATCTTCTAGCTCTTTCAAGAAGCTAAATTTGTTGCTCAGTTCAATCTTGAACGTATGTCTACTTTTCAATAGATTTTCTAGTCTAAAAGTGGCGGTTTTCCTCTGATAAGCTTCTTCCTCTGAAGTCTAGTATTTAGTTTCAGCTTACATCTCACCATCCTATTATCACTTGAGATTTTGAAACTGTTCAGAACAGATACGTCTTGAAGAATTTCTCTGTTATTCGATAAAACGTAGTCTATTTCGTTTTTAGTCCCATTTGGGGCTTTCTATGCACACTTCCTCTGAGGCGGTTTCTTGAAAATGTATTGGAAATGAACAGTCTGTTTGCTTCTGAGAATTCCACCAACTTCCCTCCTGCCTTGGTTCTCTTGCCAAATCCAAAGTTTTCCACTTTCATGTCACTGCTTTGCTTAGTTCCTACTTTCGCATTGAAATCTCCCATTACAATTTTGTAATGCGATTTGCTGCTATCCAAAATCTTCTGTATCTCCTCGGATAGGTCTTCGATTTCCTCCTCCAGATGTGACGTTGTTGGAGCATATACTTGTATAACTTCTATACTGTATCTCTTGTTTATCTTTATTACTATCCCTGCGATTCTATCTGAAATTCCTTCAGTTTCTGTAATTCGTGACTTCAGGTCTTTTATTTATTATAAAGCCAACGCCTGTCGGTTTTCCATTTTGTGTTTGTTTGAATTAGAATGTGTGGCCTGACGATAGTTCCAACTGTTCCTCATTCTTCCTCCACACTTCTGATAACCCTATGATGTCCCACTAATCCTCGTTAATTTTATTCTCCAATTCTTCTAGTTTGTCCTCTCCTGCAAGTGACTGACAGTTGAGAGTCGCCATGTATAGGTCCGTTCGAGTTGCAGTGTCGGTTTCCTGGCAGTCTATAGTCCAGACCCGGTCATTTTGATCCTCTGACTTCGTGCAGGACTGACCACTGCCGCTGCCAGCTGCATTCCGTCCTCCGTACAATAAAGGCCTCCGAGGCCGTTTTCTTACTTATACCATCATCTGTGAAGAAAGGAGGGGTGCAGACATTTGACTCACCACGTTGTCTGCTAATGCGAGTTGGTGAACAGCCCATCCATGTTTGTTCGCCAAGCAGTTGCTTGGATACTAACAAGCTCCACGAGGTGAACGTATGGACATTAGGCGTCTACCCCGGTCGGTTCCCTTAAGCCTTAGCAAGAGGAATTAAAGGGTCTCAGTTAGTGGCAGGAGCCTGTTGCAGCGACAGTCCCGGTTCAAATAACATATTGAAGGAAATAACGTTACACAATAATGAAATCCATAACCTATAAGCTAACCTATAATTTTAATTATAACCTTCTGATATTGCTGATTGCTTACATAATCACAGAGCTCTAAAAATTAGCTCATTCGATATATATTTAACTATTCCTTCAATTGTTGACACGTACAGGTGATTTCGTTTCTCTGTCCATTGCAATTTGCAAATTCATGATGGAAAATACCCTTTCCACGATAGCATTAGGCTCAGGAACACTAAGGATGAATTTTCAGTCGCAAAAAAACAAAAGCTGGACAAACAGGCGTCCCGAAAGCATTTTTAATTAGTTAATTATTTCATTGAAAACCGGGACTGTCTCGGAAAACCAGGACGTCTGGCGACCCTACATACGCTGCAAATACAATGAAATAGTACTTCGTTAACATGAACTGTGTCATAAAAGAGGATAGCAGTTTTGTTTTACTTTTATTTGTCTTGTTACAATGTCAAATTGGAGATTCTTTTATATACGTCATCTCCAGAAGCTAAGGGATACGTACAATAACATTGAGGAATAAAAAAAGTCTCAGATAACTTTTCACTCCTATACTATAACATACCAGGTGTATGCAAAAGTTTTTGCCGTTTTTTTTTTCGTAAAGAAAACACGTAATTTTCAAGGGAAATTAATTTTGTTTTATTCAAAATATTGGCCATCGGCTTCTACACATTTCGCCCATCTTTCAGGTAATTGATGCATACCATGCCAGAAAAACTGCTTGTCTTTTGCGGCAAACCATTCGTCGAGCCATTTTCCAACGTCTTCAAAATTGCTGAAGTGCTGCTCTGCGAGCGCGTGCCCCATTGATGCGAAGAGCTGATAGTCAGATGGCGCCAGGTCTGGGGAGTACGGCGGGTGCGGAAGGATGTCCCATCCAAGCGATTTCAAGGTGTCTTTCACTGGTTTTGCTGTGTGAGACGGCGCATTGTCGTGTAACACAATCACTTTGCCATGTCTTCGGGCCCATTCCAATCGTCTTTCGATCAATGCGTGATTTAAATTAATCAATTGTTGGCGATAGCGTTGTGCATTAACGGTTTCGCCGGGCTTCAAGAGTTCATAATACACAATACAACTCTGGTCCCACCAGACACAAAGCATGGTCTTCTTGCCGAAGCGATTTGGCCTAGCTGTTGAAGGACCGGCTTCGCCAGGTGAAAGCCACGATTTTTTCCGCTTCGGGTTTTCAAAATAAATCCATTTTTCGTCACCCGTCACAATTCGATACAAAAAAAGATTTTCTTTCGTGGCGTTGAAGCAGCATTTCACAAGTGACTTTGCGATTTTCCATTTGAAGTTCATTCAAATCGTGTGGGACCCATTTACCCAGTTTATTGATCTTCCCCATTGCTCGTAAACGTCTGCTGATTGTTTCTTGTGACACATTTAATGCTTTTGCCAATTGCTGTTGAGTTTGAGTTGGGTCATCCTCCAATAACACCTGCAATTGCTCGTTTTCGCACTTTTGTGGTCTACCAGAGCGCGCACTGTCTTTCACATTGAAATTTAAATTGTCGAAACCATGTCTCACTTGTTCTAATCGATGGAGTGTGTTCACCATATGTTTCTACCAGCACACGATGACTTTCAACAGCCTTTTTCTTTTGATTAAATAAGAAAAGCAATGCGTGCCACAAATGTTCTTTTTCAGGCACAAACTTCGACATGATCACTGAACGATAAAACAAAGACGCTAGTGTTTGGTGGACCCAACTTGTGTGTGTTTGTAGTTTAATGTCAGACGAACAAAATGACGTATGTGTCAAATGAATACGCTGCGTACTTTTCGCTGGCGCCATCTCTTAGTTAAACCGGAAACTACTTATGCATACACCTGGTAGCCCCATGGTCACTCACTGATTCACTGACTCAATCATCAAAATTCCCAAGCCAAGCTACTGGAGCTAGAAACAGCGAATTTGGTACGCAGGTACATTATCACTAGTAAGTTACGAAAATATTACGAAATGTATCCAAAGATGCATCTTGGATTCAAAATGGTGGACCTTAAATTTCATATTCCACAGAGTTTGAGCTAGAAATACTAAATTTGGCATCAAGGTGTATTATCACGAGTAGTTTAGGAAAATATTACAACATTTTCAAAAAGTTGCCATATTGGATTTAAAATGGCCGCCCAAAACCATTTTTTACACTGTTCGAGCTAGAGAAATGAAATTTGGTATGAAGGTGTATGACAAAGTAGGTTACAATAGATGGAGCAAAACTCCCTTATAGGGGCGCAGCACCCCGGGAGGTTGGGGGCAGTTCTGTACCATGGGAGCACAGTCCCGCGGATAGTCTGATTACAATAAAGGGGGTGCAGCCCTCACGGTGGTCTTTTATATATAACCCGAAATATATGTGACACAAATTGTCATATTTACTACAAAGAAACGTTGTACCTTAATGTATTTATGTTCAAAATATGACAATATAGTTTCACATGTTTCGGGCTATAATCTATATATAAATAGGGTGACCTTACATACTGTTTTCAAAAATATTATACTGTTTTAGAGGTTCAAATTTTCTTTACTCTTTTAGAAAATATATCTAATTTGTACTCTTTTCGCTATACTTATATCTTTAATGTATTTTCTAACTTTCATGTATTGTATTTCTAAATTCCGAATACATTACTAACAAGGAGTTTAGTTAAAAGTTAAGTATCATCTAATTTGACTTGAGAATGAGTGCACGTCCTTAATTTTCAAGTGCATTGTTGACTGTGAAATTAACGTGTAAATATCACCAGATCGCTTGAAGTATTGTGGTGGTTTATCCACTTTTCCTAGTGATTTTTCTTAGCGTGTAGCAACGTTTCGAAGAAGTGAACTCTGTCTGTAACGTGAGATGATTAGTTGACGTATAATGCAAGAATATGAAAGAAATTGAAACCACAGCTTATAATTATCGAATCAAAATTAGGAAAGTCGAAGCAGCTTTGCACTGCAATATTTTTATTGCAACTTGAAAAGAGACTTACCATTGAAATATTTATGTATAAAATCTAGCGACAGACGATTAAAGTAACTGGTAAATGTCAAGGAATGGGCATTCTGTGGGTATGCTTCAAAAAGGAAGCTTTGTGATAGTATTTGATTACCGTGACAAATTGCAGATAAGCAGGGTGATAAAATGTTGATTAAAGTGGAAATAGAGATAACAAGAAAATGAGAAAACAACTCACAGGTTAGTCTTCTTTTAAAACACGTTTAGGAAACATGTACATGTACACATTATGCGCCGTAGCTCATCCTAACGGGACCATCACTTAAAGCACAAGTTTATTTAAAAAAAAAAAAAATGGAATATATACTGAGGTTTGGCTGCTATTTACTTTGGTTAATTAAATAATATAACACTTTATAGACGATAATCGTTGCAAGACTATAGATATGGTAGAACACGTTCAGGTTAGTTCTAACATACAGTAGCTGTCTGGTATCATGGGAGAGCTACCACGTGGAAAACACTGATCACGGCAGCCAATATTACTAAACAGAATCGGTAAGGAAAGGAAATGGCGCAAAGCCCTTCTACCTTTCGGCGTTGTGTCATCTTGGTCATGTATTTTGTTTTCATGTAAAGGTCGCATAGATGTCTTGATAAAGCCTTGCCAACAATTCAGCACGAACTGATTGCAATCAACCTTCAAACATGGAAAAATTGCCGTTGTGGTGTCCGGTGCCATTTCACGTATAGGATAATACGAGCTTGTGGAAAGTATTGCAAAATAAATGGTGTCTTATAATCAATATTCTCAGGTGGCATGTTTATCAAAACATCCAAAATCTTCCACAATCTACTCAGTCACAGGACATGAACCCCACTGAACACGTCTGAGCTATGCATGATCACGCAATGCAACGACGTTCCCGAAAACCTGCTTCCCGTAGGTTAGAGTGTGTGTATGACAAGTGCATGAACATTCCATCGGCTAAGACCGCAGAGCACAATTCACCTGGTGTGACTGAGAAAAACATCAGTCAGCATGGGAGGCCAGTGGGTTGTATCCCAGGACCTTTTGATGTCAACGCTCTACTAACTGAACTATGGCTGCTTGGTACTGATCGCATTGAAGTATACTATCTCCTGTGTATGTAAATATTACTCTGATCCTCCCTCCCCATTATCAGCAAAAATAAACAAAGCTTGAACTCGCATGTTCTCTTGAATGTTTGCGTAATAGTTGCCCCTTGCAACACTGTCAATCTAATGACATTGCTTTTTTATCTTCTATCCAACCAATTAATGTAATCCAGCCACATAATTACTTTTAGGTTTATGAATTATGGAAGTTAGACTTCATGTATCTCGAAAATGATCATTTTCGGCAAATGCTGACATGAAATATTTCAGTTGATTTTGTAAAATGACTTCCACATCTTACTGGACACCTTGTACATCTCCATTATTATATACTTATATGAAAAGAAAAACTAATGCCAGTGCCATGTATATGTTCAGTTGGAGGATAAGAGGTCGTTGGGAAGATCAAGACGTCGTTGGAAGAACAATATTAGAAAGGAACTTACAGAGATATGCGCTCGTGATAAAAACTGTCTTGATCTTACTTAGGACAGAGTCCAATGACGTTCGTTTGTTACTGCGGCGATGACCTTACAAATTTCGTAAGATATAGAGTGAGTTAGTTCGTGCGTATGCAGATACAGAGTGTTCATAAAGTTTGTCCCTTCCTCCCCCATTCTGTATCTTTGGAACGAATGGCAAAATGAGAAAATGTTGCAATATGTATTCCATTATTTTGAAGGGCTAAAAAATCCACCTCTGATCCAAGACAATGGGAGTAGATGGAGGGAACTAAAAATTTTCAAATTGCAAAGGGATCAAGTAATATACGGCTTGAAAGGTCTTGATGAGAGAAAACCATCGATAAACACTGGGATTAATGTCTTGCCCCTATTCAAAATGGTGGATTGGGCGTTGGGGGTCAAAGTTGGAAAATAACTATTTTTTTTACTGAAACTGTAATAGTTCAACAGAAGAATACAGGGTGGCAAAACATTTCATTAGCAAAGCTATTCTATGTGGTATCGTTTTTTTTAGTGATTAGCCCCCCCCCGAAACTTTCCAGGGTTTTCACAAGAAACATGATATGTTCCCCCCTCATAAAGTTTTTCCCCATCCTCTATATTTCAGGAACGAATGGGAAGATGAGAACATACCGAATTAAGTATTCCATTATTTTGATAAGTTAAATATTTAGCTAAAAAAAATCCACATCTGACCAACGGTGGTCCAACGTAGGACCAACGGTTTTAAGTTGGCCCATCGTTAGCCCACCGTTGGCCCGATGACCTGTACTACTAGGATAACAACATTAGCAGAAAATGGTAGAAAGAAATAGTAATTTCTCGAATTTTTACTTCTCGCCATGTTGAACAAGGCCAACATGTCGACCTTAAAACTCTTTCATCAAGACATTTCAAACGATAGATTACTCGAGACTCCTTGAAATTTGAAAAATTTTAAGTTCCCTAGCCAATTTGCTGGGAGTCAGTTTCTCATGGAGACTATGGAAATAGAAAAACTTTGCTAGAAAAGAATTTTGTCACCGTGTACCCTTCTGTTCAATTCTTAGTCTGAGAAAAGAAAAAGTCAATTTCGAATTTTGACCTTCACCAAGTTCAATAGGGGCAAGATAGCGATCTCGGAGTTGGTCCGAAATTTTCGTTACATCTTTCAAAATGATATATGAAAATGTTCTTGCAATTTCACACTTTTAGTTGCCCCCACCCACCGGAAGGGTGGGTCATAGCCAAAAATATTAGTCTTAGAAAATAACGGAATATGTATTTCAGACATTTTTCTCATATTTGCATTCGTTCCGGAGATATATGAGGAGGGAACAGACATTATGAATACCTTGATTAATATTTATAAAAGAAAAAAAAAGCTAGCTAGCTAATCTTGACATGAATATTACCTGACATGGAGACCTCTCTGTTACATGTTGAAATAATAAGCTTTCTACATGAATCAAAACTTCCCATTTCCATGAGCTCATGAAAGAAACATATATTTTTTAGCGATAAATACAGCTTTGAGTTTCTCATATAGCAATATTTGTCATAGTCAAAAAATAATAACAATAATAATGATTTCCAATTCGAGGTATATGAAATGAAATAGAATATCAATATTGAAGCAGAAAATGAAACATTTGTGTGTGTGTGTGTGTGTGTGTGATTAAATGACGCAGATTCACAGTAAATATTAACCAATACGGCAAAGCAGAGAAAAATAGATATGTATATTAAAAAAATGTGTCGGTTTGGTATTCCAGTGGTTTTCTTCCATTTCCATTGCATTTATATGTTTCGTTTTTTTTTTTTGTAAATGAATAATTAATTACAACTCTTTTTATATGGAATACATGTGCCATTAATATTCCAGGAAATTATATAAATACAGTTCTATAATATCGCTTGATTTTTTTAAATTATTCTTAATTAGCAATTGTAACTAAGTTTTGATTGGATATTTCGTTTGATATATCCTTTAGTTTCCTTTTTGGTATATACAGCATATCTCTGAAATAATGGCCCAAACTTCGGGATGTGATTGTTTACATCAGAACAAGGAAAAACTTCCCTTAAACAAATTTTGAGGCATTTGTAGTTTCAGAACTACAGGTGCTCAAAGTTAGAGAAGCAGCATCACATATGACGTCATATCTCGACATGTAATGGCGTAAACAATGTCAAACTAACCAAATCAAATTGAAGTAGTATACAATACACATATTTAAGCTATGTTTATGATCGGTGAATGAAGCTTAAAGCGGATTTCTATATTTGCCCTATTAAACTAATTTAATTCAGTCACAATAACATTCTTGTATTGCAAAGACTGTCTACCGCGGCATTTTCTCAGTCACAAGCATTGGTTAGATGAGTGTATCTGATCCTACTTTCGACTTATTTGCTAATCCGACACTGCTAACGTCATTATAAGTTTATATATGACGTCATTTGTGACGTAACTTTAAGCGCATGTAGGTCTGAAACGACGCATGTTTATAAGTTTCCTCAAAGCAACTCCCCCTCCTTCTTTTGATGTAGATAATCATTTGCCTAAGTTTGCGTCATTAGTTCAGGAACACCCTGTAAATCAGACGTAGGGTTGCCAGATTGGGCGAAAAGTAGCGAATTGGGCTACCTTCAAAGCCGATTTGGCTACCGATTTTTGGTGCTGGGCGACTTTCGACTTTTTCGGGCTACAAGTAAATGTAGTATTTCAACTTGGACGAAATATTGTTACTTTTTAAACAGCTGGAAGAAAATTACAAAAAAAATGTTTCTATATATTTGGCCATTACTAAGCCCTGAAGTATACGCTCATTTTCAAGTCCTTTCTTTTTATTCTAATTACAAGAAAACAAACATAAGCACGATACTTCCATTAATTGTGCCTGAGTGTGTTTTTTCCAAGGGATTTCTTCAGTCACACCGGCTTAATGTCGAGATGGTAACTTAAAAGTAGTCTGGCAGAGTCCTTCCACATCCTCTCTCCCACCTTTTCCCGGAATGAGCTAAAAATGCCTAAATAACTTCAAGTTAACCGTGGATGAATCATTACGTTTTAGGTTAGCGTAACGTAAACAAATCATTTTTGTGTAAGGACTTCAGTTCCGCGCTAGGTTTTTTTTTATGGGGGGAGCGGACATTAATAATTTTCAAAATCTCGGATTTATCACTTAACATACTCCGATCCTGGACACATGGATTGGAATATTCCCAGGATATTCAATTGTATTCATTTATGGCCTTTAGGCATCTCAGGCTCAGACAACTGGGGATATTTAAGGATAGCATACAGGAGTGTAAATAGCATTTTAAATAGTATCAAATTTCAGATTTTTTCATGAGGCCCTATTTGAGATATTTAAGTCTGAAATTTTGATTTTAAAACCCCGTAGCAATAACGGAGTATGATTCGACACCATGATCTTTTTATATACAGACACTCTATTAGCAGTTATAAACATTGGAAGAAAATTTCAGTCTACTACTACTACTACTACTCTCTCTCTCTCTGTCTCTCTCTCTCTCTCTCACACACACACACACATGAGTTCTAAATCCAATTTTATACAATTTGTGATTCAGTTTTCAGCCTAATGTTTAGAATTAATTTTGAGGAAAGATTCCCCCAAATCTTCAAAATACGCTATACGAGTCACATAATGTTTTTTGATTCAGTTCTCTAGCTCATCTGGTTTCTGTATATGGCAAGCAAAATAAAACGCCATCCGCCATGTTCGAAACATGGTCTCCCCAAGAGAATAAATTCACAACATAAAAAAAACTGGTTCTAATATCCTCAGATATGTAGAAACTCATGTACAAAAAAAAAATATTTTTAAAGAACATACTTTTCTTAAACCATTCGTACTAAAAAGTAAAAAAAAATGAATTTTGTTTATGCATGACTAAAAAAAACATTGGGCGAGATCTCATATACAGTCACTTTATAAATTCTTCAATTGGTACGCCTCATGCTTTTCTTTTTAATCATGCATAAACAAAATTATTTTTTTACTTTTCTTAGTTCGAATTGTTTAAGAAAAGTAGGCTATGTCTTTAAAAAGTTTTTTTATTATTTTTTTTCGAGTTATTTCGGTGTTTGAGTGACCAATTCCTAAAGTGTTCTGCAACCAGTCAAACAGAACCTCGTTGCAGGCTAGTATTTATTTTAGAATAATGAAGTGCGTATTAAAAATAAAAATAAAATTTATTTTTAAAATATATATCTGGTGTAGTAAAAAGTAATCCATTATTTTGCCAATAGATGGCTTCAGTGATCTGTATCTCGCGTTGTATAAGTCCGATCGGGTTCAACGAGATGGCGTTCAAACGATGAGATTGCGTACTACAAACACTGTTCAGATAGTTCTGATGAGTTGACTCAGTGTTGTGTGAGCGCAAAATGGACACTAGCAAAGAGAAAATACGCTATATTTTACAGTTTTTCTTCGATAAAGGCGAAAACGCAAGCCAGGCGGCTGCAAATGTGAATAGTGTTTATGGTCCTGATACTGTAACAGCCAATCACGCGCAATTTTGGTTTCGTCGATTCCGTTCCGGTAATTTTGACGTCAAAGATGTACCACGCACTGGAAGGCCACGTGTCGAAAATGTCGATAAAATCATGGACATTGTCGCGTCCGACCGTCATGTAAGCACTGTTTCGATTGCCCAAGAGCTAAACATTGGACAAAAAACCGTGTGGAACCATTTGCATAAGGCTGGATACAAAAACAAGCTTGATGTATGGGTGCCACACAAGTTAACGCAAAAAAACCTCATGGACCGAATTTCCATCTGCGAATCGCTGCTGAATCGCAACAAAAGCGACCCATTTCTGAAGCGGTTGGTGACTGGTGATGAAAAGTGGATCACTTACGACAACGTCACGCGAAAACGGTCGTGGTCGAAGCGCGGTGCGCCGGCGCAAATGGTGCCCAAGCCAGGATTGACGGCCAGGAAGGTTTTGCTGTGTGTTTGGTGGGATTGGCAGGTAATTATCTACTATGAACTGCTCCCCTACGGCCAAACCCTTAACTCGGAACTATACTGTCAACAATTGGACCGTCTGAAGGCAGCAATCGCCCAGAAGCGCCCAGCTTTGGCCAATAGGAGCGGCATTGTGTTCCACCAGGACAACGCCAGGCCACACACATCGATAGTGACTCGCCAAAAGCTCCAGGAGCTTGGTTGGGAGGTTCTTATGCATCCACCTTATAGTCCGGACCTGGCACCGAGTGATTACCATCTGTTCCTGTCCATGGCGAACACGTTTGCTGGTGCAAAATTCGCGTCAAGAGAGGCTTGTGAACATCGACTGTCTCAATTTTTTGCCAATAGGGACAAGGGCTTCTATGAGAGAGGCATCATGATATTACCTTCCAAATGGCAACACGTTATCGAACAAAACGGCGCATATGTGACCTAAATCGGATCATTCTAACTATGGTAAGTCAAGCCTTCAATGTTATGCAAAAATAATGGATTACTTTTTACTACACCAGATACATATGTAGAAATGTATGAAAGTAACAATGGAATATTGTATTGTCACCTGACTTACGTCGCTGTGCAAAATTTCATCATTGTATGACGTCGGGAAATGAGTTAAATTAACGTTGCAAGATTTGAGGACACCATGGACCATTGTAAACTAAAGAAAATAATGTAAAAATAAGATTTTTCTAAAATCGTGATGCAACTACTGTTAGATGATAGTCGTGGAATGACGCACAAGCTAACACAAAGGCACGTTCATGTACAACTTATCAATGTACTTGAACTTTACCGGCAGTACCTAGCACGACGGATGACAATGGATTGTTACCATTAATGAAGTCTGGATGTACGTTGATACCATAAACACAACACCATATACTACCCTCCACAATACGCAAAAGGCACTCAGATTTTGCCAAGGACTGCAGATAAATGTTCCTCAAGGTCTTAATAATATTGGCTGGGGTTTGTGTTGGTGCCAATTGCTCAAAGATCTTGTCCATTCCAGTGCTAAGGCAAATACAACCTACTTCAAAGCCGATGTAGCACACCCTTGTAATAAATCTTTTATACTTCCATATCCAGTGCTAGATTAAACTATTTACGGGCCCTGGGTTATTGACCCTATTAGGGTCCCTGTAGTCGTCACTATTTTCATGCGTTACTAATTTGCATTTGGCAAGGTCCCATAGTCAGTGGAGGCCTTCTGTTACCCCTTCCTTAATTCAACTTTGTCCATGTCGATCATCTGTTCGACAGAGAATTTCCCAAGATCTGGATTCATATACTGCTATAGTTGTCGAACTTTTGTTTCGTCCTACTAACGCAATGGGACAATATTTGTTATGGCTATCTTCCTTTTCGCCCGAACCTGTCATGCGTCCCGATGTCTTGCCAATGTACTGCTGTGGCTTTAGCTTGGTTAACGGTGTAGATCACCCCCGCCATCTTGGTATGCACTTTCCATTGATTTACATGGGAATTGTTGTACTTGTCTTATATCTTTCAGGATCATACTTTTAACTTCTGATTTCGCCCAGTTTATCGTCATGTTCTCTTTCACTCATGCTATATTATAGAAATGCAATATTTTACACACGAACAGTATAATTTCCTGTTAACATATTGTGATTTAGATAGCAAACTATTAATAATACATTATACTTATATATTTGAAGAACTTCACAAACCAAAACTATACAAGAGTCAAAATAACCACCAAGACAAATTTTGTTTAAGCAGAACTTAAATATTCTACTTCCGAGAGGCATAAAATGAGTAAAACAATTCCCGTGTAATTCAATGGAAAGGGCATATCAAGATGGCGGGGATGATCTACACTGTTGAATGTTACATAGACGAACAGATTTTCCACCATGATTGTATTATCAAGAGAGTTCACTTGATAAGATAAAATTAATTTTATGGGCGGTAACAGCACTATGGCTTACGCCCGTCCCGATACGGGAAAGACCCTTATCTTGGTCATGTCAAAACTTAGCTATTGATTAAAATAATAAAAAAGAAGATATAAAAGATGAAGATGTAAAAGGTCTTCACACTCAACCTACTGGTGTAAATGGCCAGTATAACGAGGATGCCCGTAAATGGGCCCTCGCAAGATAAATCAAAAATAGACCATAAAACTTAACAGCTAAGGAGCATAATCATATAAAATAAACAGAAATCATAAAACTCTCCAAAAACAAGTAAAAGATCACCGTTTAAGTTTAGGTTTCCCTTTCCTTCCCACGAGATTAAAATCTATATCCATCAGGTGGTCCTGAATCATATCTGAAGCCAGAGATGAACTTGGTTCATCGATAGTATGTGTAGACTCTTCCTGAGCTAACTGAGCAGACAAAACGTTCGTCAGAGTCTTAATGCTTGTAGCGAGAGGCGAAGTTCGGACTAATTTCGGGACTTTATAGGGACTAAAAGTTGGCTTAACACGTGAAGTTCTAGTGCTCTGCACAGGTGTTGTTTGTCCCTGACTCTGTGTCGGCATATTGCGACTAGTCTCTGATCCTTGGGGAGGCGTCGGAGGATCTACATGCACAGCAGAGTCTGTTTATGTTGATACATTAACTGTCTGGGTGCCAACCGAGACAGTTTTAACTGGTATCCTGGCTACAACATGTGAAAATGCACCAGAGGGAAGGGTACGTTGAGACTCTCGTAATCGACGTTTAGCATCACCAGCGGATATTTTCTCTAGTACCATCAGCTCTCGAATTCGTTTTCCTCCTGAAAAATAGGACAGTCACGCGACCAGGCCGTGTGACCACCCTTGCAATTAACACACTGAGGTTTCAGTGACTTACAAGGATCCTCACCATGGCTATTGGTTCCGCATATTGCACATACAGCAGAGGTCGCCTTACACGACGTGCTGGTGTGTCCATAGTGCTGACATTTAAAACAGCGGAGCGGACTGGGTATATATGGACGGACAGGTAAGCAATAGAAAGCTGCCTTCACGTTCTTAGGAAGCTATGGCATGGCAAACGTCAAAATTAGCAAGCTCGTGGGTTGCAGTTCGCCACTCTTTCGAGTTTTAATGCGTCTAACGTTGACTACACCTTGGCTGGCAAGTTCATTCTTAATCTCTTCTTCAGGGACATCTTGCAAGTCCCAACAAGATATTACGCCCTGACAAAAGTTCAGTTGACGGTGTGGTTCAACTTGAACTTCGAATGGTCCTAGGGTTTTCAGTTTAAAGAGATTAGTTGACTGTTTATTATTAGATGTTTCTACGAGCAAGGTGCCGTTGCGAAGCTTTTTAACATGCTTAAGTTCACCTGCAACGTAATTCAGTTGTTTTTGTATAACGAAAGGGGATAACCCCTTCAAACCACCTGGATTGTCTGTTTCACTCTTTACTTTAATCACAAGATATCATGTAATAGACGGTACGATACTTGTCTGTTTCTGTACTTCTAGTTTCTCTTCTTTGTCACTGCTTGATGAATTAGCTGTATACGCCTTCTTACTAACATCAGTGACGTTCTCTTCGCTCTGTCTCTTCTGTCTCTTTCTTTCTTTCTGCGAAGGCGACTTATTAGGATGTGGTGGAGCCATGATGAATGAAAGCGGTAAATGCCCACACTTCTCCGTCTTCGTTCTGAGGAGCCAACGAGGCTGCCGGGTACTACCCTCATCACCCTTGTCAGCAAGCTGGAAATCGAGGCGAAGTCCAATGACTTGGCGTCGAAATCACTTGTACTCCCGACTGATGGATACTTGGGACACCCACTTCCCCGAGTGTTGGCGAGACCAAAGGTCCGAAGAGCTCCCCAATGGCGCACTTCCCAGTCTCAACGAGCTAGACCATCCAAGAATCTGCTGTTAAGAACTAGGCGCTATCCAATGGTTCCGCCCCCTTTCCCCTGGGCCCAGGGGCCATCGTCAATGCAAATACATCCTGTCACATCCTTGGTCATTGCGCGGAGGCGCAACTCACAGCACAAGAGGAGATGAAATAATGAGTCATCAATGGATGAAAAATGGGGTAAATGTAAATGAAATCCTCTCGATTGGTCCTCCTTTCAGGCAGCGTAGATGTTTAGCTGCGAGGGCTGATTGCAGTCAGCAAAAGCCAGCTGGACGATGGGGTCGCCAATTCCCTACGCCGTTGTTGGCTGATTGCAACCAGCATAAGCTGGCCGGACGATGGGGTCGCCAATTCCCTACGCCGTATACGAGCAGCGATGGTCTTCTGCTCGGGCTATGTGATGGTGTCATCACGTTGCAATCCATAGACCTGCGATGGGGTCGCCAATCCCCTACGCTATTGGGAAGTAAAAATGCTCAACAGAGAAGCACTGTGGCCCTGCTGTTGGACTTCCCATAGGCAGCAACGATGTTGGCAGCTGCCAGGGCTGATTGCAGCCAGCAAAACTGACTGGGCGATGGGGGCGCCACTTCCCGACGCCTGAGAGTTCACTTGAGAAGGGAGTCACCGTAGACAACGGGAAAAATAATAATAATACACATCGAGTGATAGACTCTATTCTTTGAATTACCCAGCCGATTCTTTGAATATTCCGGTTTCAATTTAATGTCTATAGCAGAGCCCCGTTATTTGTGCTGTATTACACGTAGCAACTTGTTGCGCAAGATGTTGGTCTCAACATGTTGGCACAACAAGTTGATCGTATAATCGACAAGTTTACGTCTCGTCAACATGTTGAAGGAACATCAGATGTGTTTGAAAAGAACGGGAAAAAGATAAGACATCAACAAGCTACACCAACATGTTGATACGTGTAATAGTCCGGTAATGGTGAGTCTAGATCATCGAGCTCTACGTAAACGATACTGAAGTGGCTACTTAGTGTTGAAAGATAGACGCCAGAGCAAAGATTTTAACTCGTTTGTCCACTACCAATCTAATCCAATGCGGACCAAATTTTCAGTTGTATGCGCTTCTTATCGTTGTGTGGCCAGATTTTTTTATTTAAGTCTTAATTCCTGAGTTATTCATGTAAGAGTATATCGTACTATGCATAGAATAGAAAATACTGCAAATAATATTTTCATTTTTTTGCCAGAATTAAGACATAAATAAAAAACAGCGTTATTAAGCGTACAAAACTGAGTTAGAACCGAAAATTTAGTTCATATTGGTTTAGACTGGAAGTGGATAAACGAGATTAAGTGTGCTCTCCTCTTTCTGGCTTCATATATTCATGAACATTTCAATGTCTGCAGTCAGTCCAGTATCGTTTTCTGATAGAGGTCATTGGTCTAGATTAGGTCAAATTTGTATGCGTGTACATGTTGGTGGGCACTGTCTTAGAACGGCGAAATCATCGGTCGGTCGTTTGCTACTCCGAACTTTGAAAACAGAAAACGAGACAAAGAGAATACATACGCGTCAACGCTTACTACAGAATTTAGTATATTTGTTGCCACAATGCACTACAGTACATTTAAATATATAGAAGCGTCTAAAAGACCCGAAATGATACATATGCTCTCACAATTCTTTTGCAATGTTTATGTTATAAGTGTTCACAGTGTTGCCAGATACTGAGAACTAATATTATTTTCATTGGCTTTGTGGGATAAATCTCGAAATTCTGTGTTGGTAAACGTCAAAATCGCTTAATGTTGTTAAAGATAGGTTTATCAAAAGTGTCATTAAACATATTGGCAAAACATTTGCTTATATCTTTTTTTAAGCACATTGCAGCAAAAGTTTGAAACAATACTGAATACACAATATTATATTGTGAACTATATAATATCATTGATGGAAATATTTACAAAATAACCAACTCCCTGACGTTAAAATTCTTGCCAGCACGAACGAAAATATTAAAAAAAAATGTTTTTCTATCATTTTTCAGAAAAGAAACTGTTTCTAAAATAACAAAAATATTTTTAAAATGTATATTGATAATATTTCATGCTCTGTGAGTACATCTCAATGATCTCTATCTAAATGCGATACTGGATTGAATGCTGCCATTGAAAATTCCATGATTATATAAAACCAGGGGACGGAGAGGACAGTTAATCTCATTTCTGTACTTCCAATCTAAACCAATATGAACATTTTTTTTCGGTTTTAACTCAGTTTTTAAGCTTGATATCGCTGAGCGGCCCGTTCCTTCATGTCTTAATTCTTGCAAAAAGAAAAAACCGTAAATATTATTTGCAGTATTTTCTATTATTTGCAGATTAGGGTATACTATTATACGAATAACTCAGCAATGAAGGTTTAAATTAATAAACGGGCCGCACAGCAACAGGAAGCGTATAAAACTGAGTTAGAACAAAATTTGTTCCACATTGGACTAGACTGGAAGTGGACAAACGAGTCAAAATATTTGCTCTGGCGTCTATCTTTCGACGCTAATCAGTCACTCCTGTCGTGTGGGCGTAAGCCGATTTTTATTAATTTTGTATTTTATACGTTTAAGAAAGGATAATATGGTTAGTTGGTTCAACTCGCCTAGTCTTTTGTGCACGTAATTAAGTACTAGGTAATAGATATAATAGTATAATCTACTCTGCATATAATAGAAAATACTGTAAATAATATTCAATTTTTTGCAAGAATTAAAACATAAATAGAAAACGGGTTGCACAGCGATATCAAGCGTAGAAAACTGAGTAAAAACCAAAATTTTGTTCCATATTGGTTTAGACTGGAATTGGACGAAAGAGATTAAGTTCCTACCCCTCCGCCCCCTGGCTTCAAATATTCATGAAATTTTCAATGGCAAGTCAGTTCAGTATCGCTTTTAGAAAGAGGTCATTGATACAAACTATGAACTTAATTATAGGATCTGGCATCCTATGAACAATGTTAGCAGTAATATTGCAAATCGATTAAGAGGATATACACCGTATGTAAATCATTTAAGATCTTTTAGGTATTTCTTCTTTTGTGTTTGTTTAAGTCTATCGTAGTGTATTGTGCCATCAAATATAGTAATTTTTGCAGTAAGTAATTACCAAAATACAATCTCCTTGTTTTCTTTTCTATTTTCAAAATTCGGGGTAGAAAGAAGCGACCGACGATTTCGCCGTTCTGAGACGGCCATCACCAACATGTGCAAGCACAGAAATTTGACCTAATGTGGACTCACCATAACACGATCAGCTTGTTGTCCCAACATTTCGACAGCAACATGTTGAGCAACAAGTTGCTACGTGTAATACCGTATTTTAACAGCTAGTTGCGCAAAACATTTAAGGATAATTAAGTAACGAACTCCAACAAAAGATGGCAGCACTATCTCCATATATGTATAATATATTCTTATCGTTGCACGAAATTTCCTTTCTGCTCCTATAAATTCAAGCCTAGAAAGTTTAAACATTCAGGGAAGAAAGTTCATAACCAATTCAAGAGCATGATTGATGCCGATTTTTTATTTTCGTTTTCATTCATTGTTTAAATCGCTTCATTGTTATTGTGAATATCGAAACCTATAAGAATAAAGCTCTTTCAACAATGAACAAAAGAGAAAATTAAAAATAGGCATCGATTATGATCTTGAATTAGTTATGAACTTTCTTCCCTGAAAGTTTGAACTTTCTATGCTTGAATTTGTAGGAGCAGCAAGGAAATTTCGTGCAACGATAAAACTACATTAGACATATACGGATGTAGTGCTGTGATCTTTTGTTGGAGATCGTTGCTTTAGATTATCCTTAATTCTCTAATGAACTTGATCAACAAGTTAACCTACGTGTCATAGAAAAAATAATCATAGATAGTAATATCCATCCTTTTACTACTTTTTCCCCACCTGGTGTCAGTACAGCCGAACTAGGAATGGAATAAATCTAGTATGCAATGATTATTTGTGCATTCGATTTTAAAAACGAAAAAAGCACGGAGTGAGAGTTTGGTATCTGATACTTCACTTTATTAGTCCCCAATAGATTAAAAGCGTAGATATTTCGCATGGCTTACTAACATTACTTCCTTTCTAGTTTGAGTGCGACCAACACCAGGTGGCATGGGAGGCAACGACAGAATGGAAAGTCGCTACATTTAAGTATTTTATCTGTGACTTGTATTTAATCGTGGATCAAGTTAACTCAGGATTAAAGTGTTTTAAGCAACTGGGCCTTAAAGTCTATCCTATTATAGAAAAGTAGCAAAAATTAAAAGATAAATTAAAGAAACAACACAAATTCCTCTATTATTTTCTTTTCGTTTGGCTGCAAGTCTCATAATTCTTTCCTCGGAGACATTTTTTAACATTTTTAAGATAAAATAAATGTGTTCACTTGTTCATTGCGAGAGGAAAAAGGAGAAATTGCGTAATGGAAAAGAACGGTGTGTGAGAAAGATAGAGAATAAAAACAAAATGGTAGTATGTGGGAGGGAAGAAGCAGGGAAAATGTCGCCGAGTTTCATTTGTTCGTTGTTACTATTTTTTCTTTCCTTTTTTGTACTGCTTCTGAAAGACCCAATGTGTTAATCTGTCACTTGCAAAGGCTTTAACTTTACTCCTTTGTCTCAGTGAAATGAAAACACGTGCAACAGAGAGTGAAATAACTACGTCTTCTTTTTCCTTCTTGTGTCTCTTCTGCGTATTACAATCAGTGTTGCCAGTAATAACAGTGTTGCCAATTTGTGCTATTATAGAAATCGATTTTTGCAGTTGCCTGTAGGTAAGCCGATTTTGTTTGGAGTGCCGTCTTCTCACATATTACTAAGACATCCCAAGCAGGGATTACGCCAGAATTTTCAGTTTGGGGACGGCGTAAGTGGAGTTTTGCACTGTTTCTATCGATTTTTGGCCGTTAAAAATTTTAAGTTCGGGGGTGTTCTCGATGATTTGGGGGATTTACACTTCCATAGTGGGTCTGGCGGAATTACTGATCCCAAGTGTCATGCATGCCGCTCCACTTGAACATACATTGGTCTCTGTTGGATAAGGGTTGCTTTCCTTGGAAGCATGCGTTGCTTGCTTTGCTTGCGATATGAGTGAGTAACCAATTGAAACACATGGTTTCTTACGTGTTCTACGTGAAACATGTGTTTCAATTGGCTACTACCCAAAACGCAAGGAAAACAAGCAACGCCAGCTTGCAAGAAAAGCAGCCCTAAGGGCTGTTTTCTATGATAGCTTGTGTTGTTTGTGATTTGGGTGAGTAGCCGATTGAAATACGTGTTACACGTAGAACACGTAATAGTGGGGCTTAAAACACCCGAAGTAACATGCTTCGTTGCTCCTATGTACGGTATTATGTCGGAAGCGTTGTTTTATGGTGCGTTGGATTTCCAACTAATGTCCAACCACAAAAGCATCATTGTTACCGCCCATACAATTCATTTTATCTTATCTTAACAAAAGCATCAAATTATCCAATACTTGGCCAAATGTAAAAAAATAAAAAAATAACAAAAGGTCAGTGTAAGAAAAAACTATGCCCGGTTGTTAACATACCGGGCATACTCTTGGTAAAAGATGGTACAAGTATGCCTAGTTGATACAACGTAAAGCCACCATAAACCAAATAGCTGTTTTGGTTACATCCGGTCGTTGGGCATCGCTTTTAGGTCCAACGCTTATAGCCAACGGCTAACTAGTACATAGGCCGAACCATTATACGTCAAAACATGCAATTAGATTTTCGTTGGTCCAACAAGATGTTGCTACTTCGGATGTGTTTCAATTGGCAACTCAACCAAAGCGCAAGCTTTCATGAAAATCAGCCCTAACTTGATGCCAGTGTCCGAATTAGAACTTGTTTTCATGAAAGTTTGCGTTGCTTGCTTTGCGTGCGATTTGGGCAAGTAGCCAATTGAAACAAGTGTATTAAGGCCCCTATTATATGTTCTACGTGTAGCACGTGTTTTAATTGGCTATTCACGCAAATTGCACGCAAAGCAAGCAACACAAGCTTTCATGTAAAACAGCCCTTAACGAGGAGGATGACGGGAAATCCACCCAACCCTCATTATAAGTGCTCAATTTCAAGCCCACTTGCGTTGTTTGCGATTAGGGTGAGTAGCCAATTGAAACATGTGGTGTTTCGTGGTGTAGCTTTATTACGTGTTGTAACACGTTTCAATTGGCTACTCACCCAAATCGCACGTAAAGCAACCAATGCAAGCTTTCATGAAAACCAGCCATCAGGCCGCATGTGGTCTCATGTAAGTGTATAATATTATATTCATCTCGTTATTTCCACATCAACGACATTTCATCCCCTCCCTGTAAAAATTCTTTAATTCGCACACTGGTTGCTGCAGCAAAATAATAATAATTATAATGTCGCAACTAAAAGTTGTTTTGAATTAGTTAACCACTTTTTCACTACAACTCCACGCCACAAGCGGACTAGGAGAATCCTAACTTGTATTTGACCAGGGGTATCTAACTCAAAGTAGTTTTGAGATATTTGGCCAGTAGTTTTTAAATGTCTGAGCAGGGGTGTCCCAACACAAAGTAATTTAAAGATATTTGACCGTCTTTCCACTACAATTCAACACTATAAGTGGAAATTTCAAAATAAGTGAATGCACGTTGATGCAAAAGGGAGTTATATGGAACATGGAAAACATGTCGATTGCGAGGAGAAAATGCATTTTGTCAGCGGGTTGGGACATCTTTTTCCCCCACTGATCTAGTTTGTTGAAGGGGCCAAGCCCCTTTTGAGAGGAAACATATAAGAATATGCCATTTTGTTGAAATTTCAACAGGTAAAGCCTAACAATCCTGCTTTAATTTGTTTTCGACTTATGCAACAGACAGACCAAGACTCAGGGATGAATCGAGAACTAACTCTTGTCCATTGACTAAAGTTCCACAAAATGTCGTAGTCTTATACGTTTCTTCGAAATTGAGGCTTAGCGTAATTTTACTCTGACGCCTTCCTTTACATTGGTCTTTGTCGATCTGTTCTGTTTTATTCAATATATTTCAGGCTTTGTGTGCGGTTCAGAATTGTCGCATTGAACAGTTTTTAGCTGTTTCTTTGATCTCATTATCATCTTCTAGTAGAAAGTTTTGTCGCAATTCTCGTTGGAAACTTTGCAAGCTCCCCTTTCGTGTGCATCATTGACCAAAGGTTGCCAGAACGAACGGGAGAATTACTGCAGAGGAATGCCTGTTAAAACAATCATTTCAATTTTATTTTCTGCGTTCAAGTGGCAATCTTTTAGCCTAAGCCGATCACGTGCGATTACTTATCCGACGAAAGTAAGGTAGCGTCCAGCGCCTTAGTTAGCTGTACTATATAGGTATTCACTGATGAAACTGATGAAAACCCTGGAAATCATCAATCAGGATGGCCGGCAGAGGGATTTGAACTCACGTGCCTTCCCACTACCGATCCCAATTCCGCGATGTTATCGACTTGATCATGGAGCTGAGCAAAAAGTTCTGTAGTCCGGCAGACAAAAGTTTGATAAAAACAATGGTCGTGGAAGATTTGGTCAAAAGAGGATATTTAGCGTAAGATCGAAACTATCTTACTGCCAAATCTTATTAAACCTTTGCAAAAATCTTTAAACAATTGTTTACTTGAACTGGTTAATACAGTGGTTCTCAACCTATTTCCTACCACGATCTCCATTTTATCACATCCTCTTACCAGCGACCCCCTTATATAATTTCCGGTTTGTAATGAACTTATGTGGGTTTTCTAATTGCGGAATCTCACGGAGTCCATCTATAGATAGGATCTATTTTTTGTGGATTGTAGATACAGTAACTTCCCTAAAAGAAAATGGATTGAAACTAAATTCGGTCATTTCATTCATGTTTCAAATGTCTTCTTAGATGAGTTCGTTAGTAAGATCTGTTAGCGTCTTACATCTGTTAACGTTACACTTTCAACTTTGGTTCAAATGTCATTGCGTTCACTCAGTTGCACGCCCTTTCGTTTGCATCGCCAGTTTTGTGTGCACAAATCTAGGTAATACACGGACGTTGCGGTGTTGTCGGTTGGCTTGTGCTAGTGTGTAGCGTCGTGATTTTAATTCTGTCCTATTATGAAAAATCAAAATGGACAAATTTCTTAAAAGACCTGGAACTTCTCGTTCCGCAGATGAAGAACCATTGCAAAGACAGAAGGTCAAAAGTTATGATGAATCGTATTTTCGGTTTGGTTTCACGGTACTTGGAAATCAGCCGCAGTGTGTCTGTTAATGAATTGTTGTCTGCTGAAAATATGGAGCCTTCCAAGATGTTTAGGTCACTGCGATCTAAACATCCTTCGGTGAAAGATAAACCGCTCGAAGTTTTCCAACGTACTCTCAGTACTTCAAGAGAAGAAGTTAACCATCTCCCACACGCCTAATGTAAGTCATAAAGCACTTCAGGCATCATATCAAGTGTCTCTGAGAATTGTCACAAAAGGCAAACCACATACTATTGAAGACTATTTGATTCTTCCTTGTACATATGATATAGTATCAACAATGATCAACCCCGAAGAAGCTCAGAAACGATCAAATATTCCATTGTCAATGATACAGTGGCAAGGCGTAGTTCTGATTTGGACCAAAATGTTCGCGACCAACTGAAGGAAAAGATTTAAAAAAAGTAAATGTATTTCTGTTCAACTGGACGAGTCCACAGTTGTAACAAATTGCGCTCAGTTCTTGTGTTTCATCCGATTCCAATCAACTGATTCTGTTCAAGAGGATATATTATTTTGCAGACCCTTGCATCAACATACAACTGGTGAATCTTTGTATCAGGTGTTTCTTGAGGCTACAAGTCCATTTGAAATATAATGTGAAAATGTTTTTTAATCTGCAGCGATGGTGCCAAAGCGTTAACTGGTAAGAAGTGTGGGGGTTGTGGAAAGACAATCTATCATGCATAATGCGGAATGGGTGAATAGTTCCTACATGGGTAAGCTCTAGACGCGAAGAAAATGCCAGGTGCACTTTCTCAGTTTTTCAGGTTCTTGGTGATGCTGTCAGAACTGTTAATTGTGTGATGAGTCGATTGTTAGAAAACTTTTGTGAGGAAATGGGTTCCATCTACAAATACTATTACTGCACACCGAGGTAAGATGGTTGTCACACGGAAAAGTGTTGAATAGATTGTTCGAAGTGCGCTCGGAATTGTTACTTTTTTTTACAGGAATCCAATCTCCAACTGACTGATTTTTTTTTACCTCTGAAATAATTTATGGCTGCTTCAACTGGCTTACCTGGCCGACATCTTCACACTTCCAAGTGAGTTAAATTTGACCTTGCAAAGGTGGAACAAGACCATTTTATTTGTTCAAGACAAAGTAAATGTTCTTCAGAAGAAATTAAGTGTATTTGCATCCAGAGTCAAAACCCACAATTTTGACAATTTTCTTCTGAATCAAGGCTACTTCAACTTGCGATTTCTTTTGACATGAAGACGCTGTCCAGTTTAATCTTCAAACATCTAAAAAGGGTTTCAAGAACAGATAGTAGAATATATTCCCTTTGGTAAAAATGCCGGTTCAAGATGAATATGAAACCCATTCGTTGAAAAGGCCATCAAAATAGCCGATATAAGCCCACAGCTTGAGACGAATTATCGTGCGACAAGTCCGTACAACTGGCTTGCTGTAATGGAGACCTGGAAAAGTTCTGGCTGAAAAGGATAGGAGAATATCCTGGTTTGATATCTCCTGCTTTAAAAGTCATAATTCCCTTTACTACGGAATCGTATCAGTGCGAAAGTGGTTTCTCTTCCATGGTAAGCATTAAAACAAAGACCGGAAACCTCTTATCAGTTGAGAATGACCTGATAATGTGCCTCACGAAAATTGAACCAGACATTGATGCACTAGTGAAATCACACCAGGCTTGGGGTTCACACTAGCTTTCACTTTGAATTGTATTTCAACATGCAAATTTTATTGTATTTGTATTTTTTTTTCTTTCAATATGCAGTTTTCATTAGTTTCATACCTCTTTTATTTAAATTGATTTTTAAACGATTCTTCACCTATTAAAAGATATTTAATATTCTTTGTTGTACTTAACAATATGTATAGAAGTAAAAATATGTCTACCAAAATAAATTCAAAATAATTTTTTAAAGTATTTTTTCTACTACTAGATCCTAATTATATGTATATTTTTGCGCCTCCCTTCGCGACCCCCACTAAATCATCTCGTGACCCCTAGGTTGAGAAACCCTGGGTTGATATATTTGTAAACAGGTGCACATTTTGAAAGACTGGTCAGATAAAAAAAACACACACTCAAGAGAAGAACATGTGAAGCTCTCCCACTTTACTATAACAAGAGATAAACGCATATACGAAAGGGCAAATGAATCTACTGCTGAAAGAATAAAATATGGGTCACAAAAAGCTTATTGAAGATTTATTATTGTTATTATTATTATTGCTATTAATTTAGCGTTTTAAAGTAGTATATTAATACGGATAATAGCTGAGGGACTGGGAAGCAAGAGGGTAAAAGTGACATTGAAAAATAAAAAAAATGTTCCCCATTTTAACTTTTATGCGTATAAAACATGAAATAGTATGCATATGAAACATATGTTACATAAAATATTCATATCTTGTGACACATCAGAGTGTCTACTGAATGTTAATCTTTAAATTCCAGTTTATTTTTATAGGTATATTTCTCTACTTTTTCCAGGCCATTAATTTATAACATTTTTTTTCTTGCAAAAACAAAATGTTTATTTTATCAATTTAAAGAAGGATATACCATGCACATACTATTTTTTAAAATCATTTATAGAACATAAAAATAAATATTTATGTACTAACTAAAAGGTATGTTTTCGAGAGATTTCATACAATAAAATAAAGTACAATATTTGCTACCAGAAGGCAGTTGAGAAAATTGTGTATTACCAAACAAACCAATAGTAGAACCTAAAATGTATGATTCATATTTTTTTTAACCAGGTGATTGGCCCTCTTGTTGGTGCGGGATCGATAAAACCTACTTCGGCTTAAGAAAATTCACCCCCTGTCTTTTGATATTGTAATTAATTGTTCTTTGTCCTTAGGAACATACTTGTCAAATTTAAAGTTTCTATATTCGACAGTTTTCAAGTTCTCATATATTCCTCTCCTTAAGAGGTTTTGACCTTCTTCCCCGGGGGGTGTCGTATCGAGACACTAAGATAGCCGTTACTCATGTATTGAAACGAAGGATTTTCATGCCAGCTCAAGTGTTTCCGAGTTGCACCCCACCCCACCCTGTTTGAATATTGAAGAAGAATTTCAGAACTTAGTTCAAGATCGGACTCAACATATGTGCATTAGCCCAATAAAAGAAAAAGAAACAAGACGTGCAAGATTAGAGCAGAGGATAAGACAAAGTTGAAACGAGAAAAACAGAGCATCAATCAGAAAGAAGAACTATATAGCTGATCAGCTCGGGTACCCTAGGAGTCGCCACACCTGTACTCACAAGAAGTCTGAGAATCCCTGAGTGCTTCTTACAAAAAATAATTACTTTAAGTGCCTCATTCTGTAACCTTAAATTTACAAATTCAATAAAGGTTTTTATAAATGTTTACAGAGTGAATTTAATAAAGTAAAAATTTAAATAAAAAATAATAACTTACAAAAATCCAGGTTTCTGCTCGCATTCCAGGTTTTCTAGGCCCAAAATAAAATTCCAGGCTAATTTCAGGCTTTCAAGGTTTTCCAGGTCAGTAGACACCCTGCACATATATCAAAAGGTTCCCGGACTGGTCCTGTAGCGCGCCAATAGATGACAGCGTAGTGTTGCGCTCACAGCAAGAGTGAGCTGCAATCTTGATAAGGTAGTGTGCCAAATGGCATCGTTGTATTACTATCGGGAGTTCTAAAGTGGTTATTTTGTGGCCGTGTGTGTGTGGTTGTCTGTGATTACATCACGGACAGAAAGGAGTCAAATTGAAATTTTTGCGTTAATCTGGGCAAATCGGACACAGAACATTAACATGCTTCACCAAGCTTACAGCCATGAGGAAACGAGTCTTACGTAATGTTAGGAGTGACACAGCCACTTCAAAAGCAGAAGAACGTTGCTGGAAGACTTTCCCCAAGAATCACATCCGAAAATATGCTACGAATTCGAGAACTTAAGCATGCGGATCGCTGGTGACTGATCAACGACATTGTGGACATTATTCGTGTGTCGTACGTCACATGCAAGCAATCCTAACGCCAGAATTTAACATAGTATGTCGCTTACAAGTTTGTCCCCAGACAGCTGAAGCCTGAGTACAAGGAACATAGGGTCGCAGTACGTCAAGATCTACTTGAGGGTGACGTCCAGGATCATCGCTGGTGACGAGTCTTGGGTCTACGGGTACGACACACCAACAATGTAAGAAATGTCTTTGAAAGTGCTCCGATGATCCGCATGTACTACAAGTTTCCATAAGCTTGGTGAAGCATATTAAATGTGTCTGTGGCTGATTTGCCCAGTTTAATACAAAATTTCACGTTAACTCGTTGTACCATATTTCAGTCCATGATGTAAGCAGACTACCACACACACATGAACACCACTATAACAACTCCCGATGGTAATACAGCGATGTCACTTGGCACACTGCCTTATCAAGACTACAGCTCACACTCGTTACAAGTGCAACGCTGTTCTGCTATCTGTTGGCGCACTACAGATCAAGCCCGGGAACTTCTTGATACACCCTTGTATATCATGTTATACAGGGTGCAAAATGCAATCATCCCTTCACCGCTGAACTTCAGATACTCACACAATCTCTACAGTGTGATAGGTTAGAATACCTTAGAGTGATTTTTAGACTGTATTTAGAGATGCAGACTTGTTTCTGATCCTGTTATTTAAGTAAATATTAGATTCCATTTGTGGGGTCACTTACTTAATAACAATAGGATAGATTAGGTTGAATTATTCGTTAGTTAACCAAATACTTAGTCACTAGTATACGTACATAATAACATTCATCTTTAGTAAAAGCCATGGTATTTTCTATTCACTCAAAGCAACGTGTGACCAATCTTTAATATGCACTTCGTGCCATGGATGATATTATGTCAAGCCTCTCTGTTATTATTATTTATCATTACAAGCAGACAATAGCGATATCGATATCTAGGGATATTCGTAGCATGTACCTACAATATATATGTGATGTGTGAATTAATAATGATGAATGATTATAGGTACGCACTGCTATTTTGTTTTCCCATTAATATGAGCTATGGTTATGTACAACATTAAGAAAACAAGAAAATACACATCCAGTTATTTATTTTCTTTGGACATTTGTCTTAGTTTGGAAGTACTACTTTTCCTTGTGCTTTCATTACGTAATGTGTGTGTGAAGATACCATTTCTCTCTGTAGCTGCCAAACCACAGATGTTTCTCAGGATTCAGCAACAATTTTATGGTTTCTTTTCTCTTCCAGCGTCTCAAACAAATAATATAAATGATGATTGTGTGATGTTCTTTTTTTTTCTTTCAGAACGTTTCAATTGACGTTGGATGATGAAAACAAGAAACGGACCACGAAAGTGATCGCTTTTCAATCTTCATCTCTATTTCCTTCCCTCTCTTCACACCGTTCTTGTCGACCAAAACAAAAAAAAGTCGGTGGAAGAATTAAAGAGTGGTGTTAGGTGATGATGGAAGGCTTGAAGGGAGAAGTAATCCTCTTAAAGTAATACTTGTGAGACGATGACAAGATGTGTCTTCTGTTAAAGTAGATGTTCCATCCGAAAGCAGAGAATTCAGAAATACGTAGAATTGACGGAACTAAAATAGTCGGGGGCCTGATAAGGTTATAGATTCATAGATTTAGACCAAAGTTTGATTTGTTGAACTCACGACAAAGTTTAAACAAATGAAAAATTATTTTGAATCGAGAAATCAGTGTTCTCAAAAATGTAAATACTTCGCTTTTGACAATGCAAATATAGTTATGTTTGTATTTCGTATGGGAATGATAGAGGTTCGAATTCTATGATGAAGTGAATAATTGTTTGATGATGAAATATTAATATTGGTTACGAAATAAGATACTATCTGTATCTGATGTCCAGATTTAGAATACGTTTGTTAGATCACTGGATAAAAGAATATACGTTGAGTATCTGATGAAGGCATCTATACTGGATTGTATGCAGGTACCGTAATATTGAGATATCTAGTATCTGACTACTCTTAGTTGTTAAATTGTTTAATAAAGAATGGCGTTCAGTGTTAAGCAACTCGACTGCTTAGTTTATACGTATATACTGGGAATGATTGATGCAACTCAGAATAAAAGCTATTGGTTGTTTACAGATTAGTGTATACAAGTACATAATACTGAATTTCCACCTATCTAAAGTAGTAAGTTAATTTAATTGGACATGGTCAGAAACTTTGCTTGAATGATTTTATTTA
Organism: Lepisma saccharinum; assembly: GCA_022664845.1. Taxonomy (NCBI): domain Eukaryota; kingdom Metazoa; phylum Arthropoda; class Insecta; order Zygentoma; family Lepismatidae; genus Lepisma; species Lepisma saccharinum. The sequence goes on from JAGDQP010000002.1 coordinate 165,602, forward strand.
CTCATACCTATAAAAGTAACACAACATTAGGGCCACGGTGGCTCACCTCTGGTGCTAGGGGTCATCGGATTGATCCCTGCTGGTGCCACGGGCTTTGTGGTGGACAAACACCGTGTGCGTGGGTTTTCTCGGAGTGCTCCCGTTTCCTCCCACTTTCTTCATTTCACCAATTCATCCCATCATCATGCATACGACCTGAGCCAGAGTTACCTCAAGGCCGTAAAATACATTCAAATTCAAAACTAAAATACTCGCGTGTCTTACCTAGTGATGTGGGTGGGGAAAATTCTCAGATTAAAACAAAATAAAAAATGAGAATTTTCCCGGGTATTTTCCTAAAGTAATTTTCCTACCAAAAAAACTGGGTGTTTAATGTAATCTTCATGATTATACTCAGTGATTCCGAGAGATCCTTCCCCCCTGTGCGAGGTGTCATCCCCCAAATTCTTGACAACAGCACTCCCAACTTAAAATTTTTTTGGATCAAAAATTGATAGAAACGGTGCAAAATTCGACTTACACCCTCTCAATTTTGACTTTACACCGTCCCCTCCGAAACTAAATATTCTGCCGGAATACCTGATTATAACGCTAATTAAACTTGTAGAAGAGAAGGTCCAAATATAGGCTATGGTCCAAATACGGAGTAGTAGACGTTTTAGATTTGTATATGCTTGTGTAGTACCGCTGACTGGTGATAAAAGTGTGAAACAGTTCCCCAAGGACGAAGGTGGTGGCGGAATTCAGTTAGCGACAAAGAGTTGAATGTGGTTGATTTATTTGTATGTTGCACCTGTTTTCAACAGTGGGAAAGTTTTACCAGACATTTCTATTTCAGCTTTTTAAACACAATAAAACCAAGTATGAAATGTTAAATAAGGTAAGTTGTATTCCTCAGAGACAGCCTCGTAGTCGGTATAAAACAAAGAATAAATAATATTGCGTATTGACTTCTGTTGGATCACGAAGCAACTCGTATGAATTGTCTAAATACGGGCTACCTTGCCAACCTACATCTTCATCTTAAGAGTTTCCTTTTCTTGGTATTTCAAATCTAGTAAGTTATTTTCATATTTCAGAAGTTCCTGTCATAAAGAAAAAGATCAGCAATCGACTTAAAAACGAGGAAGTGCTACTGTTATAACAGATAACCCATACTAAGGAACATACTTCCTTGAAAAAGCAGGAATCTAATAAATGCAAGAAGACATTATCTTTTAGTTAAGTTGAGCACAAGGGTGTTTCTATATCACTATTCTTCCCAAACGTTTATAACAACGACTACTGTACAAAACGGTGATATTTTGTTTTACAAACAAATCATTCTTTTCATTTATAAGTGAACGGTTTCATCAACAGCACCGTAAGTATATATTTTGTGTGCTTGTTTGAATTATGTTTAAGGACATTTTCGCCACGTAATTTGACTCTCCACCGCAAGATGGGACTACAGTTACGACTGGTCGCACCCTCTGTAGATATTTCTTAAAACTTTTTCAAATAGTGTTAGCGGCAAAACAGATGAGCGTTGGTATGTATATCAAGATACGTTATCTTCCATCAAACTATTTGACTGCTTTGGTCCATTCCTACTTAATGGCAAAAATGAATTTAAAGAGAAAATTATTGACATAAAGATACCTCTTATGTTAAATGTTTATAGTATCGTTCAAGCGTCATTGTGATGATCTAATGAATAATTCTATTTCACAAGTGATCAAGCACATTAGTTAAAGAAAAACACTCGATCCATTTTCGGCATAATACGCGACCCAAAATGAGTTTATGTTTTCCTGTTAGAGCACTTGCTTTAATTCAATTCTTCAACTCTCTGTTTTTGTCCGGGAACGAATAGCCCTAATGGTAACAAAGCATTTACAATCACGATACAGTGTCACAGGAAGTGAAGAAGAAATCACGCCTTGGTAGCGTCCTATCCAAAGATTACACTTTACAGACCACATCTAAATTACCGCTGCCCTCGCGTCGTTCTAAGCTCTTTCGCTAAAGTAATATACACAACTGGATGGGTGGATCACTTTTAGCTTTTTTTTTAACTTTTGCCTTTTCTATTGTTTATAATTAAAGCTACAGTAGGTTAAGTTAGGTTGTTATTTTTATATACATACGCATTTTGCAATTTTACACAGTTGACACAGTTTCACTTTATTGTGTGAACCCACCATAAAAAGGACAAATGTCTTGGTACTGTAAAACTCGGCAAGGGACGTCAACACAGGGAGTGAATCAGCGGGGGAATGGATAATGTGTGGTACTTAATAGTCTTTTCTGAATGTTTCTAGTGCGGTTAGAGAAACAATTCTACCCTTTTCTAACCTATGTTCGTGAATTATGTGAAATATATTGTTGTCACCGTGTATAATTAAAATGGGGTTACGTGACTTTATCTAGTCTATTTCAGTGAATTTGGGTAAGCATGCAAAAGCTGAGCATATTTTTCCAAACCTCAAATTGGAATAAGTAATACCGGTACTCTTTAAGAACCAAAGACAGAAAAGAGATCATATGTACGGGAAACGAACCATGGCCCCTTGGCATATCGATACTATGCTTTTCTCGCTACGCCACGAAGGCATTTTCAGGTCAACGGTTTCCGACACCTATTTATACCTAGTTCCAGAAATGGCTAACAGAGTGCACTACTATGATGGCGTCAGTTCCGGATGTAACTAGAGTAGAGAGATACTCTTCAAAAAGCCGACTACGAGACCCATACCATTAGCTGTTGATGACATAATATATTCAGTGTCGTCAGGTTGCCGTCGCAATATTTCCCTCAAAATACTGAAAAATTTCCCGCTTACTAAGTTTACTTTCAAATTTACTGAAAATTAAAACAAAAAAGTGATAAAAAGATTCAACAAAATTTCCCCGCTTTTTATTGCCCCCCCCCCTTTCACCCTTCATGTGGCTCAGATTTTCCCGTTTTCCGGGAAATTTCCCTCCATCTGACAACACTGAATGCATTTAACAATATCCCAGTGTTGCCATCCGTAGTAAATAAGTTGGAAGAATCGGTCAGTTTGATACAAGGATCAGATAATAGAATCATTTTGAATGTTTTCTCAAAAAAAGTAAAAAAAAAAAAACTTTTAAAAATAGTGCATTTTTTTTACATTATTGTCTGATGAAAAAGACACAAAATGTTTGCCAAATAAAGGAAAATGTCATATCTGCAATTAATTACTTCTTCTTCTTCTTCTTCACTTTAAGAAATGACGCAATGCAGGGAAATGTTACTTATTACAGAAGAACCAGAGCTAAAACGTCATAGTTATTTTGAAATATATATAAAGGATCTCATATTATCTGGTATTCGTCCGCAAACGAGAAAACAATATACCTTCTTCCAGACGTTCCATTCTCACGTCGGATTTAGTTTCCGCTTATATATATATTGGTTTCTCTTGTTCTTCAGATAAGCTTGGCCATAGCATTGAAATCCCATATAAATCTTCAGTTCTCTTGTGAATATTGCGCAACGACGCCTGTCTTGGTCTCCGAGGACGAGATATAATAAATTCGTTCCTCGCTGTTGGTGGGATTATTACAAGAAGATAGCTTTTCTTGGTATTATGTATAAATGGAGAAATGTCTTCTATTGTGAATTCTTGTTCATTGCTCTCACCAGTCATGAAAAGAGGAAAATAGAAGATCTCTCCCCTCTCTGTACAAGATTTCAATCCCCGACAACTTAGTGAAATTGAAAATTTACGTAAAACTAAGGAATACACATGCCAAATTTCTAAGTTTGTAAGTTTATCAGTTTTTAAGTTCTCATGTTCCACTCCTTAAGAGGTTTTTCGCCTTTCATCCCCACCCCCTAGAGGGGTGTCGATTCGAGAAACTAAAATAGCAGTTTCTAATGAATTGAAACAAAAAAAATAAATTATCATGCCAAATATGAAGTTTGTAGCTCAAGCAGTGGCAACCTTTCAATGACGTAATTAATCCTTCAAGGTCCTAAGGAAAACGTGTGGCCAACTTTTGCCATCAAGGGGTGTGAAATTATATAGCGTTCAAATTAACAGACTTGCAATTTTATATACATACAGGGTGTTGGAAAACAACACCGACAAACCTACACACAAGATTCCTGACATGAAAATAAGAACCAAGTACAGACCATCGTAGGTGTGATATTTCCAATACCATTAACAGTAGAACTGAGGCGGGATGTTACCCTCAAAGAATCCAAAATCTTCTCTATCCAAACATGGATACTCAAAAATTATGCAAGGGATTCCCCAAATGAAGTAGGGTATTCCCAGACATTCTCTGGAATAAATGTTGATCATAATAAGCACAAATACGTCGACTTTCCATATGTGTACAGATGATAAACGTATTCGCTAACATCTAACCGAGCCATGACAGACTCTTTTACTGATAAAGAATTACCGCAAACGGTTGTTGAAAGAGACGTGATTTACTCCTGTTTTGTTATGCAACCACGCATTGCATTACAAAGAATGTTCGTTAAATAATAATTTGTTTGAGATATCGACTTGCCCCTAACGAATTATTGTTACTTACTCGAAGATAGTTTCATTCATGCTTATTTCGACCCACCTTCACTTTGAACGGAGAACTTTGTGGACTTCCTTCCATACTCATTGCACATCTTAGGAATATGCATTTTTGTATAGAGGAGATTTGAGATCTTACGAGGAGACCTATCGATGCTTCATAGCGCTTTCTTCACCAAACTTGGTAGAGGAGTGGAGTACATCAGGAGACCACAAGAAAAGATGATTAAAAATGCTTTCGTTCATAAAAGACGGACGCAGTGGCCAAAAGTTTGGTTCGTAAGAATAAACATTTATAGTGTGATCGAAGTAGGAAAACACACGTTTATTTATAAAATGTTTGACATAATTGCAAGCAAACACACATTAATGGATATTGGGTGAATGCGCTATCTTTTACAGAGTACGTTCGTCATGGCCGCCATCTTGAATCTTGCTGAATCTTTTAAATAGGAAGAGGGTCATGTAACATATCAATCTTGGCTAGAATTTTCCCAGAAATACATTAGTGAAATCAGTTTTGCCATAAATTTATTTTTGAGAGAGATAATAAGATCTGACGTTAGTAATAAAATCTGGTGGCAAGGGAAGAGTATTGTAAAGAAGTGACAATCTGTATACAAGAGATCGTTGGACCAAACACAATGGTTTGGGAGGTAGAAATGGTGTTGGTAACGGGCATTTTGTCCGGGTACCTTTAGGTTAAAAAGCGGAAGAAGGTCATTGGTCCTGAGTGTGCCCTGCATTATTCTATAAAGACATTTTAAGTCATTTAGTTTTCTTCGTGTGTCTATGTTTTTTTTTAAGTCAGGGGAATTCAAAATGTCTGCGTTAGATTTATGTTGGAGGTTGGGTATCCTGTGTTGCACAATGTGAATAAAGAAATTTTGTACTTTGTACAATTTAGATAAGTTAGTTTCACAAACCACAGACCAGATAGATGAACAGTATTCAATAGTAGGAAGTACAAACGTGAGAAAATATGACCGAAGAGCTCTGAAATCTATAATATCTGTAAACCTGCAGAGAAGCCCAAGAAGTTTGAGTGAGTTCAAAAATTTTGAATTCAATACGCATACTAACGTCACATCTTATTATCTCTCTCAAAAATAAATTTATGGCAAAACTGATTTCAATAATGTATTTCTGGGAAAATTCTAGCCAAGATTAATATATTACATGACACCTTCCTATTTAAAAGATCGAGCAAAATTCAAGATGGCGGTCATGAGGAACGTACCCTGTAAAAGAAAGCGCATTCACCCAATATCCATTAATGTGTGTTTGTTTTCAATTATTTCAAACATTTTGTAAATAAATGTATGTTTTCCTACTTAGATCACACTATAAATGTTTATTCTTATGAACCAAAATTTTTGGCCACTGCGTCCGTCTTTTATGGACAAAAGTACTTTTAATAATGCTTTCTGGTGGTTTCCTGATGTATCCTACCCCTATACTAAGTTTGATGAAAAAAGCGCTTTGAAACATCGATAGGTTTACTTGTTAGAGGGTACCATGCCGCCTCAGTTCTATTGTTTATGGCATTAAAAATATCAAGCTCTAAAATCATTTTCTCATTCTTTCGGCAGCCTATAGCGCCGAAACGGATTTATCCACCTTCGATGGTCTATCCTTTTTACATTCATTTCTTTAGTTCACAATGGTTCGTGGTGTCCTCAAATCTTCCAACGTTAATTTAACTCATTTCCCGACGTCATCTCGTAAGGTGCTTTGTCGGTGTTATTTTGCAACACCCTGCATGTAGATTACGGAGTCATTGTGGTTATTATTGATATATTTTACTCTACAAAGTATTGTGTTAGTGGGAATGAAATGTCCTCCCCAGGTGCGTCATGTCCAAAGGCCAAAATAATGAAAACTACATTACCTGGTTATTCAAAATAGACACAGTCTGAAGACACAAACTGTTGCCAACGCTCAGCCAACGATTGGATTCCGCGGCGAAAGAAGTCTGAAGTCTGCAATGCGAAGAAGTCCTCAACTGTATGTTGCACCGCCCGATCATCAGGGAAGGTCTTCCCTGCCAAGAAGTGATCGAGATGCCGGAAGAGGTGGTAGTCAGTGGGAGAAACATTGGGGAAATACGGTGGCTAAGGAAAGGTTTCATACTGCAACTCAAAGAGGGCCTGCACTGTTCTTTCCACGAAGTGTTGGCGGGCACTGCCATCCAACACGAGGAGAAAATGTATGTTGACCATTGCTGGATGCTTGTTGACAAGTTTGTGGTGCATTTTATGGAGTTCAGAACTGTAAGGATCTACAGTGACGGTTTCACCTCTCCTGAGAATCATAAAAGAGAATGGTGATCACTCCCACCATTCTCCAACAACACCTTCCGTGGGTGGAGAGGTGAATTAGGACACCGACCTGGACGTTGATCACGATCCAACCATTGTCCTGACTGCTTACGGTTGTCATAGCAGATTCATTTTTAACCTGAAGTGACAATCCGATGCAGGAAACATTTCTGCTTATATCTTATACTCAGAGAGCTGCACACCTTTAGACGGTAATTCTTGATGGGCGGTGTCAACTCATGTGGTACCAAGGAGTCCAAAATTTTAACCTTACCGATCGTCGACTGACAGTGTATGCCTAACTCGTCTGCAGTGGCACGAGTGTTCATTTCTACGGTGTTCCTGAGCAGCTCATCCGAACATGATGTTCGTCGGTGCCTACGGGGCACATTTTGCAATGTTGTGTCACCGGAACAAAATTTGACAAAAAGCGAATGGCACATTCATTCGCCATTCTTGTTCCAAATGCACTGCTAATATTTTCTGTGGCTTGCTGTGCAGAATGTCCCAGTTTGAATTCATTAAAAAAATATACTCTTAACTGTGTGTTCTCTATGGTGCAACTCCATACAACTTTGTTCAACAAAGACATTACCTCCTGACTGTCTGAGTACCCCAGCCTGGACATATACAAAGTTTATGACGTTAGACACGTGATCTCAGTCGACCCCTGAAGTGCGTTTCCCAATATGTGTCAAAGCCGTCATTTCATTCGCACCAACCCAATAATATATTTAGGTCCAGTTATACAAAATATTTCAATTTTGAGTTAACAATCCGTGAGTTAGACTACGGCTCATAGATAAAATAATTCAAGTCCTCGGTATCTATGTTGCAAGGACTATCCACTTGCATAAATATTACATCCTAATCCCACCACAGAAACCCATTATTAATACAAAGTAATTTCCTCTGAATAGGATAACATACGAAGACCTTGGACTGTTTTTCGTTCCTCCTGAAAAAATATATCCCGGTGGACTTGAGATGTTTCTCAATTCGCGTCTTCAATTATAGATTGGAAATTTCCGTAATATCAATCTCTTCCACGCCACCAGGTGTTAGGACATTAGCGTTCCGGTGATCGGGTCTTTATTACACTTCTTCACCATAAATCTTGTAAAAAAATAAAATATAAACTTACCTCATTTACTCCCCTCACGATGGCTCTCATAGTGGCATTTCGTGGGCCGTCCACTGTTTTGCCATCATCCGTGGGACCCCAGGAAGCACTGTATATATCTATCATATTTGGTTCGTGTCCCATGGAGTTCGCCTCAATTAAGTCCGTCATGTAAGGCTGATCCAGCATTCGAATCCCTGTAATGGCAGAAGTCACATTTTATCATTAATATAATGATTTTATAGAAGTAAGTAATGTAACTACTACAAAAATTACAGACATAATTCTATTAGTAGAATAACATAAGAGCAACCAGCCTAGGATAGTGATGTTTAGAAATGAACGTGGAGGTCTTCATGCGGATTCGACTAAAATTCTCGATGTATAGAAAATCTATTTAGACAAGCTTCTTAAGGTACACACATGTGAACAAATAGAGGAATTTTACATCCATACCGCAGAACTATGGATACCCGAACAAAGAGAGATCGAGGTCGAAATATCAATAAAGAAACTGAACATTTTCAAATCACCAGGAATTGACAACATTCCGGGAATTAATTAAACTGAGAGGAACAGCACTAATCAAGGAACTACATAAATTAATTAGTGCTGTACGGAGAAAGGGAGAGCTTCCGAAGGAATGGAAACCCTTCGTAATATAGTTCCGGTTTACAAAGAAGGTAATAAATGTGATTGCAATAATTACCGCGGAATATCTTTACTGTCAACATGTTACAAAAAGAGTTTTGAGTAATATACTGCTAGCTCGTCTCAGTATATACGTGGATGAAATAATTAGAGATCACCCATGTGGATTTAGAAAAAAATAGATCCACGTTGGACCAGATTTTCGCCTTGAGACAAATCTTAGAGAAGAAATGGGAATACAATGAGACTGTTCACGAGTTTTTTTCATTGATTTTAAGAAAGCATATGACTCTACCAAAAGAGTCTACCATGACTCTACTTACGTTTTGGCATAATACGGCTAGAAAACGATCTGTTTATTCAGCAACTACTAACAGCGCGGATTCCACAAATTCTAGCAACTACTGTGGTGTAGTTTCTACTCACAGTCAGGAGAACCGAAAGTTGATTAAGTAACATCTTGCCATAAAGATCACTAGACTAGTTGCAACCCAAAATATAGAAATGTCGAGTTTGCCCTTCCGCCATCTTTGTTTATAAATTTCTTGTTAAGTGCCATGTGACACTCAGTTTTGTTTCTTTGTTAAGCTATAAGTCAATGTGATTTGATATACCTTGTATTGAAAAGATTTCTGAGATTGAAGAAAACTTATAAAAGTGTGACGTTTGGGAGAATGACGGAATAACGGGACAGGTTATCAAAAAACGGGACTATCCCGGGAAAAACGGGACGAATGAGAACCCTAGTGTACGTGGATGATGTAGACTTAATAGAGGACGATAAAAATACGCTACAAAGTAACGTCGATGTCATAGTAGATTCTTTCAATTAGATAGGTCTACAGGTAAATATAGTGAAAACAAAATACATGATAAGAAGACAAAAAACACTGAGAATGAAGGAAATAGATACATAACAATTAAGAATGAGAACATAGAGAAAGTAAATAAATTTAAATACTTGGGAGCACGTGTAACAAGCAAGAACAAGGTCGCCGAAGAAATAAGAAGTTACCTCGCTTCGGACAATTGAACAGAAATTATATATGAGAAAAAATGTTTTGAGAAAGATATACGGGCCGAAACGGGAAGAGACAACCGGAGAATGGAGGAGACTGCATAATGAAGAACTCCATGGATTGTATGATTGACCCGAGATGATAAGAGTACTGAAATCATGACGGCTAAGATGGGCAGGGCATGTAGCTTGATTGGAAGAAAAATGAAAACTATATTCCATCGTGGTTGGTAAACCGGAGGGAAAGAGATCGTTGGGAAGCTGAAGATGAAAACTGACTTGATGTTACTGGGGATAGAATCCAATGGCGAAGGTGTTACTGCGGTGATGAACTTCACAGTTAGTTAGTATCAACATAAAAGAATGTATGGAAAACCAAGAATTAACAATACAAATGTTCGTAATTTTCATATTAAGTAAAAGAGTGATCTACGCGGGTGTCGCTGACAAAATTAGACTTGATCATGTTAGTAGGCCCCTGCAAAACCGTGCACAGAATAATAGAATTATAATAATTATATTTAAATAATATAAAGGGATGGGTTTTCTTCCCTTCGGTGAACTAATGCGCGCAAGTCAAATTCATGTGTATGCGCATGTCTGTGGTTTATATCGTATGCCATAGTTTGATATTCCAATCTCCAGATCACAGCACAAACAGGGAATATCGTTACTTTGCGAACTGTATTTAACACAGGACTCTGGATTTAACACTATACCCCCTACCTAGGCCCTGGCCTAGGGACGAAACTTTCACAGGGGCGTAATTTTCTGGGAAAAATTAGAAATCGCTATTGAAAACCGAAATGAAAAAAAATATTTAGCAAAAAACATTAAGGACCGTGTAGGGGAAGGGCCAAACGCCATCACATTTGACCCGGGCAACCCCTCGTATATAAATTACTTCAGGTAATTTAAATTTAGGTCAATTTACATTGGAAATAGTAAAACAAGTATTATATTAGGAATATTATTTATTCCTATTTTTTCCTTTGAACACACCAATAAAGTCAATGCTACATATAGGGCGTGGATGTCATGTATACCCCTACCAATGGACAACAGGTATATTGAAGCACTCTATATGCATGAAGGCATAATTTATGCTAGAGTTTTGTATTTGAAGAAAATTAAGTGTCGTTTCCTAACCTGTCTTTTCGGGTAGACAATGGGTATGTACCGTGCGTTCAAATTCTGCTGTCGGCCGACCCGACTGAGGTTTTCCAGTGTTTCCTTCAGTTTTACCACAAGAAAGTCAAGCATAGTACCTTAACTAAGACCTAACCTAACCTACCGGCTGCTGTTCTCCCATACCCTATCTCGGTGTGATCCAAAGATGGCTAAAGACCGAAAATTTTCAAAAATATCTTAACCTGTCTTTTATGACAGTAGAAACAAGCCTTAACTTTTCTCACTAATTTGACCTTACATCTTCACGAGATAAATATTCGGGAGATGGTGTTTAGCATTCAAAGAGGTACCAAGGTAGGTATTCAAGGTAGCAAATGAATTTACAATGTTGCTTTTGTCCATTCCTAAAGATTTTGTGAATTTAAAATTGTTAAATTTAAGAGCGACGTATTGACGAATGGACTGACAGATACACTGCAGGGTTTAATTCTGTAAACCTACATTTCTTTTTTTCCCTACATAAAGAGAAGTGGCAAAAAGGATGAATCTATAAATATTAAATAGCGAGGGGAAAATGTGATGACTTTGCTGTTGCTGTTCATGAGAGTATCTCTTGTAAGGTCCTCCCAATATGGCGGCCAGTGGAAAACAAATATTAGCAGTTAAATAATAATAATAATAATAATTATTATTATTATTATTATTATTATTATTGAATGACGAAAGGACGGAGATAAGTAATTTGTCTTAATGTAAAGACGTGAAGGGTAAAATGACGTGAGGAGGACGAGACGCTGGAAATCATGGGCCTAGGGCGCCTACACGAATAAATCCGCCCCTGATTCTGTACGCAAAATAGTTATGGTTACTCACAAACTTCACCGCCAGATGGCATTTCCAAAGCGTTCCTGTTTTCGTATCATTGCTACCATTTTTCTTCATTCAACACTTGTACAGTAGATTCTTTGTAATCCGACACTTCGCCAGTCCTTGTACAAAAACTTGATATATTAAATGAATTTCCATGTAGAGACGTAGTTATTTTGGGGGATCTGAATGCTAAATCTCCACTCTGGCACTGCCCCAATACTGATGAAAATAGAGAGAAATTTGAAGAGCTAATCGAACAACGTAATTTAACAGTCATCAATGAGGAGGAACAACCACCAACCTTTAGGGGCAAGGCTGGAGTGGAATCCAATATAGACGTAATGTTAACAAAGGGGAATATTTGTAATAGTATATTTTATTGAATTGTTGATGAACATGCAACTACTAGCGCTCACGGCACCGTCCGCTTTATAATAGATCTCGAAAGGAATCAAACCAATAACGAACAATTAGATCTAAATAACAACTTCAACTGTAATGTAAACAAATTAAATAAGAAGAAATTTGAAGAAAGTTTGTTGCTTCCACAGATAGAGCCAGATTGCAATCTAACAGATTTGACAAACAAGCTAGAAGAAGCCATAAGAAATGCCATCAAAAAATCAACTCCAATAATCAAAAACATCAACAACAACAGGAAACCATTCTAGACAAAGGAATTGGATAAGCTTAAAAGAAAACTCAAGGCTAGCAGAAAGAGTTACAGGGCGGCAGGAGACCACATTCTGAGAACAAGAAGACTGCAGAACTACAGGAGTATTAAGCAACAATTCGAGAAAGATCTCAAGGAAACCAAGAAGAAAACATGGAATAAATTTGTGGAAAGCAACCTTAACCAGGATCTCTGGGGCATGCCATACAAAATCATAACGTCTAAATTAAGGGTTAAGAGCTCATTAAACACACTGAAGGACGACCGAGGCTAACACACCACAAATTGGATAAGTACAATAGAACTACTATACAACAAACCTTTTCCCGATGACTCCATCCAGGACGACAACGAGGGGAATAGAAGAACCAGGGTGAATGAAAATACTCCTCCACACTGCGACGCGGAAGATGCGGATGAGCTAAACGTTACGAACGAACAAATTGTACAAACATTGAAAAATCTTAAACCAAAAAAGACTCCACGTCCAGACCATGTAAAAAATGAAATATTTAAAATCAATTCAGACATGTGGATTCCATATCTAACCAGGCTATTCAATGAATGTATAAGTCAAGAGGTGTTTCCTGACCCAGGGAAAGAAGCTAATTTAATAATATTACTTAAAGGAGAGGACAAAGATAAAAAAATCCCAAGTCATATAGACCTATTTGTTTGCTTAATACTATTAGCAAAATTTTCGAGAAAATACTTACAACGAAAAAAATTTAAAAAAAGAAAGATCTAGTGAATTGCAGATTGCAGTTCGGATTTCGTCCAGGAAAATCTACGGAGGACGCGATCAATGAGTTGAGGAATAGCATCTACATGTTAAACAGTGACAACTGCAAATATGTAATTGGAATATTCTTAGACATCATGGGAGCGTTCGATAACTTATGATGGCCTGCAATATTAGAGGAATTAAAGAAAATCATCTACATAGTAAATTGTGGAAAGTCGTTAAGAACTACTTTGTAAATAGAATAATAAAGGTAGAAGCAGCGGACGGCGTCGTGGCTAAAACACCGACTAAGGGTTGCCCGCAGGGTTCGGTGTTGGGCCCGGTATTCTGGGACTTAGCCTTCCAGCCGTGTCTGGAAGTACTGGATGGTATGTGCCAAGTTGAAAGAGTGGTGGGATATACCGACGACCTGGCGGTCGTGATTAAGGGTAGCAGTCGCCTGGAGTTGCAAACCAAGGCAAACGAAGTGACTAATAGAATTACATCGTGGTGTAAAGAAAATAAATTAACGATATCATCGGATAAGACAAAATACGAACTATTTAAGGGCAATCTAAATTTCAATAGAGGTCCAATTATCAAAGTGAATAATAAGACAATAAAAGGAGAGAGGCATATAAAATATCTAGGATTAACAGTGGACGAAAAATTAAATTTTAGACAACATACAACCCTAATTAAGAACAAAGCAATAAAAATCTCACACAAATTGGTAAGAATCGCAACAAACGAGTTAAAATTCCAATTAAAATAATAAGAATTTACCACGATGTCATTATAAGATCTATTGTAGGATATGCAGTCAGCGTTTTGAGATAGGTCGCAAAGACAGCTGCTATTGCGCCTATCAGGTGTCTACAGAACAACATCAGTAGAGGCCCTCCAGGTTGCTCTGGATGTTCCACCTATGCATCTTCAAGTAAAGAAGTTGGGCGCAACGTACTGGTTAAAAAGAGGCAACCAGGATAAAGTTACTAGAATACTACATAGACCAGCAGAAAACAAAGTGGACATTGATACCATCATAACAAACACGTGGCAGGAGCTCTGGGATGAGTCGTAGAAGGGCAGGAGACTGTTCGGCTTTTTCCCGGATATCGAGGAACGACTGGATATGGAGCTGGAGATTATCGGTGGAGTGCTGGATTCTCTAACTGGTCACGGCCCCTTCCGTCAAAAATTACATCTAATGCATATAGTGGAAGACAGCATGTGCCATATATGCAGGGCGGTGGCGACGCCAGAGCACGTGACATTCTATTGCAGATAAACAGAAAACATAGCTAGGGAAGAAAGAGAGCTCCTGGGGGAGACGCCCGTCACGGAGGTTCTGCGAACACCGGAGCTGGTGACGGTCCTCAGGGAGGTAACTAATAAAATTTCGAATTTCCATAAGAAAACATTCCTAAATGGCGTAGACCGCTCTGCGCGACAAGGAAAATAGAGACAGAAAATGGGAACGTGGCACAATAGCTCGGGCAACCGCGAACGTGCGTCCGCGTGTAACCGCGCCAACCGCGTCAACAGTGAATAAAACAATCTATACCAAACACAATGAAAAACTAATATTGAAGAGAGACATACTCTTGCGTACAAGTGTAACCGCTGGAATCCAGTGGCAAGAGAGCCCCTTGAGGCGGAACCCCGTCTAAAGAGACGCTTATTGTGTGTGAATGTGATATGTAACTGTGGTGAAGGAATATCTGGAAGTAATTTAAGGTAATAATCATTATTCAAAAAAGAAAAATGCTAACTTTTTTTGGAAACCAAAAAAAAGCGATACGTGGGGAACTAGTCACGGAATAAGTGTGTGTGTGTCTGTGAAGTGAGAAGTGCTTACAAGAAGAGAGATGGGAGGGCCAAGAAGAGGAAATCTCAAAAGTGTTGAAGTTAGATTACGAGTGCTGAGTTATAATCCATATTCAACGTAAGCAACAACCCCTCTCCAATTTCTATAGAAGGAGAAAACTACTAGTATGAGAAGATGAAGAAATACAATATCTGACAAGAAGGAGATGGATGCAACAATAAGGAAAGGAGGGCGACAATAACTTTGTGGACACTCAACCCAACCCACGCGCACCTATCCTTATCCTATCCTTCTCGTTACAGATAAAAGAAGATGAGGCCATACGAAGAATTCAATGAAGTTTACGTTTGTGTTGTCCTGTTATGTCCTGTGACGTCTTTTATCTGTTTTAATTGTATGTATTTATAATAAAATTAGGATATAGCAGGTAGGAACCCCCGAAGCAAAAGTTCCAAAATATAGGAAGTTAGACCAGGAGAACATTCCGGACGCCTGGTCAAAAGTCCGTCCCACAACACCTGATTTCTAAGACAGAGGGAACACAGGAGATTCTTGGAATCTCGGAACTCCGGCAATCCAAGAACCTCTAGGAACAAGCCTGTCCCAAGGCAAGGAGAACAAAAATGTTAGTGATGCACGTCCTTGGAAGTGCACAACTCATCTTGTGCAAAGGATGCAAAGAGGCAGAGGTGGAAAGGTGGGCCTCCTTAAAAAAAAACTTCGCCAGTCCGACACAGATCTCTATAATACGACATGGCCCGGTCCCATATACATCGGGCTACATAGACTCTACTGTATATTTTTATGGTAATCAGAATTCACTCAGTTTTATTTTGATCTATATACAAGGTGTTCAAAAAGTCATGATAGAAAAATTAAATGTTAATTCTTTACTTACACTTATACAAGCAAATATTAAAAAAAAAAAAATGGTATGGACGTAGTTCAACAGTAAGAGGCGACTAAATATATTATTGCAAAGTCACAAATTACGTAATGTCTCGACAAATTATGGCATAAAACACATGGTCCTAATAAATGACAATCGAAGTAGTACCCATTGATTGTATTCAGGTCAAGCTTACGATTGACGGTGTGCGTCAATTGAGGGAATTTCTCACTTAGGAATTTATTAATGGTTTTAAGGCAACTTTGACTCACCATCCCAGCATTTGTTTGTTGTTATTGGTGGAAAAACCTGATAGAAATCTCATTCAAGATGGACGGTCATTATAATCGAACTCAGGACTTTCCGATTACTAAGCTAACGCTTATGACTGCTTGGGCCCCATTTTATTCTCAAGTAATTCACAACGCGCGGAAAATAAGCATTAAAATCTCCGAAAGCTGAAATTGGATTACTTATGGTGGTGTTCCGACCTGACCCGGACGTAGGTGATCCGGTACGAAACTTGACCCGATTGTTTCGGTGACCCGTTTTAGCTCTTAAAATCTTCCCTAAACTATATTACCATTCACCAGATAAATCTATTGGGTACAATTTTGATCGCGATAGCTACATTATTTGTTGAAATATTTATATAATTTGCGACAATGACGCGCCATAATTTGAGCGCATTTAACTTGGAAATCACGTATGATTGGACATTTCTTTCCGCACTGAGAAATTCAATCATCAATTTGTGACCGTTACTTTCTAAACATACTCTGTACCAAATATTCTTTCTCGTTAAAGTTAATGTACTGAAGATGTCTTTTATTTAAGAAAGCCTTTTGTTTTAGATAAAAGCTCCATGGAAATTTTATCTCAATACTAGGTTGAAATTAAACGGTAGAAAAAAAACATGCTCGCAAAAAAAAAAAAAAGAGATCAAATTCTATTTTGCTTCAGTCAGCTACTTGTTTTACTAAACTGAAACCATAATACAAAATAATGTGAAAAATAAAGAAATGGAGAGAATTATCATCTTCAATATTCCATAAACTCTTATACAAGAAGAAGAAAAGAGAGAGAGAGAGAGAATATATTAAATTCTCTCCCTCTCTATCTGTCTTTGAAAGTTACGTTTTCACAAGAAGGAAAGAAACTTAATCCAACCAAAAGATGAAATTTTTTTTTTTTGCTTTTTGAGTGTTCGATGAAACGAAAATATTCGTCCGCTCTCTCTCTCTCTCTCTCTCTCTTTCTTTTTCTCTCTCTTTATCTCTATTAAATTTCTTTTGAGTTTCTTTCAAAACGAAAAAGACTTGGAAATGAAATTTTTTCAAATATGATTTTCTTTAATTTTTTTCCTTTCGGAAGCGCGGTGTGCGGGAGAGGATGTTTTTGAGCAATACATATATATATATATATATATACTCTATATTATTTCTTATTTTGTTGATGAAGAGTGCATTTTCTCAGGTAATATTGAGAAAATAGTTCTTACTTGTTTCTTGTTGTGAAGTATGACATTCTTTTATAAAGAGGCACAAAAGAATTTCTTATTAAAAATATTTTTTTTTCTTGAATTCAATAGAATTGGAAGTATCACTACTTCTTTCTTGAACATTATAACGATAACTGTATTATAACAAAGCATTTCTAATTACTGTTATTGTATTATTCCGTTATTGCATTATATTCCGTTATTTTATTTATATTTTCATTACGTTTTTGAGTTCCACAAACTGAATTTTCTTTTCTGTTATCGCATTTAGTAATCCATGGCTTTGGGTAGGGAAAAGAATACGGGAAGTAGTCACAATTGAAGGTACTCACCAGGGGTGAATGAGGACAAACCATAGAGAAACTTCAATCAGGATGATCGGCCGCTAGCAGCGAACGCAAAACCTCCCGACTGCAAAGCCAAAGTTCTGGTAGTTGAGCCACGGTCGCTAAGAAAATATGATCATAAAATTACCTCGGCGTATTTGCGTTTCAAAGACCGGACGAAACATATAATATGCCAGAACTGGTACAGCCTATTTGTCTTAACAAAGTACTAAACATTGCTATAAAAATAATATCATGAGATGAACAGCGGATAAGATCTACAATATGCCATCATTGTTGAAACGTATTGGTTTCTAATACAAACACTACATTTACCACTGAACACTATATATCCGAAACAGTCCTCATGAAGCCACAGTTCTTGCACTGAAACCAATCTTTTGGTCTGTCTTCTTAATGTAATATCCATTACACTTGACACAGACATCTATAATTCTTCTTTTTGTGAGCGGCGTCTTTCATAATTCCAATCTTTGATTGCTGTCTGGACTTCTCTTTTTCCCCCTTTTCTTGCACCATAGATGTGTTATTTTCATTTCAACTCCTGTGAGGTTCCAAACTTAATGATGTTTGCATTCCTTAAAACATTAAAGGCATATACATTAAATCCAATGGCTACAATAGCTTCCTATTATGATTAATAATGATTTTCTGTGAGACAACCACGGGCAGTCTTACACAAACATTCATCCCAATCATGAGCGTCGCCAAGGGGGTCGAACGATTTGACCAACCTCTCTGGAAATTTAGTGTTATCTAAAGCCTGGGTTTGTCTCCTCAGCAACTCTCCAATAACGAGACCTTCAGTATCATTATTATGTATAATAACTAGCAGGTTGCCCGGGTATTTATTTAACTCAATCATCTATTGGACAGGAAAAGGTCTTCTAGAAAGTTCTTCAGAGTTCTATTAGTTTCTAAACAATTTGCAAGGTTCTACAGCATTCTATTCGTTGTATTTGACTAAACTTGGGCATAAATATCATCGGCACTGTCACTAATCAGCTTAGCGACCTCGAAAACCATGGAGTCGATACTAATCTCGCTCATTTTGGATATTTGATGTTCACCCCTTTACACCCCATGCCGATGTGTATCAAGTTTAGTTGAAATTGCTCTCTGTCTGTCTGTCTGTCTGTCTCTCTCTCTCTCTCTCACACACACACACATAATTCTACAAAACCCCACATATACCCTTCCAATTTTGACTTTACACCTTCCAAACTGAAAATCCTGGCGGAAATCCTTGGTTCTGAGTGTTACTAAAGGCATGCAGAAGTTGTGAAATTCCTTATTTGTTGAGACTTCCTCCTTACTAACAATTGAAGGGTACACGGGAAAAAACCAACATAGTCCAAAAATTGTGAAAATGAGGTAACAGTAGCGTTTTATTGTCCTATTAATTAATTAATTTCCACGGAACAAATCATAATAATAATGACATACCTGTCTTTCGCCTACAGCGTATGCAACTTTTTAATCTTTATGGCCGTGCCAAGAGTATGGCGAAACACAGGCAACTAACACTTGAACCCCACCCCCTGGAAAATTTTCTGGCGACGCCTATGAACTCAACTCGAAGACACCACTTGTCCTGCCTGATGTGTCTACAGCGTTTGCCAGAAACTGCAGTGATGTGTCGAATACTACACTTACGAGGGAACATTCCCAACTGATCAACCGATATTTACATGAAATATTTTTTCTCACTAGGCTTCCTGTAATGCACGAAAATGACATCAACAGACCCTACTTTTTTTGAAAATTTTGAACAAGATTTTTTTGAAATATCGATTTGTATCTATTGGTACATTGTAAAGAATAGGTATGAAGACACTTGTCGTGATAAAACCGCTTCGGGAATATGATGCAACCTTTGGGTAATGATAATAGGTGAAGGTCTACATCTGGTGGTGGTATGAGAATCATGATCGCCATCTTGAAAGCCGCCATCTTGGATTCGGCTCCAGAAATTTAAAGAGGAAGAGGGTCAAGAATTTAGGCTAGCTTTTCCTCAGAAACTCAAATATGAAGACATTTTACACTTACGGTTATTTTTTTAGGAGATAGAAATTCTAGAATTTACAATTTGGCGTCCTACAACATGTGCTCAATTTGTTGGCAATTTTGGTGGACACACAAAACCAGTCGTTTTTAAAATCCCCAGCAACTAATCCAGCATGCCTTCACCAACGTTGAACCCGGTATTATCCAGTGCACATCAGGAATTTTGCACAGCGACATAAGTCGGGTGATAATACAATATTTCATTGTTACTTTCATATATTTATATATTTTAAAAGTATATTTTAGTATTTTGTTTAATATGGAATTTTATATCCTAAAATAAACAGTAGCCTGCAACGATGTTGCGTTTGACTGGTTGCAGAACACTTTAGGATTTGGGTCACAAAACATTAGATTAAGAAAATAGTATCCGAATTCCGTACACCGAAATAACTCGAAGAAACAATAAAAAACGTTTTAAATACATGCTTTTCTTAAGCAATTCGTACTGAAAAATAAAAAAAATAAAAAACAAAACAAAAATATTTGTTTTTGCATGACTAAAAAGAAAAGCACGCGGGGCGCCAATTAAAGAATTTATAAAATGACATATGAGAGCGCGTCTCATGCTTTTTTTTTAGTCATATATAAAGAAAAATATTTTTTTACTTTTTAATACGAATTGTTTTAGGAAAGTATGTCTTTAAAAGTTTTTTTAAGATTACCTAACAAGGAGACCGTCAACATTGTCATGCCGAAACCTACCCTCAAATTTTTTGTACGTGTTGATTAAACCAAAATAACACTCCACACAAAATTTGAGGTGCCAATTCAAAGTGCAAGTGGGCAAAAAAAAAAATTAAAATCCAGAAAATTTTGCTGCCATAATTTGAATAAGGTTTGCTACACTGGGACAGAGAAACGGTGGAGTGAATCAGGTTTGCTACTGGGTGGAGAGAAACGACCGCACTTACTACGTGAAGAATGCAGAAACGAGTCGAGAGAAAAATGTTTGGAACGAGAAATGTATTCTGCAGTGGTCCTAATTTTGTATTATCTACTTTTCCGTTAAATTCTTGAAATATACTTTTTTGTAACTTTCCTTTTATAAAATCAGATTAGAAATTCACAAATGATGTCATATCTCGACAGCCAATGACATCGGCTTAGCAACTGAATATCAAAGTTGTACTCACTACATCTATGATTATGACTGAAGACTGCAGTTTAGAAAGGATTTCCATGATTGCCGTATTAAATGGTATTAATTCCTTGACAATGAAATTCTTACGTTACAATACCTGTCTATTCGAAACCCCTTCAACTTGAGTAGGGACTTCGATTGTGGTTTACTAATGTGAAAGATACATATATTGTTCTTTCTATGGGGCCTTTTAGGTGGCCGAACACCATGTGAAGGGTGTAACTTCCTTCATATACATTTACTGAGACGAACATTAGGAGGAGAACAAACCGGATACTCCCTTTATACTCGCTCAGCTTTATTTGTTATAAATATTGGTTGAATGCTCTATGAGCATGGTATCTCTAATTGATATGAGCATCGGGTGCTCCTCAACCGTAAATGCTTAAATAATACGAGAGGATTTATATACGAGAACATAAAATCTTTAATGTTATTCATCTACAATAATTCACGGATGGAAGGAATATACTGAAAGTACCTTAAACAAAGGACATGGTCCTATTCAATTAATATAACAAATCATAAAGTATTTTAACAACAATACCAAAGCAGAGAGAGACTGTACACAAATATATCACAATCATTAAGCTCACAACTAACCTGGCACTGAGATGAAAGATGACATGGATTTAGATTTTGAGCACTTCTAAAGTTCTTATGGCGATTGTTCCAAAGACGGAATCAGAATCAACTTGCACTGATGTTAAATACTGTTCGTTGTCACTGCAGAATAACTAAGACTATACGCCTAGGATGTTCCATAAGATAATTGTCCAATCGAAGAATAAAAGTATATTAAATTCTGGTCTTCTTATAATGTTCAACTGTGTCGTGATCTGGTTTCGAACCAAGAACTTAATGTAAAACTAAGAACGATGCGTAACACCACTCTCAATACTAGTCAAAGAGGGAGTGTGTCGGTACTTGAAGTCACTAACAGTTTACCTATATATTTATATTATGTTCTAATTTGGTTGGTTATTTCCTTTCTCACCAAACACTAATTATATCATGTCTAAAGAATTAGAAGAATTCCAAAAGAAGAAAATAAACAAAGATTATCACATCCTGTTTGTTACTGAATTTAACCTTGAAACCATCTGGGGTACATTCTTTTATTAACTGTTTTTATATTGGAACGTGCTCTCTGATCTCTTAGAAGCTTTGGAATTCTATAACCGGATGTTAACTAAATACCAATCTCTATTACGTATCCATCTCAACACATGCACAACACTCCTTTCATTTGATGTTATTTTGTCTCTCCGCTTAATGGAATGCATTTGACATCCTGTTTGGAACACTTTAAGTATTAATGAAATACCTCTTCCTCCGTTCGCGTCCTAACAAAACATATCAACCTATTTCAAGACTAGTTGTACAATATAACAATATCTTTTATACAATTAATTATACATTTGAATATTATTCGTCCCTATACACTAATAACCCTATGACACTAAGCGAACACGGCTTGCGTCATTATCACTTATGATGAGCGTTTGTAACTCCAAAATACATGCTTTGAAATTTCTTCAAAGGAAATTCTTTTTGTTTTGGTGTGAATAATCACCTCCCGACGTTTCCCCCTTATTTCATTGTATGAATTCTTATTAACGTCCTAAACGAGCTGGTGAGCTTCTAAGGACGGAACCTACAGTTTGTGGTAAAGTAGGCTCCGTTCATTACAATCCGGCCGGCGGGAATTGAAACCGTGACCACGCACAATAAAGGCCAGCGCGCTAAGCTCTTGGCTACCCGGGGGTCACCGTTATTTCAAGGACACACTACATATAATGACGCCTTAAATTATACTAATTCTGCATCAAACTGAATTTCAGGGTCTTTCAACCCCTTTCATACTCCCCTCATTGAAATGTATCTTGATATGTAATGTTCCGTAACCACTAGTTGATTCAATCTGCGAGAATTGCATAAAATAGATTTCGAAAATTATGAAGTACTCTAAAACAGTGATTCCGAACACTTTATAATTTTTTTGCGGTCAAAAATCGATAAAGAAAAAAAACCGTTCAAAACTTCACTTACATCCTCCCAATATTGACTTTACACCCCCCAAACTGAAACTTCTGGTGGAATCCCTGCTCTAACATGTCCTAGCAACCCCATGAGTAGGGATATACTCATGAGGAATAGTCTATCACTCTTACTCTTACACGATTTACGCACCTGGAAACTTGTGTAACATCTAATACTGTAGACACAACAGGCACCACGTAAGTAAGTTAATCTAAAATTGAGCTTCTATATTGCATTATTACAGTTGGGAATAAAGTACTCCAAGTTATTTTAGAACTGCTATTTGAAGTATCAGTTTTAGCACCTATTTGTACATAACACCTACTGTTATAACTGTTACGGAAAATTGCACTAATGACCATCCCTACTCCAGTCCACCTGGCACTCGGCCAATGTATCAAACCTGATTCATATTATGGCAGCAAAATTTTCTGGATTTTGACATATATTTTGGCCCACTTGCACTTTGAATTGGCACCTCAAATTTTGTGTGGAGTGTTATTTTGGTGAAATCGACACGTACAAAAAATTTGAGGGTAGGTTTCGGCATGACAATGTTGACATAACAAATGCTAATCGTAAATCAGAACAAAAATTAATCTTACATTTTTACACATATCTTTGTATTTGTGAACAATGTGTCCTTCTCACGTGACATGGCAACACACTGTCTTTCAGCCCACTTGCAGCAGACATACCTGACGGTGAATTCATAAAATACAGTGACTTCAACACTGTCACTCATGAGTAAAAGTACCAGAGTGTCCAGGGGGGGGGGGGAGGCATCTTTGTATAGGAGCCCTTATTCGAACAAATGACTCTACACCCAAATGTATTACCCTAATTAAAACCTAACCTCCTTGGCTTTGGTAAACCTCATTGTATGAAAGAAAAATAATTTCTCAGAACGAAAATATTGTAAGGAGAAAATGCATTATAACTAAGTAACCTTTTCCTCTATATTCTAGAAATAAAAAATATCTCAAAAAAGGTTACAAAGAAACAACTGTGTAAGCCTAAGTCGATAGAAGAAAAAAGATGATTTGAGAGTTTTAATTATCGTTGTTGCCAGCCTCTGTGGGTGTTTTCCCACTGATTACCTGCTATTTTGGAATCATAAGCAACGCCTACGCCGCACACGCCATTGTCTCTTGCAGCTGCTACTTCCCCTGCGCATCTTGTCCCGTGGCTGAAAAATACAGAAGGAAAAAAACTATTAGAAGGGAAGCTTTCAGAACACAACGAATAACATAATTTAATTAAACAAATAACAGAAAATATGAATCAGTGTAAAGTTCAAGAGAATAAAAACGCAGTTCTAATACGAGGTGTAGTCAGAAAATAAGAATTCCTATCTAATCTTAATATATTGCTGTTGTTAAGCCATTTCATGGCTGAGATGAAGTTCAGATCTTGGTTGCTAGGTGGCACTAGTTTCCAGTTTTGTGACTAACACATATTCAACACAAGACTACATGTGTTAGCATAAGACAAGGCTTGATAAGTTATTCGGATTTTCTAGGCACCAAAGGATATGTATTGGTGCTCAATTGATTTGTGGACGTAATGGATGTCTTCTTTGAGTTCCGTAACTATCACTAGCTGATTAGCCCGTAAAGTATCGTCAATTGCACGCAAATTATTTCACGTGGAGTGACGCCCACTCATATGACAGTTACTGAATTCCCGACACTATTTTCACACATGCTGCACCAGCTATTACATTTCGGACCACAAACAGTTTGCAGTTGATAACGAATTTCAATTAGAGTTGGTCCCTTTTCGGTTACAAAATCCGAATAACAGCCTCATAACGTATAGTAGTAATTTTATTTGCTTATTGTTCAGGATTCACATGGGACTGAAACACGAAAGTGTCGCCATCTTGCAGTCAAGTTATTGAACTACATCTCAGTCCAGAAATAGTTCAATAGTGGGGGAGGCGTATATGGAATACAACATTAGATATTAATTAAACAACCTTAATTTCTAATTTGCCTTGTTTATTTTTAAAATGCTTTTTCTTTTGTCACTCGAAAGAGCAAATTTCTCACCACTTCTTGTAAATTTTTGTAGTATTTAAACAAGTTTTGTTCACTTTCTTACAAAAATTGTTTGATAGTCTAGGAAACAAGAATAAAAGTTGCCAGGAGAGGGGATATGGCTCTGGGATAGTCTCTGTGTTCACCCAGGTTTAATTACAGAGAACATAATCAAATGATTTCTTTCCATGCTATACAGGTGTATGCGATATGTAGGACACACACAGCAGATCAAACGAGTGATTTTGCCATACTTCAGCAATAGAGGGTGTAACCTTCCAAATTTTCGAGAGAACTCCCAACTTTAAAATCTTTACGGTCAAAAATCTATAGAAACCTTACAGAACTCCACTTACACCTTCCGAATTTTGACTTGACACCCCTTCCCAAACTGAAAATCCTGGCAGAATCCCTGGTTAAAACTATACTGTTGCAAGATGATTTGTATCAATAGGATAAATATTTTAAAAGATAAAAATATGATGTAATTGGGTTAACATTGTTGCCGTCTTGGTGTTTGTGAAGCACATATAGCAGTGTTGCAAACTTTGAATAATATAATGATGGATATTCCATCCGAAGCAAGTCCTGACACAGAGGTCTCTGGGTAAGGTAAACCAATGGTGGTTTGCCATTGTCTTCCGTCGGATGAAGATGACATCCTAAGTTTCATGTGGGCTCCAAATCACTTGTGTCACCACCAGGAATCGAAACCAAGATCTCTTAATTACAAGACAGCGAGCGTTACCAGTGGCTCACTGGGGACATTCAATAATATATGAGAGTAAATATTTGAAACATTGGTTTAAGTCATTTCACCTCTTGCGCTATTCAAAGTTTGCCTCACAGCATTCTCTTCACATATGATGTTTATAATCACTAGATAATACTAAATAACTACGTCGTATTAAGTGTTTGAAGAGACAGGGCAATTACATGAAAGTAGAATGCATTCACCTTTACCTCATACAGTAATTTCCAAAC
Source organism: Lepisma saccharinum (assembly GCA_022664845.1). Taxonomy (NCBI): domain Eukaryota; kingdom Metazoa; phylum Arthropoda; class Insecta; order Zygentoma; family Lepismatidae; genus Lepisma; species Lepisma saccharinum. The sequence continues at coordinate 191,511 of JAGDQP010000002.1, forward strand.
TGTGAACAGTGTCGCTTTCCTTTACAGGATTTACAATCTTTGTTTCTGATCATTCCTCGTATTTTTGGCAGTCTATGGTCTTGCGTAACTTAACAACTTTATGGAGTAATAGTTCAGAAGTATTATTGCGTCCGGGATTTTGACTCAAGAGAAAATCCGAAAGGCCTTCCAAAACTCATGAATCATGAGTGGACCATACCGAAGTGTTGAGAGTTAGAAACAGAACAAGTGATACGATTATACAAGATGGTTTCATGTTTAATGTATACAAGTTTAAGGGGTAGAAGAGCTATTTTTCTTCAGAAATAAAAAAAGCGATTTTACGTCTTTCGACTTTAGTGCTACCTCTGACAGAAGGGAAGGAAAACATATTTGTTAGGATCTTCCAAGAGAAGGGTTCATGGTGCAGGAAGAGTCCGGAAATCAAACCAAGTCAAAACGAAAGTGCATTGTGGAAAACACAAGTGTGCCGAATCTAGGCAGTTCTGTAGATATGCGGTTACAATAGTGCAGGTGTATAGTGGAACCCCGGCACCGCTCCGGTACTACACTATTTTAGGCGCCAGGGAGCGCTCTGTCTCTTTGTGTTAATTTCATATTTGTTTTTCAACATAATTTCTTTACGTAGAAAGTATCTAGAAAAATATAACAGGTTAATAGTGAGACCTGGTAATCTTACACAACAGAAGTACCGGTACTTATTGTCGGTCAAACTTACGCTCACATCTGATGAGGTAAGACGATTTCCCGATATAGACCTGTCTTCCGGAAAACGTTGCGCACTTGGAAGGAAAGTGGTCTCTTGACCTCTAGCGCTGAGAGAATGAATCAAAATTTTGAAGGGAATACTCAGTATGCTAACTATGGCGTTTCTTTTGATTTTTTTTAGATTGGTTGGCAACGCTAACCAATGCGGTAACCCGGACAATTTCCACGACCTGTCCCAGTATCTAATGCATACGTATGGAAATTTTGGTCAAATCAATGGACACGTGTAACTTTGTATAAGAGACAGACACGCAAAATTTCATTTTTATAAATATATTGATAGATTACAACAAAATATAGAGAATAAAACTGTAAAACTTTACCGAAATTACCCTTTGGAGTCGTTCAAGAATTACGTAAGAAATCAAGAGAAGGTTGTTTAAGCTTTGTTTATTTTTGCTGACAATACGAAAGGGAGGGATTAAAGCAATGCTTACGTAAGACAGACGAACTTGAAGGCGAGATAATGCGCTTCAATTTGCTTGACAAGTTCCGACAATGTAGAAGCGGATAATTTTGATAAAACTAAAAAGAAATAAAAGAAGTAAAGCTAAATAAATATTTGTTTACGATTTCATAATAAATACTCGCTTACATGCATAATGTAAGTTTTAATAGTGTTTTTTACTACGAAATAGCAATAAAACATTTGACAAATCTTACATAAACCGAGTGGCCATTGCTCAGTTGGTAGAGCCTTGGCTTCGCAATCCTGATTGAAGTTTTACAAGGGTTTTCCTCAGTCACACTAGGGAAATGACGCGATGGTACCTTCAACTTAGGACTTGGCCAACTCCTTCCTGCATCCTTTCCCATAATCTATCACAGCGTGTGCCATAGATGCCTAAAGAAAATATATAAATTCAGGTACTACGTAAGCACAAAGGTCATCTGCTTACTTTTATTTACAAGGAGAGATGAGAGTCTAAAATAACATAACATGTGTTTACGTAATACTTGAATGTGGTTTTTAAAAGCTAAAGTGAATGAATGTTCCTTCTTCGAATCTTCAAAATAGCCATAGCTGTCCTTGTTTCTTTAATTCTAAAATTTCCTCCTCCGAAATGAACTTGTAGCTCTGCTCTTAAAGTAGGTAAAGTAGGTTCATACGTATTTTTACATGCTTTTCTTTAATTCATAATGTTTCGTCCTGTTCTCAAATCTTGCAACGTCAATTTAACTCATTTCCTGATGTCCTACAATGTTGAAATTTTGCACAGCGACGTACGTTGGGTGACAATACAATATTTCATTGTTATTTTCATATTTTTCAACATATTTATATATTTCAAAAGCATATTTTAATATTTGTTTTTAATATGGACTTCTTTATACGATTTGGCACTTGGCTGGTTGCAGAACACTTTAGGATTTGGGTCACAAAACATTAGCTTGAGAAAAAGTATCCGAACACCGAAATAACTCGAAAATAAATGATAATAATAAAAAAAAAATTAAAGACATCCTTTTCTTAAACAATAAGTACTAAAAAGTAAAAAATATTTTTTGTTTATGCATGACTAAAAAGAAAAGTATGGGGTTGCGCCAATTCAAGTATATGAGTGATCGCCCCATGATTTTCTTTTTAGTCGTGCATAAACATTTTTTTTTACGTTTTAGTACGAATTGTTTAAGAAAAGGATGTCTTTAAAAGTTTTTTTTTATTATTATTTATTATTTCATTATCAGTTACGTATTTAATCATGGAAAAAGAAAACTGAAGAAGAGTATGTAGAACTAACGGAAGGGCTTAGTGGAAAAAAAGGTGATTTCTCACTTTTGCCAATTTTCACTTTTCAATGGAAATATGCACTTAAAAAATGCTCTTTGCATTTGCTCAAGAAGGGCAATCCTCACCTTTCCCAAGGCCTGTGTATGACTAGTTATTGAGAAATCCATCTGTCGTTATGGGTGCAGTAATGTTGTCTTGATGACTTGTCATGATCTAAAGTTACGTAATGCTCAAATGTCCATACCAAAGCATGACAACTCTCCCTTGTATAGTGCCAATTAAGACACTAAAGTTTAAAAATGTTTAAAACTTGATTCGTCACTACGTCCCACGAAATGTTTGGCCCTTGTACAAGAAAATAATGTTACCATAAATGAGGATAGCAGTGAATACTCAGAAGATGAATAATCCTTTTGCAGTTTTATTAAATTTCAAACAAATTATAAACAAAAACGTTTTTGCAAACTGTTGGGATTTGCTTTTCCTAGTCAGTATTGAACAAAAAGGGGATTTCTCCATCCATTTTTTTCACAGATACCTGCTGTTCTTTTTTTTTAAACATGTTTCACGATACAAATGTGTGTTTTAGCATCACAAACCTCCACAAATACCAACGATGTGACATACTACATAATGAATTTGTAATTGTGTTTTTTTTCATCTCCTGAAAAGTTTTAAAGAATGGAGAAATCCCCTTTTTGCACCGAGCCCTTTAACTACAGTAAATAACACAACAAGATTAAAAGTAAATATTTTCTTTATTAAACGTTCGTTTCCACGTAATGATTTCTGTTTTTAATTAGTACAACGCGAATTGAACACATGCAAATAACAGCAATGCACCAATATAAGTGCGCGCATCAAATATGGTATGAAATATAAAAATTATTTGATTGAAATCATGTTCGTTATATATTTAAATATTGAATATTTAAATAAGTAAGTGGAATTGGAATTTCATATTAAAACCACATACTAAGAGCTCTCTACATTAGTTTAGCCTGTTTTAGGGTCTTTTCGCCTGTCTATTTTCAGTTTTCTGAGAGTAGACACATACACCCGGTTGCTTATGCAACCCAATTTGCACTGGCAGTTGAAGGGTTGCATGCAAAAAAGGCTGTAAAATAAACGCTCGAGGTTCATGAAAATCACAAAATAGCTTTACATTTTAGAAAACCCAAAAGTTTTTCGTGATACTCATCAGCATATGAACACTTTCTTGTATAGTATCCTTACTGAAACAAGTGTGTACCATAAGGCGTGTTTTTGCCAGAATGGGAGAAAAATAAACAAAAAGAAGTTTCCGAAGTGTAAATAGAATACGAATATATCGGTGATAGAACATTGCATTAACGAACTACTGTACAAAGAGTTTGAATTTGAATTTATTTTATGACCTTTAGGCACCTGAGGCTCAGATTGGGATAAAGTGGGAAGAGAATATTGGAAGGCAGACAGCTATATTTCATGGTACCATCCTAGCATTTACCTGGTGTGACAGAGAAAAAAACTCTGTCAGGATAGTCGGTCGCTGGGATCGATCCCAGGACCTCCCGAATGTTAAGTCAACGCTCTACTGCTGAGCCACTGTGCTAAGAAAACAGTACATTGTTAAAAGGACTAAAAATCAAGAATTTATTCTCATATTTAAGTTTGTAATAAACATCCAAAATACACCTTTAAAAACAGATGATGAATTACTCACACCTAAAGTACTCATCTTCAGCACGATACCTAGAAAACTTCAGATGACATGGGTATAAAATGTTAAAAGAAAACTGAATGTTTACGCTATAACTATGTTTGCGCAAAGTCTCATTTCAAAAGGTATTTTGTTTTCTTATGAAGAGAAACAATTGGGTTGCCCGAGTCCATTTTGATTAAGGGGCTATTTTGATCACAAGGGAAAAGAGCAGGTCAATACCGTCATGTTTCGCGATATTTTTTCCCAGTCTTCCATCTATCGACTCAAGTACAACGTATTTTGATCTTATTGATTTTTTCTATAAGAGCAAATAAAAGAAATATGTCATAGTTACTAAGGGAATAAAATATGCCATTTATAAAACTATATAGATATAGTTGGCAAACACTGGACTGAGAAACATCGTAATCAAACAGAAGAAAACTATGTGATATTTTAGACACCCAAAGTTCATATCAGACAGTATAAAATAGTTTCCGTGAGAAATATTGACATGTTACTTGTGGGCCTCCTGGTAATTAATGTTAATGAAAAATACCTTGGTAATGTTAGGGTTAACTGACTTGTTCCCAATCCTTTCCCCGTACCCTATCCCGGACGATCCCCCATTTCGATGCCTGAAAGACCATAAATGAATTCAAATACAACTAAAGAAGGTTGAATATATCACGGTCGCTGAACGCTAGTCTGAAATCCGTTTGTCTGCGCCTTGTTTCATTAAGAATTCGTAGCGTGAATTCTTAGAGTGGATAAAATTAACCAAATAGTAAAGATCTTCCAGTTTCATTGAAATCGCCAGATTGCAAACCAACCAATTAAATCAACTTCTCTCTTCAACTGCTTTCATTAAGGCTGACAAGGAAGGTGGAATTCCCACCACAACAAAAACTGAAGGTGGGAAATCTAGTAAATCCGCCAACAAGAAATGAGCTAAACCCGCTAAAAATAAATCAGCTAAATATTCTAAAATCGGCTAAATTTGCTAAAAATAAATAAGTTAAATACCCTAAAATGATAGCAGCTAAATGCGCTGGAAAGAGTATAAAACGTCCTCAAATAGTGATTGCACGTCAAAATAATGTGAGTAAGTGATAAAAGGTGACTTGTTTACCTGTAAACTGTAAAATAATGCACCCTTTTTTACACTGCAAAAAAATGGTATTTCAAATATTTAGTTATATAGGACGAGTCCATTCTTTCTTCCCCAACTTCCTTATCCCCCGCCTACACACAAAAGCAGACATCGAGAGCGAGAGAGATAGAATTGTTCTTTTTTTGTTTTCCTATCAAATACTCTGAAGTTTCTTTTAGATTCATTAGCAAGAGACAGCACAATACTTATGTCAACAGAGAACACGTTGGGCCTTTTATTTTCTTTGACAAAATTTCTCGAAATTGATCTCTATATTTACACATACATCTAAAATTTCAAAGTGACGTTTCAGAAAGGGAAAGGCACTGGTTTGTAGCGTTCTTATCTTGAATAGAGTGAAGAATACAAGGGGTATATAAAATTCCAGAAAGTGGAGAAATATTACGACAGAAGCTAACAAAATAGGGACTTGACAACACGACAGAAGATGTTCTCATCTCCCTCTTCACTTATGAAGCCCCCACCCTAGCTTCTGGTCACCAACAGAGCAGAGTTCATTCATTGAAAAGGTGTACAAGTTTCTCTTTTTACGTTTCCTATCTCTGCATATTGGAATATGAACACCTCCTGCTCTGTGTCGCTGTTTCAAGCTAGATAGATATATGATATATATTAAAAGGCGACAAAAGGCTGTAGAAAAAAGTCACCTTTGAAATTAACTACGCATGCGTGGTGTAGAGTCGCTATCCCAAACATGTAAGAGATAAATTGAAGAAGAACGTAAAAGCAATGTTTATTAAATTCTTTCTAGTTATTTTTAAAGTGAAACTAAATTGAAAATAGTCCAGATTTCTTTATTGAATAGGGAGAGGAAGAAAATATCTTCCTTTTTCTCTACCTTTCTTTCTTACTTACTTTCTTTGTCTGTTACTTGTTCATCCAAACTGACTTTCTTTCTCTTTTACTTATTCTAATTCTTACATTCTTATTTACTTACTTTGTTTCTTACTTATTTTCTCATTTCCCTTCTTTCTTACTTACTGTATTACTTATTTACTTCCTTTCTCTCAGGCTTTCTTATTCACTTTCTTCATTTCTTTTTTACTTATTTACTTTCTTTCCTACTTTTCTTTTCTTCTTTTCTTTTCTTTAATTTATTCTCTCAAATTTTATTATTTTTCTTATCCACTTTCTTTCTTTCTTACTATTTCTTACTTACTTTCTTTCTTTCTTTCTCATTTACTTACTTTTTCTTTCTTCTTTCTCTTTCTTTCTTTCTTATTTACTCACTCACACACACACATTTTATCTATCCATGTATCTGGATGCCTGTCTGTCCACCTGTTTTTCGATCTATCTATGTCGTTCTTTCTACCTTTTTTCTTTCTGCTCCCTATGTTTGAAAGTCTCCTTGTAGATTGAAATTCAAATTAATGGCCTTTACAACATCCTAAAGGTAGAAGAAATCATTTTAAATAATTTAAACTGAAAGGAAAAGAATCAACTTTGACTTTTAATCAATGTACCATCCTGGTATTGTGTTTGCTCCTGCTCCCAAATTCTCGAGAACTTATCCTAAATTAAAACTTTTTATGGCTAAAAATTTATAAGAACTAGACCGAACCGTATGTACCCCCTTTCCCCCAGTTTGGTTTTACACCCTCCCAAACTAAAAATCTCGGTACAAAAAATTTGCACAAAACGAACGTGTTTAATTAATGAATACCTAGTGTTTAATTTTGCAGTGTGGAACTGTTTATACCAGATAAGGTATTGACTAAGAACCTACTGTTACAGACAGACAAATGGGATACAAAAGCGATCCCCGAAAAAGGGTTGCTAAGTAGAGGACAACTAATAAAAATAATTTGATCATCCAAAATGGCCTGAGAACTACTGACGTATAAAGAAGGAGAATCCATGTCAGTTAAACTAGATGATTGCGCTTTACAATCATGAATAGCCGCGTCGAGATCAAGGCATGAACCCGGAGGAAGGATAAAACCAACAAGACATCGAGAGCCATGGAAAGACGCTAAGAAAGACGGAATCGCCAAATCCATGGCCCGACGAATACCAAGTCCACCCGAACGAAGGGGCAAAGGGGCCTGAAGCCAGGCGCTACTACTTAGAGAGCAGTTGAGGATTGATTCGAGGCCAGCCTGCAAAACACAGTCATATCTCTGTAACAATGTCTCTTCCCGCCAAGAAGGAGAACAAAGCAAAAAATACATTAAACGGGGGGTGGAAAAAGATGCACGAAGTAGAGAGAATGCTGAATATGCTGAGATCAAAGAGGAGCGGGAAAAGAAAAATTCAAGTTTGGATATCTTAATCAATTGACTGCGAAGAGCTTCGATAGAGATTGCGGATAACTTTTTATTTATTTCTGATTGTTGTTTTAACTTAAAAATCGAAACAATGTATTAACAATGAAATTACATACATACTTACTTACTTCCTCTATGGCTTATGGAACTCGCAAGTTCATCGCCACAGTAACAAACGTTTTCCATAGGATTCTATCCTGAGCAAGATCAAGCCAGTTTTCGCACTGTTTTCATTAATTAGTACCGTAGTTTGTTTTATAATTAATGGTTTTATTAATTATTGATTACTGAAATTACTGTTTTTATTAATTAGTTCGTGACACATTCACTTCCGATTAATAAAAATATTATATCCCAGACAGGTCCATTATCTGATCATGTGTAAAAATCATTGCAATCGGTCAAGCCGTTTTGGCGTGATGCTCAGGCAAAAATACTTTCAGTCATTTTTATATATAGAGAGAGAAGTAAGGTATGAATAACTATAATACTAGTACTAATAATAGTATTAGTAGCAGTAGTAATAGTAGTAAGTGTAGTAGTGGTTATTGTGGTGGTGGTAGTAGTAGTAGTAGTTGCTGCTGTAGTAGTATTACGACTATTAGCGTTGCCGAAGTATTTTATTGACCCAGCAAATCAGCTAGTCGAGTATCTCCAGTAAGGAACATGATGAACATCTCCAGTATAATAATCCAGACCCGGTACATTGGCAACCCGGTGACCCGGACATATGACCCGGTACTGACACGAATGACACGACTGACCCTGTACCCCGTCTTGACCCAAATGAGAAGACCAACTTTGTGATCCGGTGAACCGGACCCAGTGACTCAGTCTTGACCCTATCTTGACCCTATCTGGGGTTAAACTCCCTGTTCTTCGTCACCCCTGAAAGAAACACTGTTCTGACTCCGAAAGTCATAAGGAAAGAATTAAAACATCTGTTTTACCCTTCGGGTCATCGGGTCAGGCCGAGTCCCAAATTTAGACCGGGTGACCCGGTCTAAAATTTGACCCAAATGACTCAATTGACTCGGAAACCCGCTTACCCGTGTCAGCTTTGCAATAATAAAAACTTGTTATTATAGCCAGTAACTTCAAGGTTAATTATTCTCAAACCTAACAACAGAATTTGGTATTGCGTTGCAAACGACACTCTAATGCGGAGGAGGTCTTCTGCTTAAAGCCGAAGCGAATTACGGAGTTAGCCAGTTTCTAGGAAACTATTTTCTCCTGCCTAAAACGTTCATAAATAGAATTCAGCAAATAGCAATATTTCTATTAGACACATCTTTCGATATTAAGTCAATTTCTAGGAATATATTTTCGTTCGTACTTTACTAAAGTCTATAAATATTCTGCTTTTGTTCATTCCAGTATCTCCAGGAAGATTCTTTATTTTATTTTGAAAATAGAACGTAAACATGACGCGTCTATTAATGTTGTGGGTGAGTTGCGTATCAATTTGTTTGCTTTCTTTCATTCAAACCTCTGCAAATTCTGTATAATTAGTTTCTTTCAGTCTTTATTATGAATTACTGTTTATTGTCCCTTCTTCGTTGCGACATTTCTTTGTTGCGCAAGCTCCATATTTGTTATTTCTACGAATATTCTTATTTTCTATTTTCTCATCCTGTTCTAAGAATTAGCGACTTATAAGAGAAAGTCAGTAACTAGGTTTCAAATGATTGTAGAAATAAACAAGTGACGCGTAGCCCAGTCGTGGGGCTGTGCATGTATGCTACCGCCAGGCTTCAACAGCGAGTATCCTATTTAGATAATGTTTCGTTGGAAATATTACGGCGAGACCTTTCCAATGTCAACTCAGCCTCCCTTCTAGCCCTAGTAGTTTCTGAGTTGAAAATTACCCCTTTGTATTTCGGAATCCACCGTGTGATCTGGATTATCTATACTGATTTGAACTCGCCTCGCCGAGACCTTTCCTACGACTCCTTATAATACCTTCCTAGAACTAGTAATTCCTGAGCTACAAATTACCTTGGCTATCTCCGTACCCGTGCCCTCAGAGGGGTATGTTCTATAAGGGTTTCAACTCGTCTCGCCAAGACTTTTTCAGGGACGCCTACGTAGCCTTACTGAGTTTAAAGTTGTTGACAGATCGACTGAAGTGCTTGTGTAAGGCTTCATAGCACTTGCTGCTGATTGAGGTTTTCAGGTTTTCTCTCAGTTTCACCAGGCGAATGCCGGTATGGCACCTTAAATAAAGCCCTCGGCCAAATAATCTTTGGATTGGTGTTGGAGTCACGTACAACGTCTGTGTGATCCGCTTTAAGATAAGACTTGAGCAAACTAAAGAAGTGAAAAATGATTCAGGGGCTAAGTCATGGTTGTACGGTGGCTGTTGAAGAAGTTATCACTCAAATTCTGCAAGAAACTTTTGGGCCAGATGTATCACATGAGGCTTAGCACTTTCACGGTAGCGCAGTAGTCATTTTCATATTGCACTGACACGACGTCAATCATCGGTAGCACTGCTTACTGACTCAGTGTGTGCTGCTACCTGGTGTCATCTTTTGAAATTACTAACGGCTTGTTCTTGTTATCCCCCATCAGTTTGAAACCTTCCACACAACTGCTCTGCAAAAGAGTGGAGGAAGTAAATACAGTTGAAACGAGAAATGAACTTTGTACCTGCGTCACTTACATTCAAATCGCAAAACATTTTTTAAAAAAATAATAGGAAAAGCAGCACGGGTAGCGTTGCCAACTTTGGGAAATACAATTGCCGGCACCTTCATTGATAACTAGCAAAGACATGAAATAGTTGCATAAACCATAGGGGGATATAAACTGCCCTGAAAAGGGCACAAAGGAGTAGAAGGTAAATTCCCTTTATACAGGAAAAAAGACGTAATGGGAAACTAGAACTCGTATACAAAATGTAGAAACACACCTCTCCCCTCCCCCACAAAAACAATGAAATTAGTACAGTTTTTTCCTGAATTTTAACAGATCAAGATTGGATGCAAGCAATTGATTGGTTTGATATAGGCCTATTTTCCAAGAGAGAAACCAATATTTCACAAGTAAATCAGAATATCAGTTTAGACAATCACATAAATTAGCGCCACAGCATGTACCTAAAAATAACTGAAAATTAAACGAAAAGCAATGGGAAAGAACTGATATAAACTATGGATATGGATTGAAAACAAAAGAGACCTGTCCGCTACTCAAAAGACAAATAAAAATGACACGTAACTAAGGATGGAACAAAGACTGGGAAAACAGTGAGTGGTGAGTCCGAGGTCTTCACTGCCCACCGGCTTTAATCAGAAAGGTGACAAATTTTTGGCCCTAGCGGTTAAATTCTGGCCAGTTGGCAACCCTACTAATAAGCGATAATAGAATAAAAGATAGCCAAGTTGTTCACTTCTATCAGATGGACAAAAGAGGAAGAATACTTCGTTACAGTGAACGATTTTATTTTTAACACTGCTTCCCAAAAAACGGACTATTTCCAGACTTTCGAATCAATTATGCATACTAATGTCACATCTTATTATCTCTGTCAAAAATTAATTTATAGCAAAACTGACTTCACCAATGTATTTCTGATCAAATTCTAGCCCAGATTGATGTATTACATGATCCATTTCCATTAAAATAAATTAGCAACATTCAAGATGGCCGAATTCAAGATGGCGACCATGACAAATGTATCCTCTAACTGGTAGTTCATTCCGCCCTCGTGTCCATTAATGTGTATTTGGTTTCCATTCCTTTTAGAGTTTTATAAATAAACGTGATTTTTTTTTAAAAAAACTTAGATTACTGAATCTTTTAAATTGGCAACTGCATCAATTCTTTACCGACGAATTTTAATCGTGTTTTCTGAAATTTCCTGATGTCTTTGACTCCTTTGCCAAACTTGATAGAAAATTACTTTGAACTTTCGAAAGATTTACTTGTTAGAACTATCGTGTACTAAACGGAAATTGCAATATTTATTAAAAACATGTTTCTAAAATAAAGTATATCCATATTTCCATGGTCAATCATATTTAGTATACTGTTATCAAAGTTCTTCTTTGTTCAGTATACGACTTAATTGCTAAACAAGTAAAATAAGTGGTTTTTTTTGGGGGGGAGAGGAGGATTATGTTTCGTTCTTGCAGTGAGATTAACTAGGCCTCATCCATCTTTGGCGATTTTACAAAATTGAGATGAGCGAGAACTCAGCATTTAACGAAATGCTTTGGAAGTAGTTCACTCAATACTTAGTGCAAGAAGAAGTCAAACGTTTAAGGTTAATGCAAAGGAACAATCTCCAACAAAAGATGGCAGCATTACCTCCGTATATGTCTAATGGATTTTAATCATTGCACGAAATTTCACTCCTGCTCCTACAAATTCAAGCCTAGAGAGTTTTAATTTTCAGGGAAGAAAGTTCATAACCAATTCAAGAGTTTGATTAATGTCGATTTTTAATTTTATATTTTATTCATTGTTGAAAGAGCTTCATTATTATAGGTTTATGATGTTCACAGCAACATTTAAGCGATTTCAACAATGAAGAAAAATGAAAAATCAGCATTGATCGAACTCTTGAATTGGTTATGAACTTTCTTACTTGAAAGGTCGAAAACTCTCTAGGCTTGAATTTGTAGGTGCAGGATTGAAATTTCGTGCAACGATAAAAATAGATTAGAAATATACGGATGTAGTGCTGTCATCTTTTGTTGGAGAACGTTGCTTTACGTGAACCTTAAGATTTCATCACATATAAAGTGTAGAGAAATGTTGCTACCTGGGAAAAGTACTCCAACATGTTTGATTGGATTTGATTCAGTGGTTCTAACTTGATGTGCAAATATGAGATAGAACATTGAGCCCCTTTGCCATAGAAATGGTAAATTTTTTTATGCTAATTGTGTCCTACGTAATAGTTGGATATCTATCTTATAATTCAGTCTCGTTATCGGTCAATAGTTTGACATACTGATGTGGCTCAAGTCTTAAGGTAAACTTAATTTTTTTAGATAGACCAGTCTAGTAACTTTGGACTTCGGTCCGTCACGATTCGCCTTTAGCTGTTAAAATTCACGCCCATGCCCCTGCCGGGACTCGAACCCGGGACCTTCGAGTCGATGGTCTACCGCCGCAGACCGCTCGACCACCCGACCGGGTCAAGTCGTAAGGGTTGAGTCTTGTACAATGATACCAAATTTGAAGATAATTAATCTAAGGATCAGTTCTACAATCAACCGCTAAAGTTCTAGTCAGCGCTAAGTTGAGGCAAAGTCTGATTTTGGCCAATGAGAGTACGCAAAATGAGAGCTGCCCTCAACTTAGCGCTGACTAGAAGTTTAGCGGTCGATTGTAGAACTGACCCTAAACGTTCTTACATGAAGTGCGAATGTAAGTTTTAGTAATTGGATCTCATTATCATGGAAACGGAAATAACGTGAAACTTTTCGTAGGGACGAAACATGGAATGTTGTCCGCTCTATCAGAACACCGAGTTTGGATGTAATAGGACTGGCCGTTCTTGCGTAATTTGTAAAAATCCTTTTTTTTAGTGTTGTTACCATGGAAACCATATATATTTTCGGTAATCTTTCGCTCAATAAACCTTCTCCACCATAACCCCTACCACTCTACGGAAACTGGTGCTCATCAGTCCAGAAACCTCCGAGGAGTTAAATTACAAAAAATACAGGGTGAACATACTTACTCTATGGCTTACAGAACTCGCAAGTTCATCGCTGCAGTAACAAACGTTCGCCATTCTGGGTAAGATCAAGCAAATTTTCATCACGAAGTCATACTTCTCGAAGGCTCCTTCTAAAATTGTCCTCCCAATGTCGTTTCGGTCTTCCCAATGGTCTCTTTCCATCCGTCTTTTCAACCAAGATGGAATATAATCTTGTTTTTTTCCCATCCGAGCTACATGTCCTGCCCATCTTAGTCATCACGATTTCATTATTCTCACAATATCGGGTGGGTCGTACAGTTCGTGAAGTTCTTCATTATGCAGGCTTCTTCAGTCTCCAGTCATCTCGTCCCATCTCAAAAACTTATTTTGAGTGAAAATATAAAGATATATTATTAAAAGAACAATATTGCCGTTTAATTAAAAATTACGATATTTTAACTTTTCTTGCATCATCTCTCAGTAACATGTTACATCGTTTTTGTGTCTCTCCTGAAAATTTATGGTTACTGGAATATTATCCTTTTTATTCTCACCGATTAAATTTTGCCGTTCAAATTTGTGACACTTGATTCTTTTCACTACGTGCGATATAAAAATGTTCCCACACTATATAGCCCCATGGTCACTCACTAACAGACTGATCAAAATTCACAGGCCAAACTACTAAAGCCAGAAACACCAAATTTGGTATGAAGGTGTATAACCAAGCGTAGGTAAAGGAAAAAAAAAACATTTTGAAAAAGTTGCCATCTTGGATTCAAAATGGCCGCCAAACCCGTTGTTGTATACAATACACAGCCTAAACCGCTGAGGCTAGCGAAGTGAAATTTGGTATGGCTGTACATCATTACCATTATGTTGCGAAAATATTACAAAACTTTGATAAAGTCGCCATCTTGAATCCAGAATGACGGACCCTAAAAATCCATTTTCCACACCGTTTGACCTAGAGATACGAAATTTGTCATAAAGGTGTATCATCACAGGTAGTTTAGGAAAATATTACATTTGGAAAACGTCGCCATCTTGGATTCAAAATGATCGCCCCAAACCCCATTTTCCACACTGTTCGACCTAGAGAAATGAAATTTTATATGAAGGTGTACCATCAAGAGTAGGTCACGACAATATAAGAAAACGTTAAAATGTCGCCATCTTTAATCCAAAATGGCCGCCCAAAAACATTTTTCAAACCACCGAAGCTAGAGAAACGAAATTTAGTATGAAGGTGCACCATCACGAGTAGGCGAAACTCCCCTATGGAGGCAGATTGGTACCAGCGCCCCCCAGCGAAGCAAAGCGAGTAATTTTCACAAAATAACTTGTTGTTCAAAGACAAATTGACTTGCATTTGTGATGAACAATTTGTAGATGTGCATTGCAGTTCGTTGCATTCAGAATGCAACAACTAAACGATTAACCTATTGTCACTGGTGAGTACGTATGATGTAGTAGCTATTTTATTTCACTAAAGGGGAAAATATTGTTTACTCTTAACGAAATGTTTTTCTGCTGCTTTCAGCACATAAAATATCAATTCTTTTCAGTAATTTAGCACCAAAAAATCTGTTTCTTATCCTTATGGATTTATACGTGTATAAATTTAGAACCAAGTTCTAAATTGCACAATCTACTACGTTTGTATCGCACTAAACATTCAATATGAACCTTATAATAGAAAATCTAGTGAACAACGAGATGCAATTTTCTACAACAAATCCGGTGGCAAGCCGAGAGGGAGAGAAAAAATATTAAAACAACATTTTTTATATTGAAATATAAAACGAAGTAATACAAAACCTATTAAATGAGATCAAAATTGCTCCGGGGGTAAAACATCGTAAAATCTCATGTGGTTTAAGGGATAAATTTAGCCCTATTTTTGAGGGGAGAATGTATTTATATGCTGCTTTGATGGAACGGAGCGGAAATGAGGTTTTGGTGTTGTGTTTCATGCAGAGCTATTTTTCTTATTTTTCTGTCTATATGAGATGGTTTTTGGTCTCTGATTTGAAGGCTATTAAGTTAAAAGGTCGAACAATTATTTTGGCTGGAAGGATAATATTCATTTTCTACGCTACAGGTGCTATAAAAGATAAAAAAGAAATTTAGATACATTTAATGACGTATTTATGATGTAACAACCCAACAAGCTTACTTTCCAAATAACCATAATTTTTTTTACTAACTTGATTGCAAGTAATATTTTTAGGATGAATACCTTTTTTTTAAATCTGTAACATGCATGGTAATATTACATTGCTAAGATATTATTTGAAGGTGTCGTAGAACATGGCGGTAAACCTCATTTTCCGAGAAAGGATGAAGGTTGCACTATTTCGTGGAAATTATTTCTATTCATGAATATATTACATGTACATTAATGAATCGCATTTAGGTCTTAATTCTTCCTTGATTGTGTCTACATCTGTTGGATAAATGGAGAACTAACTGAAACAGGATTAGTTAATTTGTGTTGTGATTGGACTAATTCTCAACACAATTAGCACATTAGATTTAATTACGAAAAAAAGAGAAATTTCACACTTTCAAGGACACAAGAATACGTAATAAACAATTTAATTTTCAGTTATGAACTAAGAAGATAAAAACAATTACTAAAAAGACTTGGTTTAATGGTGATTCAGTTAGATTTCTGTGAGTGTCAGTTTCTAAAATAAAGCGCTTAAGCGTATTTTTATGAAATACTTGTATTTTTACATTTTTTTCTTTAGTTTACCATGGTTCGTGACATCCTTACATCTTTCAACGTTAATTTAACTCATTTTCCGGTGTCATACAATGATAACCTTTTGCACAGCGACGTAAGTCGGGTGACAATACAATGTTCTATTGTTACTTTAATATATTTGTATATATTTATATATTTTAAAAGCAGATTTAAATATCTATTTCTTTTTAAGATGAAATTCTTTATCCTAAAATAAATACTAGCCTACAATGATGTGCCGTTCGACTGGTTGCAGAACACTTTAGGATTTGGGGCTCATTAGCTTGAGAAAAAGTATTCGAACACCAAAATAAGTCGAAAGAAAAATAAGAAAAGAAACTTTTTAAGGACATACTTCTTTTATACAATTAGTACTAAAAAAATAAATGATAATTTTGTTTATGCATGACTAAAAAGAAAAGCATGGAGCGCGCCAATTCAAGAATTTATAAAGTGACTTCATATGAGAGAGCGCCTCATGCTTTCCTTCTTAGTCATGCATAAACACAATTATTACAAGCTTGCATCTCGAAGTATAAAAGCGATGTTCTCTATTTTATTCGTTTTTTCTCTATTTTATTATACAGGGTAGTTCAAAAATTCCAGTACAGCCTGGTAGTTTACAAACTGACAGAGAAATGAAGCATCGTGGTACACAAATGTCGAATAGTGTGGAGAAGATATGTTTGAGAGTATATGGCTCCCATCTTGAAATTTGCTATATTAAATGGAAGTCATGTTTGGAAATGGCAAATGGGTTATTTGGCATATTAAACAACTCGAGAATGTTCCCACAAAGTCATTCCCCCTGTGATACTTAACATATTTATTACGGTGTCGGAGTTAAAGTGCTGTTGGATAAATTAACACATCATGTAGCAATGAACATCAAATTTTC
This sequence comes from Lepisma saccharinum, assembly GCA_022664845.1. Lineage (NCBI taxonomy): Eukaryota > Metazoa > Arthropoda > Insecta > Zygentoma > Lepismatidae > Lepisma > Lepisma saccharinum. The sequence continues at coordinate 208,448 of JAGDQP010000002.1, forward strand.
AGTAAATATAACTTTTTCTAGGAACATTCACGTGTTCTTTGGTATTTTCTGCCGCACAGCAAAACACCACCTTTTCTTATCAGGAGACGACCTGAATCTTCTCCATTATGATGCACGTGCCTCATACCAATGTTCGCAGCGTTGCCGTACTTCAAGTGCCTCTCTCTGCCCCCGCCTCTTTGGTGCTATTCTTTGTCCTCGCCGCCAGACACTCATAGAAAAACCTAACTGTGCTGTTTAAAAATAAAAAGGAAAGGTCTGTAAGGGATTCAAAAGGAGAAAGAAGGGGAAAGGATTAATAAAAAGGAATCTGCAATACAACTGAGCAAAAGTATCTGTACTCACTTCAATTGTTGTACTTATTGAACACAACAATGTCCCATTGATACTAGATCTCAAGATTTAATCTGATCTTTTTCAGTTCCGGAATTACTTCGATCCGGAATTTCCAGGAATTCTGATTTACCGAAATTTCCACATTTCGAAATTCTCAGGGCCATGCTCGTGTCATGTGAGTTTTCTGGTGTACGTTGGTTTCCTCCATGCTCCTGTTTCCTCCTACTTTCTCCATTCCATAAATCATCCCATCATGATCCATCCGGCCTGAGCCAAATTTGCCCAAAACCTTTAGGCTAAGGCCTTTACAAATTAAATTCAAATCCATATTTGGAATTCTGAGATTCTGGGATTCCGACTTTCCGAAGTTCCGTTCCATTGCCCTCCGTTTGACATAAGCTACTATAGAATTTCAACCCAAGAATCTGAATTTTATTTATGGCCTTTAGAAACCTTGGGCTCAAGTGCTCATCGTAAGAATTCTTTACACTGTATTTTCCCTTATCCAGCAAGTTTTAATTGTTGTGAAAATAACATATGCTGCCTGCTGGCGGTGAACAGTTCTTTTCTTCAATTTGGAGATAATGCCCGAAATTCCGATATTCCACAATTCCGACTTTCCGAAATAGCAAAAATTGGCATTCCGATTCTGGAATTTTCGAACACTCTTATCAGCAGTGTGTGTAAACACATGAGCCGTAGAGGAATCGAACAGCCCCCAAATCCTCGAGAACACCCCTCCCCAACTTTAACATTTTTTGCGGTCAAAAATCGATAGAAACCGTGCAAGATTCTACTTAAACCCTCCCAATTTTGACTTTATCCCCACAAACTGAAAATCCTGGCGGAATCCCTGCATCTAAGGCTCAGGTCGGGATAGGGGAGGGGAAAGGATTCGGGAAGGTGCCGGTCAGGGCCTATGTTGAAGGTGCTATCCCGACATTTGCCTGGATTGACTGAGGAAAACCCCTGAAAAAATCAGTGCGTTTCAGTAGTGTGATTGTTTATGAATTTTGTGTGTTTAATTACGCATAACGTACAGTAAGCTACCTTTAATTTTGGAACCAGATTTTATTTAAACTTTGACGTTCACGTAGTGTGCAATTTATTTTAATGTTTGTAATAGATAGAGATTGGCTAATTTTTGTGAATGGATAAGGAAAGTCTATTAACAGTTCTTAAATAGTAATAATCTAGTTTCTAATTTTACTAATACAATAATATTTAATCATGCAAAGCTTGACTCATTCATGTGAATGTCTACCAAATATCATCATCTTTGCTTTCTTCCGCTGACGACTGTACAACTTCAATTACAAACTCTTCTCTGCCGAAAACGGGTTGAGGAGAACAGTACTTTTGCTCCAGTTTTTCTAAGTGTTTGATATAGTTTCTCTACTTCTGGGGCATTACACGGTTCAAAGCATCCTCAAAAATAGTGACTAATTCACGAACAAGACGTCCCTTTAAATTTTGAGATTCAACACTTCTTTTCATTTCGGACCATACTTGTTCGATGGGATTTAAAACACAGTTATACGGAGGTAATCGTAACACAACAACATGTCCGTAGGTTCAAGCTAATTTATCAATTACATTTGTCTTGTTAGACAATCTAAACTTATCGTTAATCAATTGAAATAAGGCTGATTTTATAGGGATGGGGTTGAGAATTTCAATGTTGTTCTTTCATATTCAATTACGTCATCTTTTCTCCAAGACATTTGTTTTGGGATCGAGAACACGTGAATGATATTTAGCATTATCAGTTACAATGACTGAAGATTCGTTTAACCGTTTTAGTAGGGAATTTTCAAACCAGTTTTCAAAAATATCAGCTGTCATGGTACCATGATAGTCAGCTGGAGCATTCTCCATTTGTTTGATGCGTGACAAGAAGTGCATCTTCGATAAAACTATCGCGCTCACCACAATGCAGGATAACGATCATTTCTCCTTTTGAAACCGGAGCTGCAACTGTACAATTTTCTGTGTCGTCCATCCAATTTTTCATCTTGCATGTATTAGTGTCGAACCAGGTTTCGTCTAAATAAACGTCTTTCAATCCCTTAGCGCGAAGTTCTTAGATTTGTTATAGATCCAAGCAATGACTTCCGCAGTTTCCAATCTAACCGGTTTCCGCGCAGACTTTCGATAATCGAAACTCACACTTTTTAATAGTCTGCATAAAGTTTGGTAGCAGTACGAGAATTCATAATTTGTGTCAGTGTTTTTTTTTTTTTTTTTTTCATTTCGTCGCACAGTTTCCTAATGGTTGGTGAATGATTGTTTTTGAAAAGTTCATAAATGGTTTGACGTAACATATCACCTGAAAAAATCATCAACTTTGTCAAAAGCAACTGTGTTTATAGACATTTTTCGCTTCGTCGGTGTCCGATATTCTGTCATATTTTCGATTTTGGCGATCCTTTTAACGGTACTTATATTAACTCGTTGTATCAGCAGTAATTTGAATTATATTCTTGCTAGTTAAAACACGACACAACATCACAAACGAATTCGCAAACATTTTTTATAAGCTGCATACTTTGCTTCCGCAATTTGCTTCCTGATACGATAGCAGATTATTTTCTTTCATTTGGAGGAGTCCCCTCGTTCGATGGAGGTTCTAGTTGTAAAGGGTTATTTTGCGATTCTCCGTGCAAGCTATTTTCATTCAACCACCATGGGCGGAAGAAGTTCGACCTTTGTTTCACTTCTCAGAACGAAAACACACAGCTCACAAACAAAACAATACTGAGTAAGAACACAAATGGACTTTAAAGTTTGACAACACCGTTCCTCTCTCATTAGCAGCTGAAGAATGGATTGGAAATGATGATTTATGACTGAAGCGGTTTGTCCTTTAGATCAAGAATTTCAAGATAAATAGTTCCGAAGAAACGCGACAAACAATATATCACATGACCCACTTGTTTGAAAAAAAAAACCTCCATCCAATATGACTGATTTCGAGATAGCAGCCAATTTGATGGTATACTTCAAAATGCAGCCTTACCCCGCCACTACACAATTTTGTAGTACTATGCTTAATTTCCTTGTCGGTTTCAGAACTACCAGCATGTACTGAGACTTTTGAATCACTTTGTATTCTCCCATTAAGATAACGCTTTTGAGGTACTTACGTTCAAGTGCGAGAGATGGCAACACCTGACACCGTTATTTATTCACTTGATCCTTGAACTATAAAATAATGATGAGCTGGCACGGAAAAATCTCCTTACTCCTCTGGAAGGTTACTTCTTTCCTTATTGGGGAATCTTTAGTAAGCTTATCAATGGTCGGTATTCCATAATATAGACTCTACCAAAGCTACTTGGGATCAAATGCAGATTAGGTGTACCGATTTCATTATCCTCCACACAAAAATTGTAATTTGAATTTGAATTTTCGTACAAGGTGTTTAGGCTCCACACAAGAGTTATGCAGAGTGATCCTATTACAGAATTAGTAGTATTTCAGTATTTAGTGTTGCCACGAGACGAGACGAGACAGAGAAATGGCTATAGAAAACGAGACGAGAGACAGCTCTCGTAATGTAAAGTATACATCTTTTCGAGACGAGACACTCTCTGAACAAGATATTTTCGAGACGAGACAGCCTAAATCTCGTCTCGTTGGCAACACTATCAGTATTGGAGACCATTTCAGGTAATGAGTTGAAAATATCGTAGGCTCCCTCTTGAAAAAAAAAAGGGAATTAGTTTCCCTGATCCCTTAAGAGACCTTTTATGCATGACGTTTTGCGTCACGCTACTTGAAAGCGGGCTACAACGAGTATTCTTTTGTACCTTTTAATCACTTACATGTCGCTTGAGTAGCTGCGGGGAGGGGGGGAAGAAGAAAGAGAACGAAGGAAGAAAAATAAAGATGGTGGTGTTGCCAGTGTATTTTGTACATGAGATATAGGGAAATGTGAACAATTGGCCTAAGAAGGCCTGGCAACGCTGGGGAGGATAAACGCAAACGTATTGTTTATGAATATATCCATTGTTTAATCTTCTCGCGTTCTGTGAGACACGAACGGCAGACTTTCAGAACGCGGCAGCAGAAAGCCGGGCCACATTTCCGTAAACACTGTCATTTGCTTCCACTGTTTTACAGAACGCGCTGTATGTGTTGCTCTCAAGTCGCTTGAGAAACGTGTTTGCATAAAAGGTCTCTAATTTGTGCAGCTCTTGTAGGTTTGGTTCTGGAGGGCAAAGAAAAAATGTGTATTTGTGTGTATTTATGTAGGTGACAAACAGATGTTAAAATAGAGCCCAAACAAAGTCATTTCTTCTAAACAAAAGTATTTTTAAAGAATTTAATTGGGAGTAGTAAGAAAAACTACAACGGTACAGACCAAGATTGGAACACGGGTCGGCAGTGACAGCGAGATGTCTTATGTACTAGATCACAACGATTGTTAACTGAAGTTAAACCGAGTTCTGCTGATATGTGCAAATCGTTAGAGCTTACAATTACCATTATACGTAAAAAAAAAATATATATATATATATAAAAATTAAAATATGTCCAATCAACTAGCAAGAAGCTGTGTAAATCTTTGAGCTCACTTTCTATAAAATGAAAGAAGAAAATCTGTCACTTGTTGTTGTTAAGCGTGTTCGTATCGTAAGAAACTTCGAATACAGGAATCGAAGATTTGTCTGAAATGGTGGAATTTCAGAACTTTAAAATTCCAGCCAATTCCAGGATCTTAAGATTTCCGAATTCCGAAGTTAACAGTGTACATATCACCTCCGCCATCTTAGTATGACCTTTCCATTGATTTACATGGGAATCATTTTACTTGTGTTATGTCTCGGAGAAACATATTTGTAAGGAGTCAGAGGCCTAAGAGCAGTGCAATACTACTTAATTCCTTCTTGGTATCAGAAAAAATGTCCTCATTAAATTTGAGGTACCATGAAGATAGGTTTGTAAACAAATGGTGGTCCCATGAAAGATATATTAGCGTACTCACACACATACACACTTACACACACACACAGAGAGAGAGACAGAGAAAGTGAGAGACTCGCTACGTAGACATCCCAGATGGCTTCGGTGTCCAGGATATTCGTTACAAGATCAAACAACCTTAGGGATAATTACTTTACCAAAAACTCGATTTATACTTTGTTAATCAACTCCTGACACCAGTCTAGAAGATTGCGAAGTAGAGAACCAAACAATGTTGCCAACTATATTGACACAATTTCTCCAAGCAAAACAAAGATGTTCAGGTAAAGGATAAGAGCAAAGAGATTAAGACGCGACGGTAAGAGAAAATGAGATAAAAACAAAGTGGGGGAACTTGAGGGTGATTGATGAGGTGCGAAGCGAAGACGTGTGGACGTGTGGTTACGAAGCAAGGACGTTAGTATAAGGGTGAAATAGAACCCCCCCCCCGCAAAAATGGAGGTGAAGAGAGGGAGAAACCAAAACAGATAAGTGAGGGGTGAAGTCAAGACAACGGTGAGACGAATATAAATTTAATTTCATTTTGCAATTTAGTCAACATTGGCTCACGCCGTGCTAGGATAGAGGAAAATAATGTGGGAAGGAAGTTTGTCAAGACCAAGTTTAAAGGTACCATCCTGGTATTAGTCTGGTGTAATTTAAGGGAAAACCTGGGACTGATTGAAATGAGAAGCAAACGCTACCAACTGAATTATGCCCCTCGGCATAAAAGAATATACAACAACTGAAGAGCAACCTCTTGTAGAAGTAATATAACTCATACTGCGCTTTATATCTCAAACGCTAATGTTACAAGAAAGAAGTATTTAAATATACTGAAGTCTCGTTTAACCGAAATTGATTTAACCAAGGGCAAAACGGTTAAATGAAAATTCGGTTGAACAGGAAACATTATTTCGCGTAAAAGTATCCACTCTATACTGTACTTAAATCTAAATTAAAAATTTCACTTACTATAAATTACTATACTGTATTTTTACTGAACATTGCAAGGATTTTTTTAAAAAATAATTCGTTCATAATTAAGAGTACAAATCTAATGTAGAATTTGTAAACTGGTAAAATCAACATTTTATTTATAATGCGTCGAGATTCGGTTAATCGCGATTCGATTAAAAATTTTAGTGCATTATAACTAGTTCGAGTTCTTGCTAGTTCTAATGGTGTTAGTGTGGAACCAGCATTACTAATACCAGTATTATTATTTGTAGCATAGTACTATTTAAGATATAGTAGTACTATTGTCAGTACTATTAGTATTGTATTGATACTAGTGCAGCAGTATAGAATATTATTTGCAAAACAGTAATAGTAGTATCATGTAAGATAAGATAATGTAAAATGAATTGTATGGGCGGTAACAGCACTATGGCTTACGCACGTCCCGTGTAGTATCATGTAACGTACCATTGAAAACATTAATTATTGTAGTTGTAGGAAATAGGAATAGTTGTATTGTTTGTAGTAGGTATTGTCATCATATCAGTAACAACGTTAATAAAAGAATTACTAATGACACTCAAAATAATCGATTGAATTGAAAAATAGTCCTATATTGATAAAGGCATTTTATTTTTTATAGTTTATTTACGTTCTTTAGGCAACTTTGGCTCAGGCAGGAAGAAGATAGGCGAGGGGATGTAAGAAGAAAGTCACTAGAGTCTTGTTTGAAGGTATCATTCCGGTATCTGTCTGATGTGACAGTAGAAAAGCCCTGGAAAACCTCAATCAGGATGCGCGGCTGCTAGGATCATTCCCAGGACCTTCCGATTGCTCAGAAATGCTGTACCATCTGAGCTACGATTACTCAGTGATAACCCTATAGTAGCACTTGTAGCACACAGACTATTATATAATGTAGCAATAGTAGAAATATAAATATCTAGTAAGCAAATGTTCAGTGTACTAATAGGCAAATCACACATTCGAGAGGTCCTGAGTTCAATCCCAGCTACCAGGTTTTCTTTCTGTGTTTTTTCCAGGATTTTTCCTCAGTCACATCGGACAAAGCTCGGGATGGTACATTCAAATTAGGCCCTGGCTGACTCCTTCCATCATCCTTTTCCCCTACTCTATCTTGACCTGTGTCTTGAATGCGTAAAAACCATAAAATAAATTCAAATTCGAAAAATATTCGAAGAATAGTCCGCATAGAACCCCAATATGCGTCTAGCGTGATAGTTTCGGAATATCCTTAAAATATATTCTCAAAATGTATCCTCGGGATAATATCCCCACAGGGACATTTGTAACATGTTCTCAAGAGCATACTTGGGCTCTGTTAAAGTTCTAAAAAAAAACAAAACAGTTCCAATACATTAACTTTATATTGAAACAAATTTATACACAGGTGGCAACACTGTCATAAGCAAGCATCCGTCCATATTATCATTCGAAGTCAATTTCTGCGTGTCTGTTGTGCCTGGAGCACTACACACATCATAAACTTTGAGACAAAACCTCGACGACCTGGTTGGATGAGATTCTCGCAGAGGAGAGAATCTCTGATGAGACCAGGGACGAGGGGAGACGCCAAGGGAGGCTGTGTCACCAAAACCAGTGACCTGTATCACACAAGACTCGTTGAATCATGCAGAAATGGGAAGAACAGCTATTCAACTAGAAGTTGCGTCATATTTCCGCTAGAGAGCACTAGTATAGTGTCGAATATAGAAAGTGTCTTATTTGTGAAATGTAAAACGCTTCGTTGTTTACTCTTTCACGAAAATAACGTTAAATAATTTTTCTTTTACACACACACAGGGCATTTCCCATTTTTAAAGAAACTATCTGCGCTCCATTTTGTTTTCTTAGGCTTACAAAAACATTTTTATAGCAGTTATATAAGAAGTGAACGAAGAAATTATTTTATTTACTTTCTTTGATAAAGGAAATACGCAGAATTTAACAAAAGAGACAAAATCAGTCTACGTAATGAGTATAGGATTATCTACTAGCGCTTCTTTACATGATTAAAAAAAAGTTTTGAGAAACTAAAGTGAACATTCAAACATTCACTGTTCTTCTTCCACTTTCAAGTTAAAGTCTAAATTTTTTTTCGAGTTCCATTATTTGCACAAATTCTTTCAAATTATCCTTTAATATAGTGAGATAATGCCAATAATTAATCTATATGTAAATCCATAGGCAATGAATTACGAATCCTACAACCAGGTCTCTCAAACAAAAGGCCTTCCACCACCGTCCTTCCCTGATGCAAGAAAATAATTTCTTTTTCTAGAGTTCGCCAAGCGTTTTGCTTTCTATCGAAGGGGTGGGGGTGGGGGAGTTACAGTTACTTTTATGTCTAATTAACATAATCACAAAATAAAGATTCTTTATTTCTATGCTCATTTGCAAATTTTAGGCGTTTCTAACCACTAACCAAACTAGTGTGAAGTTCAAAAACCCAAGTTTTGGCGAAGTTCATGTGATTGTAATAGAATCAATAACATTGCCCCTTTATAGTGCAAAAGCACCTTAGAAGATCTACCACTTCTAGATTTGTGAACGATCCCAGCAAGCTGCCCATCCTGACTGATGTTTTACAGTGTTTTTTGTCAATCACATCCAGAAAAAAAAGTCGTAATTTTGCCTTCTAACTAGGTCCTTTCTTCCAACATCATCTGCACCCTATCCCGATCTGAGCCTGAGATGCCTAAAGGCCAAAAAGTAAATTCAAATTCAACTTCTAGAATTTTGTACACTTCGTCGCCTCTCGTAATTTCTTATCTATGTTTGATTACTCGTTTGGGTCATTTTTGTAATTTCACCAACTTTACGTAGTGAAAATATGTTTTTGTACAGACAACTCAGTCATAAGTAATTTCCCCGAACACCTTTCTAAAAGAAAAAGCAATTGTTTTGGCAGGAAAACATCTGGGGGGGGGGGGGTCTGGAAAACATGAGCTTCAGGGAGTCTTCAAACGAACGTTTTCATCTACAATGTAAGTATTAGAGATTTTACATAGAATAGAAGTTATGTATTGGAAAGTCAGACAAGACATTATGATATAGAATTGGGAGAGTAAATAATGTCTTCTAAAGTTTCAATTCATTATACTATACAGGAAGTCAAGGTAATTTAATTACCACCTAAGTAGGTCTTTCAGTTCCAGGCGCTTCTGTACTTCATGGTCATGCATCTTTGTAAACTCTGGATTCCTAATTTTCGAAGTCGTTAAAAAAAGTCAAGATCTTGTATCTTTCCTTGGGTTAGTGTCACTTTCCATAGACCAGATAGGAAGCACACTCAATAATAGGAAGAGCATTTGAAGGGCTACGTTATGCTCGTAAATATCTGAATGAGACCGCCTGTTTTCATAGCTGTAGCGACGATATATTCTATAGGTCTATGGTAATCAAATGCCAGCTTACTGTGAAATAACTCCCAAGTCCTCATGTTTTTGAACGAAAGGAACAGTTTGATTGCCAAACTAATTTGAAAATGATGGATTATTCTTTTATATCTACAGAAAGTTGTTCGCTTTAGATCCGACAAGTACACTTTACGAGAAACCTCGCTGATACTACCAGTTGTATTCTACTGGACCCAGAAAAGTGTGGACTATCGCCTGACATCGTATTTTCTTTTGAAGCAAACTTTGGTAGAGCACAGGTATGGGAATTTTGTCCCATTCCTTCATGTAAATTTACCAGAGACCAGCCAGGTGCGTGGACAGCGATGTTAGAGACGTTTCTTCAACAGTCCATTGGACTGGTAATGTCCAGGGCTTTTCATAGGTATGTCTTGAAGCGGAATGACACGAATTCCTGTTTCCCGTTCCATTTCTTGATAAAAACGCAGAGATGTTCTGGCGGTATGACTTGATGCCTTGTCCAATGGATCCGCACCTGGTTTATCTCCGCTCCATACAACTGTGGAATGTATACCCGAAAGATAGGTGATATAATGGATTCCTGGAAGAATCTGGCATTCACTTTCACGTTTTTGTCAACCTTGTGTAACATCAACTTAACCGCATCACTGAATAATCCACATGGGTAACAGTAATGTCGAACAAAGATGCTGCGTCTCTTGGCATCGATGTCACGGTATGCAATCGCCCAAATGTGACCGATAGCAGTGAGACTGACGTATCCTTCATAAATTATGGCAACTGTCTTCCATTTTGACCCCGTCAGCTGCTTTTCATACGGTACAGTTTCCTGCAGTTCGTCGTATTATCTGCAATGTGGCGCTGTAGAAGATGGTGTACGCACTTCAGCCTGAGGCGCGTAAGAGTGGTTGTGTTCACAGCTGAAGGTGTCCAACCTGGGCCATGTCACGTTGATAACACGCCAATTGGCGAATACCCCGGAGCACTCAAGTGTCACTTGCTTTAGAGCCCTCTTCCTGGAGCTTCTTGTGGCCGAATGTTTTCCCGAGGACTCCTGCTGTATGTAATGGGCCACAATAGCTTTCGCAGTAGTCAACTAGTCACTCCGAGTTTTAACCCATTTTCCCGACATGCCTGTGTACAAGAAACGACATACCCCAATAACTGTTGATTTTGGTCCAATTTCACGGCATTCATTAACGACACACACACGTCCACGCTCAGACACAACATTGCTCACGACAGCCGATTCATAGTTCGAAGGTCACTCACAGGAGCAGTAGCGTCCCGAAATCCGTTGGATAGTATCGAACGACCTTCTGTAAATGACTTTCATGAATAACTTATATAAAACAATATAGGATTTTTTAAATTTCGTTTCAAAGCATTTTTAATTTTGAAGTATATGCAACATGCACGGCAGTGCATGCAGTCAAGTTCTCCGCGTCACAAAACGTGAGCACTGCCAGAAGCATGTTAAACAGGAACAAGAGTTTATGGCAAAATCGGCGATTTCAAGACCCGTAAAAAAGAAGATGTTAAATATAGAAATATGAGCTTTCAAAGTTAAGGAGATATGGCAAATATGTGCTGGTGTGCAAAATTTCATATTCGTAGCTTGAAGCATATTCGTGTTGTGGACCCCTGAAATTGCGTATTTTAGTCTAACTGACATTCACTAACTCATTATATTGTTTAGGATCTTCAAAATAAGCAAAAAACATGAACGTTGGCACGAAAGTGGAGAATGATACGTAGGTAAAGGAAAAATTCCGACATTTTGAAAAAGTCGCCATCTTGGATTCAAAATGGCCGCTAAACGTAAATTTTCAAAGAACTCAACGTACACAGATTAAACAGCTGAAGCCAGAAAAACGAAATTTGTTACGAAGATACATCATCGCTAGTAGGCTAAGAAAATATTACAAAATATTGAAAAAGTTGCCATCTTGGATCTAAAATGGTCGCCAAAATGAAATTTTCATAGAATACACAGCCTAAATGACTGGAACTAGAATAACGAAATATAGTACGACAATACATCATTATTAGTAGATTACGAAAATATTACAAAATGTATCCAAAGACGCCATCTTGGATTCAAAATGGCGGACCTCATAATTAATTTTCCACACCGTTTGAGCAAGAGACACGAAATTTGGCATAAAGGTGTATTATCAAGAGTAGTTTAGGAAAATATTATAACATTTTGAAAAAAAGTCGCTATCTTGGATTCAAAATGGCAGCACAAAAACCATTTTCCACACCGTTCGAGATAGAGAAATTATAATTTTGTATGAATGTGTACCATCACGATTAGGTTACAATAAATGAGGCAAAATGGGGCGAAGCCCTCCGGGGGTATGAGGAAGATCTGCACCATTGAGGTGCAGTTCCCCGGGGAGTCTGGTTGCGATAAAGGGAGCGTAGTCTCACAAAACTCCCCAAATTGGGGGTGCAGCCCGCCACGGGATCCTGTAAACAGTGCCTCAGCGAAGCGAAGCGGATATATATATTATACACCTACTAAATCCTGTGAAGTCCAAGCAATAACACCAGAGATGCAAACAGTTCATCCAAGTTCTTCAGCCCTAAAATGTGGTAAAATGAAGGACGGATGCGCCAAGTTCCTTGGCGACAGCATGTAAGAGGAACACTGGAACTTTGCGCGAGGCGTCAAAGTTCATGATGTTCAAACCATAAGGCTGGTAAAACCCACCACGCCCACCAGCGCCAACCTAAGCCTCGAACATTATGAACCTTGCCACCTCGCGCCAAGTTCCAGTGTTCCTCTTACATACTGTCGCCAAGAAACTTGGCTTATCCGTCCTATATTTCACCACTTTTTAGGGCTGAAGAACTTGGCTAAACTTTTTGCACCTCTGGTGTTTTTGCTCGGGTGGTAGTTTCTTGGGAAACAGATTACAAATTATCCACTGCAGAATCACCATGACTACACGTCTAGAATGAAAGAGGACAAAGTATTTTCTTACACATGTTCGCTTCTGTCAACCTCATATGCGCCTCGTTTACTTACTCCAGTACACAATAAATATTTAAAGCTTAAAATTCACTTCTTTGTTTTAAATGTTTAAGTAGTCTTGAAAGCAACCACACAAGAAACCACCAAAAGAAAAAGAAAGACAGAACAAAAGAAATAAAGGTTACACAGGCGGAAAAGGGCCAAAGGAAAAAACAAAGTACCACTCAACCATTTCTTTCTATTTGACATTGTTCTTGGAATTTGGGTTTATGCTCTTTCTTTTGTTTGTCAAGATTTACGACAAAGAAAGAAAGAAAGAAAGAAAGAAGATTAAACGAGAAAGCAAGAAGAAGAAGAAGAAGAAGAAAAACTGAAAAGAAAATACTAAGAAAAATCTTGTTATTTAGAACCATGAAAACGAGACATTTTATTTCTCCCCTCCTTGCTTAAAACACAAAAGCGACATTTATATCGCCTCCTGCTGTGTTTTTGTTTCCAGAGATTTGGACGTATGGGAAAATAGCAACTACCAACAGATGGCGCTGCTCGCAATAACGAGAATATAACATACTGTTTTGTGCTTGGGTTCTCTGCTTCAAATATATAAAAGACAACAAGAAAAGACGTGGAATTAAGGAAAGAAGAAACGCAGGAAATACGCACGTGTAAAAGAAATGAAAAGAAACTAAGTCGATAAAAAATTATTTCTCGCTGCTATGGTAGAGTGGTTCTCAGAAGAAGTAAAAACTTGTTACTAATTAATCATAACTTAACCTAGCTTATCTGTGCTATGTTAACGTGTTGTCGAGGACCTTGTGAAGCATACGCAAGCGAGAAAAAACACGTGTACGAGTACAATAAGATTGACGTCACTGTTCAGTGGCGGAGGGTGCAGTTAGTTTGAGGAGGCAGTCATTGCACAAAGACTGATCATCTTCTTGTACACAACAGTAAATCCTCGTTCATCTGTAGTTACTGATCAGCTTCTCGAATTTCAGGGCCAAGGCCCTACATCATCATGGCAGATTCAAACCAAAATCATCCTCAACTAGGACAACATCAAAACTTGCCACCTACTGTTATTGGACCACCGCCATACTCTACACTAGGAGCAATACCACGCAATCGTCGAACCATGGAAGCATCATCTTTAAAATCACGTTCTCGTTCACGTTCTCCAAACAGATCAGAGCACTCACCACCAACGAAACGCACCCATACACTCAGCGAGACCAATTCTGACCAGGACCTTCAAATGGACATCAACAACGAAGAAGAATCTACAGCTACATCTACATCTAAGAACCATTCCTTTCTGTTGACTAACTTCGATGCAAAGTTTCAGAATCCAAAAATACTGTTTCAGCAAGTTACTAAGTTCTCGTGATTCCATTGCACAAATCATCCCAACAAGAAATGGCACCATCATCAAATCACCAGACATCAATTTCGCTAGCAAAATCAGAAATCGTCACAGTTTTGAGATCTTTGGAAAAACTGCAAATATCACACGCCTTGACCAGAAACCTCTTAAACAGCCACCACCACCACGTAAGCCGCCCACATTATCCGTAGTAGTCAGGGGGGTTGATCCAACGCTCACAGATGAAGAAATAGAAACAGAACTGAAGCACGAGGGCCATTCAATTCATAAGTGCCTACGCATAAAAGCAAAAACAGGTCAAGCTACTTACATGGTTAGGGTTCTCACACCAGATCAAGAGACCATAGACGATCTGCTTTCACACGGTGCCTACATCTATAGGAGACGATACAGAGTCGAACCCTCACATTCACCTCCACCGCTACCTATCAGATGTGAGAAATGTCAATTGTACAACGCCCATCCTACTTCAAAATGCACAAATACATTGAAATGTGGCTTCTGCACCGGTAACCATTCAACCAAAACTTGTCCGAACCTTCAACAGCCTCCCATATGCAACACTTGCGGTGATCACCACACAACTTTCAGTTATAAATGTAAAGCTCGTCCAGAACCAGATCCAGCAAAACCAGAACTGATTGTACCAATACGCACTCCAGAAACCAAAACTCAGTTCACAACTCCTGTAACATCTGTGCATCAACCCCTATCTATTGAACAGCTTCTGACCTTTCTCACAGTTGCACTCCAAAACATCCATCCTTTCCAACGCCATAACATTATACAGCAAATACAATACGCAGCAAAGACCATACTAAATGTCAACTTCACTGCGACATATTCAGGCCCATACGCTTACTTTCACGCACATGCATACGGACAAGAAACAGCTGTATAATCTAACCAAAACACCTTTTCTGTACTCATTTCTCCTCATGGCGCTATCTTTTCTGTTTCTCAACATCCGTTCCTTACCAGCACATAAACCTCTTTTCTCATCTCTACTGCTTGAAGAACATATAAATGCTTTCATGTTAAATGAAACTTATCTCACCCCTAAACTTCAATGCAAAATTTCTGGCTACACCCTACTCAGAAACGATAACACACTACCAGCCTTAAGAGCTAATGGAGGAGTCGCTATAGGATTTTCCCCTCATATACCATTTCGTCAACACACACCTCCTCCATCCAACCTTCCCGAACATCTCATCACTTCATTATATTTCAAGCAAAGATACATTACTTTAGCAACTATCTACATTCGTCCAGGCCACCCAATCCCAACAAATTTCTTCCAATACATCTCTAATAATTTTCGATACTACCTAATCATGGCTGACATAAACATCCATAGCAGATCTGACAGAGCCAAAACCGACTTCCATAGCTTCATTAGTCAGCAAACAACCGGTACTCTCCACAGGATACCTACACACACAAGACCAATATCAAACACAACACCAGATATAGTTATAACTTCATCCAATCTACTCCCCAATAGCCATTTAGGCGTACTTGATCCCCTAGGAAGTGACCACATACCAGTAAAATTCACAATTGACTTCACCAAACCAAACCCAACCACACCCATAATCCCGCGTCAAGTACTTCGTTTTGACAGAGCAAACTGGGTTGGCTACAGGGAACATATAGAAGCAAAACTAACAGATTCTACACCACCCACCACAGAAGACGAACTATACTCCACCTTAGACCATATCACCACTACAATCAAACAAGCATCAGACAGTCACATCCCTACTTCTACTACTCACCCGTTTAGACCTAACTTACCTCCACAATACCTACCATTAATACGCCGCTCCCGTAATCTATACCGAGACTATCAACGCACTCAAAATCCTGAATCGCTCAGACTTCATAGACAACTCCAAAGAGCAGTACATAACTACATAAAAGCATATAAACTACGACAGTGGATCAAAACATGTAATAATCTGGCAGATACATCTCACCCATCCAAATACTGGAAACGCTTCAACACACTTACAGGTAAATACTCACACACCACATATCCTCTACTTCAAGAAAACAAAACACTTCATACAGACAAGGAAAAAGCCGATGTTTTTGCAGATTATCTTCAAACCATCTTCACCCCCACAATACCTTTCAACCCTTTTCGCAGACACCCCGCCGATCATCTTGACATCCACTCCCCTCATCTACAACCAAACTCTGATCATCCACTTCCTGAACATTCACTTACTACACCAATCACACCCGAAGAAATCATACACACAATCACTCGCAAACGTCAATCTGCTCCAGGACCCGACAAAATTACCTATAGACACTTCAAAGAAGCTCCTATTTTCCTCATACAACTTCTCGCTCATATATATACCTTTATTTTGCGCACAGGATACATCCCATTACATTGGAAATCTTCACAAACACTCATGTTCCATAAACCACAGAAACCTACCCATGCTGTCTCCTCGTACCGCCCCATTCAACTAACTTCAACATTTAGTAAAATCCTAGAGAAAATCTTAGTCACCCGGCTCCATACCCACCTGGAACACCACAACCTTCTACCTCTACACCAAGCAGGTTTCCGTCCTTCCTTTAGCATTAATGATCAGTTACTTAGACTTACCAACATGATAACCAATCACTTTAATACATCCAAACCTTCTTGCTTAGTTCTGTTTGACCTCGAAAAAGCATTTGATAGAGTCTGGCACAAAGCCCTAATACATAAACTCCGCTCATTTCATCTTCCCATAAATTACATCCGCTATGTATTTAATTTCCTCACGAACCGTCTGACCTATGTCTCTATCAATTCCAGTACATCACATCCTATTTTCTTACATTGTGGTGTTCCACAAGGATCTGCCCTTTCTCCATTGCTTTATATCCTCTTCGTTGCTGACCTCCCTCCATTTCCCAATAACATCCACATATTCCAATACGCAGATGACACCGCCTTTCTAGCACTCAGTAAAACCATACCACATATAAACAGAACCATGAACGATGCTATCAACACATTCACAAACTGGTGTAGTAAGTGGGGATTATCCATTAACTCCACTAAAACTCAGGCAGTAGTATTCCTTCCTCGTAAACGTCGTTCACGAGTTCTCCGAAACCCATCAAAACTATCCCTGACTGTACAAAACCAACCCATAAATCCTTCAAAATATGTCACATATCTCGGAATCATCTTTGACCAACATCTAACATGGCGCCCACACTTAAACAAAATCATAGACAAAGCTACAAACCGCCTTAATCTCTTAAAACGCCTAACTGGAACTACATGGGGACTCAAACCACAAACAGTCATAAACACCTATAAAGCATTCCTTCGCCCGATTCTCACTTTTGGACACATAGCATGGCTTGCAGCAGACACACACATCTACCATAAACTACAAATCATGGAACGCCACGCTCTGAGGATCGCTTACCGAATCAAACTACCCAGTCCTACTCAAGAACTCTACGATCGAATCACCTTTCCCCACCTTCTGCTTCACCTTGAAACACTCCGCCTGAAATACATCTCACAGCGCTTTGAGACAGAACACCCACTATTAGAAGACATTATACACACCCACATACATCATAACGCACCAGCTACACACATATCTTCACCACTCTCACTCCTTTTCACACTCTATCACTATACTATACCACCCGACCACCCTGAAATAGCACGCATACTAGCCTTAAGTTCCCCTACCATCCCTCACATCATTGCACCCTCATATGCCGCACAGTGATCCATCTTGAACGCTAGGGCTCATCTGTCCACATCTAGATCTAGAGTCGCCCCTAGATCAGAAGATTATCACTCACTTGTCTTAATTGTGCCAACGTGTTGTCTTGTCTAGTGCACCTCACTTTCATCACATCACTTTCACATTATACATAGTGTAGATTTACCGACTTTAACTATTGTTGATAATTCGCTCTATATCTCTACCCAGTTATATGGTTATGAGGAAAACTCATAATAATCCCAGATAATGGAAGAAATAAAATTATAAGATGTCAGAAATCTCCTAGCCTACCCACCTTCCCATGTTAACTCCTGTTCCACCACTTCCTCTTCCCACATAGAGGGTATAGCCCTTTGGGGGTACTAGCCTTTCAGGCTAGTAATGAAAAAAAAAAAAAAAAAAAAAAAAACTAATTAATTGGCCATCAGGAAACAACCTGTCCAAAAATAGGTTTTCTTGCTAGACGAGTAAGTCAACTAAATCCGGACCTTTTCCTTGTAAAAGGCAAATCCACATTGATTTATATGATATTCGACTTTGGCTATTGATTTCGGTTTCAGGGTTCTCACAAATCAGGGAATTAAAAAAGTGTCTGAAAAAGAAAAAAAAGTCGGTAGTTTATCAGGGAAAAGGATAAAAAGAAGACGATTTATTGCAAGGATGCCATTAAAATCGACAAACGGAAGATTGAAATAAAAGTCAAACAGCTGGAGGAAAAAAAGGTGAAAATTATGTTGGAAGTCAGGAGAAAGGAGTAAGCCATTCAATCGGAAATCAAACGTCTGTTCCAACTCGAAGACGTTGCCTTTGATGAGTATCATAGTTGAAAGAGATATGAAGTCAATTGAACTAAAGATTGTTTAATCAGGTGAACTGTAGGAACTTAACTATCCTAATTGTTAAGTACCTAATGTGATGTAATAAATATTTCACTCTTGTAAGGTCATAACCCATCCAAGATTGATAACCCATTTTATGATTAAGCAGTATTTATTCTTAAACTGTAGTAAACTTGTTTACCAACATTTTAAAAACGATGATAACTACCTACGTAACAGTTCATTTCCTCAGATTTATGAAAATGTAATTATTAGAATTTGCTTTATTTTTTGCTGATTTTCTGTTCTCACCCTGCTACTTGGTATGGGATTTTCTTTTCCAAAGTAATAAAGTTATTTTTACACACTTTGTGTTTCACTATTAACAAATTAATGTAATTTTATTCTACTATCTTTACCCCAGTAGCACACGCCTATATCGCCCCACATCGCTAATGCAGGTAGGAGAACGACTCAGCCTGAGCCCACGTCGAACGAAGTGGGATCAACATCGCTTATCGTTATCACAAATTCACCTATTTTCTAAAAGTATTGTTGTAAGTATTGTTGCAAATAAAAAAAATCGATTTTTTACAAAACATTTTGTTCATAACGAATGAATTAAATTAAAAAAAAATAAAGGATTTGTCATGGGATAATATCGATGATCGATGTGTCTATTGGTCAACGTCGATCCATGTGAGCAATCGATGTTCATTCATGCGATGCTATATCCATCTGGTGGTAAAATATAAAACACGGCCAGCTTTGTTTGGTGACAAAGAAATTGTTGACCGTTGAAACATGGTAAAGTGCAAAAATAACAATCCCTTCCACGTGAAAGGACATAGACAAATAAAGTGTTAAAGTTGATTGTTTTCCCCAAGGATAGTTTGATCACTGTAAGTACATAGACAAACCAACACTGTTTATAGTAATATTTATTATACTGGTTACGTTTGTACGGTAAAAAGTAGCGTATTCTCTCGAGGGTCGTGTGGTTGTTTAGAGATGTACCGCTTAGGAGGAGGACAAGTTAAAGTTAGGCTTATTTACATTTGTTTTACATCATTTCCTTCAACTGAAACGGTTCCATTGTATTCATGGCCATTGTACTTTTAACGTTTTCACACACACAATAATAATAGTAATAGTTTATTTAGAAACATGCTATAAGCAGCCGTACAAAGCCTAATATAGCATTATGTCAGAAAAAAAAGTATTACATAGTATTTGTCTTACAGTAATACAACCTTTAAGATACAAACAGAAAGTTTAAAATTAACTACATTGTACATAGTGGAGTAACTAACATTCCTTTCGTGATTTAGACTCTATCATCATTGTGTTTGATTATTATACGCAGTAGAAAATCATTTTTACATATCGTTTTTTAATAATAATAATAATAATAATAAAAGCAGAAGAGCCGTGAAACGATTACAATGGAGAGGAACTACAAATCTTAGCATGAATGCAACATCAGAAATAACATTCCCTAACTAGCAGTAGCTGACAAATTTTACCGTCGATTAGCACAGCCAAGTGACAGAAAAATAGTATTCTTTACGTAAGTAGTAAGTTTGTTCTATAATTTATAACATGTTTTACTATTTCTTGTTGGTTTGTCTGTGTTGGTTGTCCTATATACAAAAGGGGGGGATTCCTGTTTTAAAATAGCAAACAAGCAGGAGGAGATTTCAGAAACGATAGTATTTTACTGTAACCTGTGTAAAGCGAAACCAATTCTGTTAACGAAACTATAAAAGCCAATTTGGCGTACGATACGATGCACTATAGAATGTCGCTGGAAATAATTTTGGTATTGCTCCTTTATAATTGGCATTTATTCTTCAGATCAGATCCAATTACATTACGATGTTCACGATGTCAATGATTGATATTGAGCGATGTCAATACCTGATATTGAGCAACGTCGATCGATATCGGTGACCGGTATTGGCCAAGATGTTTGCTATCTAATATGGAGCCCATGTCGTGAAAAAATGTCGACCGATGTCATAAACTTCAGTATGCCCATATCGGTCGACGTGGATATGTTTCTGGGATAGTGTATGTGAGTACTCAGATGTGTTAATGTCAGTAGATACGATACACTTAAACGAAATCAGGGAAATCTGATGTATCTTGTCAGGTAATTTGAAAACCAGTGGCACCCCTGGGTTTTCTTATTTTGGTTAATAGTTTTTATCCCTTATTTCCATTGTTTTTTGATTGTGAAAGTTCCTACTCTTTGGAGCGATTACTAACAATCAATGTCACTAAAAAAAACAACAACACGTATCTATCTCAGTTTTCTTAAAATTAAAAAAGTGAACTATTCCATTTGTACCTTAAGACATAGACACACTTGACTTCTGTTAAGTTGATGACTTCGGCTACAGTTTAAAGCAAATGAACAATCAGTAATACAAGCACAAAATAGTGTCATCAGTCAAGATAACACCCAAAACCCAAAAGAAGCCAAAGAAAAACACAATTAGCAAAAATACAACGTCTAAGATAACAATTAGGCATAAACTTCAGAAAAGTTTTCATAGGGAACCAACATGTCGTACTACTACTTAACACCAAGTACTCAAGGAACATAGCAGTACTTCACAGCCACCAACTTCCAAAGATGATAATAGCATAATGTGCACTATGGTGGGGACAATGGACAGAAGGCAACCAAAAAGAGACAACATCCGCAGTAACTCTCAGAGAATTAATCAATAAATTCGTTGTTCTACCCCAATACTACGAAACAGTAGTAACAAACCCAGCCACGTAATAGGTGCTGAGTCAAAAAGTTCGAAAACCTCCACCTATTTTCAAGTACGGGATGACAAATACGTACAACTTAAACAAGTCATTGCTAAAGATTGCACTGGAGTGTCCTGGAATTCAATAAAACAAGGGAAGAATTATATACCAGCTGCACAACCAAGATGATTATAGTAAAATAAAAGCTTTCTGTGAGCAAACCAATGCAATCGTAGTACCACATAGTTAAATTTATTAGGATATTCCGGATTGTTTTAGAGGATTTAAAACGATTGGGATACAGGTCACTAAGTATTCATCAGATATCCAAAAATGTTGAATCTTCTCCAGAGAAATTTCTCGTGCAACTGTTTATGTTATTCAAAAGGGAATACCTCAAACTAAAGAAATTTGTCACGTCACAAACTTGTTATATTATTGAGTCCAGATAAGCCTCCGTCAGTTTCATAGTACCGCTGTCAATGGAAAAGCCACTCACAAGACACATCTGAAATATATACAGGGCCATTTTCAAATATATGTAACATACCAGATGACACCCGCAAGATGTGCAAACTACCAGAGATCTCACCTTGCTCACTATAGAGAGTGTCATGTACTCATGTACTAAAGCATTGCAGAAATCAAATTCATCGAATACACGATAATAGGGGATCTTGCTCTACCAAGAAACGAAACTGCAAAACGTAAAGAAATGCTTTAAACTGTAACATCCTCATCAACTATGAACTCCACACTCAGCGAATCACTGGTGAATTTTGTTCCTCAATCAACCCTCCACAAAACTCATATATTAAATTAATTCTAGACCATGTAAAGGGACTTAATTTCAGCAAATTGATTCCCACTTCAAGCGAAGTATTGAAGGCTTTCCAAAAGTAATTGATATTGCATCCAAGACAACAGCAGGAATCATGATCGTTGAGTTTAAAAGGAGGTACCAACATTTAACATCGAGGGACTCGAAAACTATAAACAATTGACAAGACCAGAAGCGAAGGTATCCAAAAAACGGTCATATTTCGTACAAAAGAACCTTGGATCTTAATCTGTCCACGTACAAAATATGGCAATTATTGTGTTACATATATTCATGGTTATACGTAAAGGATTACCTCAAACACTTTTTTATTCATCAATGCTACTTGTATCCCTTGGCTTCTGGAGTCTACAATTATTAATTAGATTTCTCACAGAACACAAAGCATATGCCACTTATACAGGAAACACGCTTTACCAACAGAATAAACGAATGGCGACTGTTGAATTACATAACTCATAGATCTGGAGGCAGACCGAAAGAGTGGTACTTATTGCCATTAAAAGAAACTTCCCTACCAGCCTATTTACTATATACCTATCTATTCGCATTCTGGAAGCATTTACATTAGAACAACTCATCCCTGAAATTCCTATTATCTTCGTAACAGAGTCCAGATCACTAACTACTAACCAGGAATCCGAAGATTTTGCGACTGTTCCAAAACTGGGTACAAAGGCATTACTCACTGGTAATTTCAGTGCCAAATGATGGAAATAAATTCAAGTCAATAACGATGGAGGAGATATACTTCAGCATTTAATATAAGTGCTTCATGAGACCCTAAAACACAATCCTACATTCAGAGGCAGACCTAACATACTAGATGTAGCATAAGACGTACCACCATTTCTCATATACCCATATATCATTTCCACTCTCGATTCAGATAATGAACCAGTCGTATTCTAAATAGGTAATCGTTGCCAACAAATTATAGGTCAATTGAGGTATTCAGTGAGAGAGAGAGAGAGAGAGAGAGAGAGACAGAGAGACAGAGAGACAATAAAGTCGTGATTACTATTTACTTTCAATCTCCCGATCACTGTCTGCAATTTGATTATCATAATTTGTTGTCGGATATACTGTGACCCCATCTGATAACAAATAGTGATAACCAAGTTGCAGACAGAGACCAGGAGATTGAAAGTAAATAGTAATCACGGCTTTATTGACTTTCTGGCTTACTTCCCTCGTTCACGGAATGCATCAATTAGTGTACTTTATCATCTAAACAAGTTATTTGAAAGGGTTCTGCTGAATCGATTGAAATACCCACTCTCTCATTCTGAAACAACAGTTTAGCTCAGACAGCACCACCGCACAATGAGCAGCCGGACGGGTCACAACAGCTTTCTATGCTCTTGGCGTATACCTTGATATTTGGAAAGCGTTTGATAATATGTCCCTGGCAGGTTTGTTATATGGTAGGCTTTCGTCGTTCAATGTTTAGTGGTCCGAACTACAGATCAGCAGAGAGGAGAAACGCATATTGGAGCCCTGAAACAGGTCAGCTTGACTTATATTTTCCACGATTTCTTAAAAGTTTTACCAGTCTACTAACGGGATTAACTGAACTGAAATCCTGGCTGCTACTTTCACCATCCCTTTTTTTAGTAAGAGAAATCGTCCAGAGATGTCATCTCTCATGCGCATAAGGGGCTTAGACTTTGGTAGTATAGCCTACGAATTAATTTTTTTTTAAATCTCTACTTCTTCCCTTGTAATGAACTTAATCTCATACAGCAGCGTGGATAAACAAAGGGGTTCTCGTGCTCATGTATAGCAACGAATATATATTGGAAAACAAAGGTTGTCATAGCAACAAATGTTTTTCAACAACCAATTAATTTATTCGTTGTGTATAATATGTATGCATCCTATTATCACAATGTGAATCCAAGTTGACCTTTTAACACAATAGATGGCAGAATAACTTTTTTGTTTCTAAGGTTTCTTTACATGTTTCAGCAGTTTTGTTTTCATTCAAGTGTATGTAATTAAACTTAAATACTATCTGACTAATTAGAAAATAATCAATTTGTCTCGAAAATTTAATTTACGTTTTCTTTTTTAAAAAAGTCACATCCATTCTAGTCAGTACGTTTGCATTTATATATATGAACGATTGCCATGTAAAACTGGTAAAATTGGGGGTTAACTCAGGTTGACGGTGAGTTTAGCTTAGCAAATTTGATAAAGAGTTCTTATCTCGATGTGGTACAGTAGGAGTTAGTTACATAAGGAGTTAATTATAAGTGGATGATGCCTGTTGAATCAGCGTTTATATTGACAGTAGTTGTTTAGAAGAATGATATTTCCAGGTAAAGTTCGTAGCAAGAATGCTATGTCTAATGGGAAACACATACATCATCTGAAGGCCAATGATATCTTGAGTCCTTGAGCCTGAAGACGACAGTTCGTGGGCAGTTACACCCTCTCGTTTCAAACAATTTCGAACAAACATAGGAAAATATAGAGAATTGTGTTCACTACACTAGAACCGAGAGCAGTATTAATTTGTGGTTACCTCTCACAAATTTTAAAGTCCTGTGAAACAGAAGACAGTAGATGGAGCTATCTATGGAGGACAGTGATTTCGCCATACCTCCCCTTGTGGGGGAGTGTCATCCCCAAATCCACGAGAGTACCTTCCCATCCTAAAAATTTTTACGATAAAAAAAACAATAGACACGGTGCATCTATTTATACCCTCCCAATTTTTTACTTTACAGCCCCAAACTGAAAATCCTGGCGAAATTCCTGATGGAGGACGTCAAGCATCCGATAGTCAGTTCTACCTGCTAGTAAGCAATGTTCTTAATACAATGCTAATAGAGTGTATACAGTACATATAGAATCCAAAAGAAAGAGAGAAACTTACCTATTAAACCAATCGTCTGTGTATCGAGGGTAAGGGTAAGGATCGTTGCTACTGAAGTCGTAACTTGCTTTCGCATTCTGAAAAGAAGAAAGGAAGAGTATGGTTACAAATTATAATAGTGTGTATCCAGTGTAGACAACAGCTCGTACGCACACTAATAAACAAGTAATATTAGGATTGAGTTAAACAGTTTCTTAAAAAAAAAAAAATGAAACGGAAACCTTCCAGAAGTTTGTACCAGTATTTCAGGGACACACTGTATATATATATGACGTCCTTGAAACAATGGCGCAAATTTATGGAGGTGATTGATTATTCACATCAAAGCGTATTTTCGGAGCTACAGGAGTTCAAAGTCACGGAAGCTTCGTCACAAATTACGTCATATCTCAACACATACTGACCTAAGTGGTGTCGGCTTAGCAAATTACAGTCAAAGAAGTAGAATATTGACCTACTTAAGCTATATAATTGGCGAATGCAGGACATAAAATTCTTAAGTTACAAAACCTGTCTATGTGGCACCCTCTCAGTCATAAATATTACTCACATGGATGTATTGGGTACTACTTTGATTAAGATTTGCTAAGGGGATACCGCTTACGTTCACTATTTGTTGAGATGTGACGTCCTTATGTGACGATGTCGAAGTAATTTTGAGGGCCTGTAGCTCTGGAAATAAGCAGAGTTTGAAATTTCTTCGAAGGAACTTTTTTCGTTTTGGTATAAATCACCTCTTAAAGTTTGTCTGATTATTTCAGGGCCACACTGTATATAACTTAAATGTTTACACTTGAATACGAGGGGATGATGAAAAATTCTCTGCCGACCGAATAGGGTTTGATTTAAAACCATGAAATTAAAAAGTTACTTCCCATATTCACCATGAACTTCAAAATACCTGGGACATCATTTTTGAAGCCCTATTATTCTAATATCTGCCCACTAAACTACTGCTGTGTTGCTGCTATTATCTACAGATTATCGAAAGGAAACCTCGCTTTCAATTCTTTTCTATTGATATACAGGATGTCTAATAAGAATATATCCAATTTGTACGTACCAATCAGATTATTGTCGTGACGAAGATAAGGGGCTTCTCCGTACCGAAACAGGCGTAAGCTACAGTGATGTTACCGCTCACACAATTAATTTTATCTTATCTTACGAATCAGATTTTTTTCTTATGCTTGAGTAAATCTTTAACTTTTTAAAATTGATCCACCTCTATGTAGACACCGTAGCTTATCAAGGTGAAATTTTATTTCTTGCCATGTTTGTTCTAGCAGCCTTGGAAAAATTGTTACAATGGCTGCCCTAACCCTTCGAGTCAGGTCTTCAAAGTTGTAAATCTTGATTCGATACATACCATCCATATCACAAGTCATTCAAAAAATAATAGTTGATAGGAGCTATGTCGGGTGAACGAGGTGACCAAGTAATTGGATCATCCGTCCTAATCCATCTCCTAGGAAATATTGTACCAGGGAAGTAATTTTTAATCAATGAGGTGTTCCCGAAAAGTGCAAAAGAAAAAAAAATCAAAACGAAACATCAAAAACTATGAGAATTATTTTATTTTTTTCATATGCGAAATCTGCATTTTGTGATATCCCATTTTGTTATTTTGGAATTAAAAAACATCGCTATACAGAAAACTATGAGGCATGCTGGATAGCTTTTGCCATGGTTTACATGTAGTATAGATAGCGAAACTGTACCATAATTTATCGTAATTTCGCCACTTTTCGGTTGTGACTTCGTTGTTTCCAATTTTGCATATTTTTTTCACAACGCTGATCGGTATATCTAAAAAGTTTGAAATTATTGGAACAACGGAAAAAAGGGGGGAAAGTAATAAAGTAAATAGAAGGAACGAAGAAAAGAAAATTACCACACTAGGAAGGAATAAAAAACGAAAAGGAGGAAATATGAATGACAGATACAGCTGGAAATAAGGAGAGGAAGAAAAATAGATGAAAATGTGAAAGAGAGGGAGAAAGAGAAGAATAAGAAACAAGAGAAAAAACACAAAGAGAAACAAAAGGGAATCAGAGAATAAGAAAAAGACAAAGGGGAAGAGGAAATATTAAGAAGAACGAGAAGAATATGGAAAACGAAGACAAAGAGAGAGGTACAACTTGAACTTATGTTAAGACCTTTAGGCAACTTTGGTTCAGGGTGAATGGATGATAATTGTGGAATGAATTGGTGAAATGAGGAAAGTGGGAGGAAATAACCCAGTCAATCAAAGTATTTTTTTGTTGCAACAAATAAGTGGGAAGCTGAATTTTGTATATGTAAAATACCCTTATGAGACATTTATTTTTCCAAAAAGTCCCCGCCTCTCCCCCTTGAGCTTTCTCCCCAGCCCCCTAAACCTCAAATATGTAGTTTTTCAGAAAAACACTCATATCTCCGGAGGGAACAAACATATGAGTAAGTTCTTTCTTTTCTTTTTTTTCATCTACATATGATACTCTATAATTCTGGTCCTCTTGTGTTTATTGATAGACATAACGGTTTTCGAGTAAAGATAATTTGCACTATAAAAAACATAATTTTCTTCTTTTTTTTATCTTCGGTGTGCATCTTCCCAGCAATTGGTAATGTACGAATATTGTTCCTTCAAAAGTTGGAGAGCATAACATTATCTTTCAATTGATACCTATATTGTTAGATTTATTACCAAAACTGGACGTGCAGCAAGTGGAGTTTGAAGGCTGTTTGACTTCCAGTATCTGTGAATGATGAGGAACTCTAGTCCGGTAAGCTAATGTCATAATAGGGCTGAATGTTACGAATTGTGAAGAAAATTGGGACTCTTGTAAATGATGCCTATAGGTGTGAGGATTCAAAAAGCAGACACCCAAACTGTTGGAGCCGTAATTCGACTTATCACGTCATCAAAAAATGATGCTATTATTCTAAATTGGCGTCATTCTAAACTAGCACAGTCAATAAAGTTTTTTGTCGCAACAAATTAGTAGGAAGTTGAATTTTGTATATATGATAGACTCTTATGAGACATCTATTTTCCCAAAAGTCCCCGCCTCTCTACCTTGAGTTTTTCCTTGGATGCAGTGAAAATGCTGTTTCACTAAATTGATCATAAATCCGTTATTAATTATCGTAGGTAGTTATTTTTGTTTTGCTGTGTTCTGTATTATCTATTCAATAAGTTTTATTCAGAAGATATTTTCTTAAACTTATATTTGGGGAGCTATAAAACTATGAACTTAAAAAAAGGCAGTTTTCAAAGTAGAAAAATTTACATTCCATGCTGGAAATTGGTAAATAGTGGTAAAATGAAAAAACGTTTCAAGCAAAACTTTTAGTCCGTATTTTAAGCTTTAAAATTATATGATTAGTTAATTATTCTAGACTATTGTTAATTGGTAGGGCGTCACCAAAGAGAGCATGTGCGTGCAGCTCGACCACTACGAAGCCGCTTTCATAAGAACCTCGAAGCTCTCGCTGAATTGACTTAGCAGTTACAGTATACATTTCTTCATTCTTATTCACATTGAATATTACTTCAAATTAGTTTTCGTGAACAAATGTAATGTATATAATGAACATTCCTTTTATATAGTTACATCTATGAGCACTTAATTAAACAAATATTAGATGTTAACATTTTAATGCCATTTTTGGTTCTGGAGCTATTGCCTACCCTATGCATACGGTATACTATGAATATGGCCTTCCATTATCCACCACTGATTGGACACGCCGTGTCCAGGACTGGCTAAAACGGCAGCTGTTATATCTGAAATAGCTAAAAAGATTTCTGAAAAATGCCTAAAACACTGTGGTAAATGCCAGCATCACAGACTACCCACCCACTTCACAGGTATATACAATATGCAATGTCTTTAAGTCACGTACACATTACTTACATATATATTACAATTGGCCAAATTCAAACAGTGCCGAGACTATTTCATATGTCAAAAGAGTCGTCTGTTTCCTCATCAAGTGTTGGCGAATTATGACATGATAATCCGGTACAATTTCCACACATTGCAGAGCACTGAACCCTGGATTTCCTACATCTACAGTAGTCTCCGCACAGTGTCTTGCAATTACGCGAGAGTAAATACAGTAAGTCATCAGGAGCGAATGCGTTTGTGCTAGGAATAGGCCTTAAAGCCTTCTTCGTATCTCCATTTCACTTTACATTCTCATATCTCCAACCCCAGTTTGTTGGCTGAAGTTCATTGCTAATCCAGAACTGAACTTGAAGATGAACTCTTAACAGATGCTGGTGAGCTGCTTCTGATGTTGGAGGTAATCTCGCTAGGTCAAAATTGGATTTTAGGGTCGATTTCGTTGTCATCAATATAAACTTAAAATATCATCCTTCACTCAAAATTCAATACTTGCTCAGTCCGTATAATTCAAGGATAAACTTTTAACCATTCTCTAGAAATTCATCACGAGACGCACTTTGATTCATGAATGTTTCTGCTTGAAATTTAGCTTGTGGCTTCATTTTGATGGTATCAACAGACTTTGCTTTCTTCCCAAATCATGAAAAGACGAAGTAGTATCACATCCAGCAATTGCATATGCAGACAGAAGTCGTCTTATACTCTTGCGTATATACTTATTAGTTTTTGTATACCATAATAAACCACTGATGGATTTTTGCCAAAGATTTCCTTCTTAAAGAATATGGGTTTATTATCCGGTGCAAGAGCGACTAGTAATACCAAAAGATCTGTATCGGACCCCACTACGATTACTTTTGAAAATCGGCTCAGCAGTTCAATTCCAGATCTGACAATATCCAAGTCAGCGTCTGCTTCAGCTGTCACTGAAACAATTCCCTTACTATGAAGTTCTTCACTCAATATCATCATCGTCTTTCTTTCGTTGTTGTTGTTTGAAAGAAATGAATCTGTTTTGGTAATACACAAAGTGTTTTTATAGAAGTCTATACTGCAAGACGAGTTTTTTGTCGATCATCTTGTCTGTTCCTCTCCCTTTGTTGTGGGTTCGAGGGGGTACTCATCAAACACAACGGTTGCGTTATTTCCATACTTATTGTTAACACAAGAACAGTAATTTTGGATTATGTCACCGTAAGTACTTTCCTTTGAACAAGGAACAGAATGTAATAGAAAGTCTATATAATCGTAATGTTCTAGTGGTTCTCTTGCAAAGTACCTGAGGTAGAGCTGATAGATACTCTGGGTTTGTCTTTTAGCCCATAACCAATTTTATTACAAAAGGAAATAACTTTACAGGTTATCAAATAGAGCGTCCCGTAGGAAACTAATTACAGAAAATAGATGAATGTATGTTGCAGACGTCTTCTTCTTTCGGTGTTTTCTCCAAAGAGATGTCTAGGATGAGGTATCGTGCCAGAAGCGTTGCCTTCTGTGAACGTAAGGAAGACACCGGAAGTGTTTCCTTCTGTGTGTCTAGGATGTACCAGAAGCGATGCCTTCTGTGTACAATAAGGTGAATTTAGGCAGAGTACATATCAGAAGCGATGCCTTCTGTATATGCGGGGATGATACCAGAAGCGATGCCTTCTGTGTATTAGGATGTTTTAGAAGCGATGTCCTTTGTGAAAGGAGAGGAGTTGACCACCCAGGAGGAAGTGATACTTTAAAGCTGGTGCATTGTAGTTTTATAGTCTTCTTTTTGGGTGCGGTCCTCCAAGTCCCTCCTTCGACGACTCCAACTCCCTCTGCATGTTGATAGCAACCCCATCTGTTGTATCCATGATGAGTTTCTTCTTGTCGTCTGCTAATGTTTATATGTCACTTTACTGTTTGTTGTGGTTACATCACTTGTCACATGTATGTTTATAAACACTGTTCTGTTTACATAATGTGCGCGTGTGAGTAGATACACGGAACATTGCAATATCTAGATCTTGTTGCGTTACTCCATCCGTGATACCCCCAGAGAATACGTTTTAGAAATGAAGATTTGGTCCCTTTCCGTAACGAAACGACGTCAAACAAGGAGGGTGGCTGTGAAGCTAGTTCATATCCGAGGTAAAACTTCAGTTTACTACGACTGTCACCAGGGCCGAATTTATGCATAGGCCCACTAGGCCCGGGCCTAGGGGCGCAACTTTCTCAGGGGCACACTTTACAAGGAAAAATTAGAATTTGCTATTTAAAAAGCGAGATGAAAATAATATTAGGAAAAAAAAAACATTAAGAGAGAGCGCCAAAAACTGTCACCTTTGAACCGTCTTACCCCCTCGCAAATAACTGACTTCAGGAAATTTAAAGTTAGGTTAATTTACATTAGAAATAGTACAGCAAAGATTAGAGCTTATTGTTTTTGTACACACCAACAATCATTATTACACTCTTTTCTTTAGTTCACAATGGTTCCTGGTGTCCTCAAATCTTCCAACGCTAATTTAGCTTATTTCCCGATTTCATACAATGATGAAATTTTGCACAGTGACGTAAGTCCGGCGACAACACAATATTTTATTGTTACTTTCATATATTTCTATATATTTATAAATACTAGCCTGCAACGATTTGGCGTTTGACTGATTGCAGAACACTCTAGGATTTGGGTAAAAAAATTACTTATTAAAGCCATACTTTTCTTAAACAATTCCTACCAAAATGTAAGAAAATAATTTTGTTTATGCATGACTTTTAGAAAGAAAAGCATAGGGCGCACCTATGGAAGAATTTATAAAGTGACTGTATATGAGAGAGAGGACCCCATGCTTTTCGTTTTAGTCATGCATAAACAAATTTTTACTTTTTAGTAGGAATTGTTTAAGAAATGTATGTCTTTAAAACAGTTTTAATTTTTTTAGTCTATGTCCATATAGTAAATCGCTGTTATTTATACCTCTGATAATAGGCAAGAGATGATTTGTGTTAAGTATGGATGAAGACGTTATTTACACTAATTTTTGTATATGAGGAAAACTAAATTGTCTTTTCGGTCCGCGGTGTCAGTTCGTTTGCATCCTGCTGCCAATCGTTCTGACTATATTTCCCTTTAGTTTCACCAGACAAACGTCAGAATTGTACCTTAATCAAGATACCTGCCGCTACCCTCCCATACCCTATCCTGGTCTGATCCAATGGATTTAAAGACCTTACAAATTTCAAAATATTTTAACGTTCCTTTATGACAGAAGAAACATTTTCTCCCTAACTTGACTTCATATCTTCAGGAGATTAATATTCCCGGAGATAGTGTTTAAAATTCAAAGAGCTGCCCATGAATTCAAGGTAGCTAATGAGTTTCTAGTGTCGCTTTTGTATATTCCTAGAGATTTTTTTAAACTTTGAAATTACTAGTTCTTAGGGGCGACGTATTGGCGGGTGAACCGATATACTGACTAACAGATACCAGTACATAGCAGGGTTCAATTCTGTAAATCTACGTTTCTTTTTTCCTACATAAAGAGAAGTGGCAAAGAGGATGAATCAATAAATGCTAAATAGCAAGGATTAATGACTTTACCATTCTTAAATTTACTTTAAAGTGGTTTTGTATGTCCTTATATGATATAAGTGTCTTGTGTATTTGCATTTTATAATGTAATTTTAATTTTTAGATTTTGTTAAACTTTATAAATGCATTTAGAAAATTTTAGTATTGTAATTGTTATTTTATTTTGAAAATTTATAAATATATCTAGAAAACTTTAAAGTTTTGTATTGTAATTGCTATTTTTTTTATTTTCTTTCCTCTAGAATAATATCTATATGTATGTAGGAAATTTTATTGTTTTGTATTATAATTGGAGTTGTTAATTTTTAGATTTTTCTTCTTAAAAACTTCATAAAGATATTTAGAAAATGTCTGAGTTTGTAATTGTTAAAATTGTAAATCTATCACGAAACTACAATGTGCTATTTATGATGCTAGAAAATGTAGAATCCAAAAATGGCTGAAGCTAGGATTCTTCTTAAAGCTACATAAAAGCCGTGAACGAAATGTAATAACAATATTGTCAATAATAAAATTGAAAAATAGTTTGTATTACCTTCTTGTTCAGGGTAATTAACATATTTTCAACAAGTAGCCTACAGTAATTTAATTAAAATTGTTCATTGTATTTAATTAAATTATTTTATTGTTATAATATTATTACAATGTATTTTGTAAATAACCACATTACCAGAGTTAAATAATTATTATCCCGTTGTTATTGTTAATGGTTAGGAAGCGGAGGAGGGTCATTTGTCATGATGTGAGAGTAGGAAGGAAAAAAGGTCAAAAGTGGTGAGGATGGAGGGGCGGGGGAGCTAGAAGTCATAGGCCAAGGGCGCCTAGACGCATAAATCCGGCCCTGACTGTCACACAAACATAGGATGCCGTTAAACAACTGTTGAAGATTCAATGTTACTTCTTTGTCACGAATAGCTACAGACTTGTGACGTGCTTGGGTCACTACCATATCTTTTCTCTGAAGCTTCAGTTCTGAGAAGTCAATCAGAGTGTATTTTATTCAAAGCAGCTCCCCGATTTCATCACGATGCTGGGTGGGCAGTGCAGGAAATCGAATCCGGGACCCCACGATCAGCAGTCAGCGATGATAACCACTAGACCAGCGGGGTGGTCACCAATGAACAATACTCTAGAATAATTAACTAATCATATAATTTTAAAGCTTAAAATACGCACTAGAAGTTTTGTTTGAAAAGTGTTTTTTCCTCTTACCACTATTTACCAATTTCCAGCATGGAATGTAAATGTTTCTACTTTGAAAACTGCCTTTTATTTTAGTTCATAGTTTTATAGCTCCCCAAATATAAGTTTAAGAAAATATCTTTTGAATAAAACGTATTGGGTGGATAATACAGAGCAAAGCAAAACAAAAATTAACTATCTACAATAATTAGTAACGGATTTATGATCAATTTAGTGAAACTCTGCATTTTCAAGGTTTGAGAGGTAGAGGAAAGCTCAAACTTTCGGGACTTTTGGGTAAATAGATGTCTCATGAGAGTCTATCATATATACAAAATTGAGCTTGCTACTAACTTGCTACGACAAAAACTTTATTGGCTGGGCTAGTTAGAATGACGCTAGTTTAGAATAATGACATCATTTTTTTTATGACGTCATAGGTCGAATTACGGCTCCAACAGTTTGGGTGTCTCTACTTTTTGAATCCTCACACCTATAGGCATCATTTACAAGAGTCCCAATTTTCTTCACAATTCGTAACATTCAGCCCTATTATGACATTAGCTTACCGGACTAGAGTTCCCCATCATTCACAGATACTGGAAGTCAACAGCCTTTAAACTCAACTCGCTGCACGTCCAATTTTGGTAATAAACCTAATAATATAGGTATCAATTGAAAGATAATGTTATACTCTCCAACTTTTGAAGGAACAATATTCGTACATTACCAATTGCTGAGAAGATGCACACCGAAGATAAAAAAGAAGAAAATTATGTTTTTTACAGTTTATATTACCTTTACTCTAAAACCGTTAGGTCTATCAATAAACACAAGAGGATCAGAATTATAGAGTATGATTTGTAGATGAAAACAAAAGAAAGAGCTTACCGATATGTTGATTCCATCCGGAGATATGAGTGTTTTTCTGAAACACTACATATTGGAGGTTTAGGGAGGGCTGGTGGGAAAGCTCAGGGGGGAGATGCAGGGATTTTTCGGAAAATAGATGTCTCATCAGGGTCTATCACATATACAAAATTCAGCTTTCCACTAATTTGTTGCGACAACAGGCACTTTTTGGCCTTTATTTACTAGGCTAAAATGGGAGCACCCCGAGAAAACCCAAGAACGAGGTGTTTCTCCAACACAAAGCCCACATGACATGAGCAGGGATCGAACAAGTGATCCCACCTACCAGAGGGGGGATCCTCTACCAACTGAACCACCGCGGCCGCGAGAGAGGTACAAAGACTGACTTAATTGTTATTAAAGAAGTCGTAAACGAGCTGGTGAAGTTCTAAGGACAGGCTACAGCTTTTGGTAAAGTGGGGTCGAATCACTCTGTTTAATGTACCCCAAAGGGAACTTAAGCCTTCACCACACGTACAGAAGAGATCCGAGCTGAAACTGAGTAACTTTTGGTGACCCGGTATGAACCGTTGAGCTAGTTCGAAAGTTGACCTGCCGGTAGCCCGAATGACCCTCTTGAACCGAATGACTCTGATACCCGAGCTTGACCCAAATGACCAGATTGATTATGATTTGTCGACCGAGTGGGCAATTTTTGACGCGGTGGTGCAATCTTGATTCGGCGACTTAGTTATGTTTCTGTCTGGTTTGATTCAATCAACATTGTAATCTGTGAGATTACTTAAAAAGTTAGACAAATCAACCTTCCTCCAAATGAGGCATCCCCCCATCTTGGTTTTCATTTTTGAGAAATTTAAAAGATTTTAATACTTTTATCTTCAAACAAGGTTATTTCAGAAAGCCTTTCCAAGTAGGTGGGGGGGGGGGGTCACACACACCTCCAGCGGAATTGTGCTCTTTCTAGGAATATTAAACTATTTCTATATGTTATTATTAACGTTACGAACTTTTCGGCGTCGTACTTTTCGTGCTGTGGGGTTATAAAAGCCCTGATTCCCCAAAGAAACACTGTTTAAACGTAATAGCATGTGATATAGGAAAATTTATATCTCTGTTTTGCCCTCCGGGTCACAAGCATAGACCAGAGCTGAAACAGGTCACTGGTCACCGGGTCTATGCCCATGCCGTCTAAGGCATTAGGCCAACGACTCGAAGGTTCCGGGAAGGTGTATAGGGTCGAATCGTGACGGGTGGAAGTCAAAAGTTTCTAGACTGGCCCATATTAAATAAAGTTTACCAAAGTTTACCGGGTCTATGCTAGGGAACCATGCTGAGCCGGTAACTAGATTTTGATCCGGGACCCGGAGAGCAAAGCAGAGTTTTTTTTTAATTACTGGATTTTCTTAGGTTTCAGCAGTGTTTCTTTCAGGGGGTGGCCAGGACCGGAGCTGTTATATCCAGAGCATGATAAATACGACCCCGAAAATTCCGTTCATTATAGTTCCCAGACTGGCTCAATAATGGGGTCACCGGTCAAGCAGGTCATTCGTGCTAATTTACGGACTGGGTCAACTATGTTCGGGCCAGACCGTGTCACCGAAAGTGACCCTGTTTCAGCTCTGGTATAGACCCAATGACCCAAACGACTAGGCTAAAATGGAAGAGAGGAATAATGAAAGAAAATAGAGAATAGGACATTGAGGAAGAAGAGGAAACAAAGGAGAAAATAGTGAATAAGAGATAACACTTAAATAATAGCAAACAAATAAATAAGAACAAGAGATAATGCAGTGAAATAGAGAAAAACAGTAAGGAAGAGAATAAAGAAAGCATAGATTGAGTTAAAAACAAAGAGAAGAAAAGAGATAGGTTAAAAAACGAGAGTGAAAGAGAAGGAAAGAGAAAACGAAAAAAAGAAGCAGAAGAGATATAATAAGATTTTTGATAAGGAGAAGCCCCACAAAGCTTGGTAAGAAATTATCTTAACGCTTTACTGAATGCTGTCCTTACTATTCATGACATCAAAAATCAATTAAACTTCCTGTTCTCTCCACGAGCCGTCAACTGTACTAGAAAAGAAGGCTTCGTTTGCATTTCCAGATC
Organism: Lepisma saccharinum; assembly: GCA_022664845.1. NCBI lineage: Eukaryota > Metazoa > Arthropoda > Insecta > Zygentoma > Lepismatidae > Lepisma > Lepisma saccharinum. The sequence goes on from JAGDQP010000002.1 coordinate 245,172, forward strand.
CTGAGAAGAGAGAATCTTTACTTTCTTTTCATGTGACCCGTATTTGTTCATTCAAGTTCAAGGTAAAAGGCTCCCTTTCCTATCCAACAGACGAGACATGTCATTATATTGATTTTTATCTTCTCTCGTCTGTGGTCTTCTCAGCGCTCTGTGGTCTATCTCGTCCTCCTAAAATTAAATATGTTGGAAACTGCTGTCGGGCAGAAATATCTGCTTTGATATTGCACACGTATTCACGTTCCTAATATAGATTTCAACTCACAGTACAGAAAAAAAGACATAAAATGCTATTAATTTAAAAATGTAGCTGAATTATCCATACTTAAAATATTTGGAACACCTTTGTAATTACGTTACGGGAAGACTGTTGTTTTGTCCAAGATTCACGCGATAGTTTCTCTACTGTGTGCTTTGGAATTCAATATTCTCGTTTATTATTAGAATTTCATATTGCAATGCAAAGTTATCATGGAGACAAGCCATCAATCACTTTGTTTCAATTCGCTGCGAAACTTGAAACTATCTGACATATTATTTATTACCTTTACTACGTATTCTGTTTATGAGATTGCTGAGACATATCCTCACTAGTTGAACAAGGTTTTACGGGACCCTAAATTGTACGTACAAGGATGTTGTACAGCCTTCCCTTTGAGTGATGCGAAATGTTTTCTTGAAATAAATGTCCAGAAGTCGATCCGCGTACAAGTGTCAAATTTGAACTAGCACCTACCATACGAAAATCCACAAGACCACCATCGGTTGGCCTCTATGTGATCATCATGTGTCTTGGCAATAGCCCTGCACCTTAACTTCCATTTTAGAAGGCTACGAGGAAATACAGGAAGTTGAATCCTCGGCCACTCTTCCTTACAGGCTTTCCACAGGCGACGAGATGAAAGTGCCTTTTTCAGCACGATAAACGTGCAGATATCCATAGGACTGGCATCTGGTGACATCAACCGTATATTGTGAAATGGAATAGCCTGAATGCCGGTGTCTTGCGCCATCTGTTGTAGAACGTTACGGGTAGAGTGAGACGTATAGGATGAAGCCTTATCCATATGCATAGAGACTTGATTGATGCCATTTCCATACAAAAGAAGCAGGTCGTCTGTATAAATTGGGGTCAGGATATGTTGCTGAAAGAAGGCAGAGTTGATTGTACAGGTTTTAGGGACCTGGCGAATAGTTAACTTGCCTTGATCCGCGACAACCATGAATCCCTTAGAGAAAGTTGTTTTGCAATTACGGATGAACTCGGGACGGGATTCTGCATCGCGTGAAGTTTAAGTGATGGCTCGAATTTTGCCGCAGTATGATAAATGCACCCATGCCTCAGCCCTCATTTAGTGTGATCACATACTTCAACTTTTCCCCGGATACATGGCGTTCATAGAGGCGCCTAATTTGATCTTTCTCTCACATCTATGGGCCGCACTTAGGTAATGTCCACGACTTTTAAAGACCTTCCAGAGGTTTAACTTCTCACGCAGGTTGCGGTTCATAGTTGACTGTGCCACGTGGATTCGTGCGGTCATAACACGTTGCGTAGGGACATTCTGCTGAAAGGTCATTCGAAACAACCTGTGAGATACAGGTGGCGTCACTGCAGTGCACGCTCGCTTCCTAGTCCCCTTCGTGGGTGATTGAATCGCTGATAACTCTTGGTTTTTATATTGATTAATTATATTTTTGATAGTCGTCGAACCCACGTTCTTTGCATTGTTTTTAAATTTTAGACAACGAACGTTTGGCGTGGAAAAGTGCAGCTACGTAGCCCTCCCAAAACCGGTTGACCTTTGGAGCCATGATGCACAGAACACACTTGCGATAATAACTCACTACTATAGACTTCTGGCTTTGTCCTGCGCTTTTAACCATTCAGTTCGGTCCATTCTGTAAGCAGGGAAGATGATTCAAAACTGGACACATGTACGCGGATTGACCAACCTCGGTTCAATCGGCCAACGGTTTAACCGGCCGCTGAACTGAGAAAGAAAATTATTGTTTTCTTCTAAAATACAGAATTTTGCTTCGTTAAATATGTATTGTTAAAGATATTGTCTACAATTATTATTTTAAAATATATAGTGACGCTATAAATGTGTGTGTTAGTCACTGTTTCTGTTATTTTTTTCTGCTCATCTTGTGAAGTGAGGTATTCCATTAATTCGGTTTAACCGGCCATTCCGTTATCGGACCGGAATCCGGTCCTGTGGTGGCCGGTTAAGAGGGCGCCTACTGTAGTTGTCTCAACAATCTCTTGATTCATTGCCTTCCCCGGTAGACAATCATTAATCTAGTTAGACCCATTTGGGGAACAAACATTAGAAATTCATTTCAATATTTAAACTGAATGAATTAAAATAGATGCAAATTCAATTAAACTATTTCCAACTTTCCACAATGATTGAATTGCATCGCATAGCATGGTGTCACAACAGTAACGCCATCTGCTGCTAGACCTTCGTACTACCTGTTCAACTCGTAGCCAATACTATTTAAGGTCAGTTCTACAATCGACCGCTAAACTTCTAGTCAGCGCTTAGTTGAGACCAACTCTCATTTTGCGTATTCTCATTGGCCAAAATCAGATTTGGCCTCAACTTAACGCTGACTAGAAGTTTAGCGGTCGATTGTAGAACTGACCCTTAGATGTGTATCGCACGTATATCTGTGACAGTATTCTGTCATCATGGTGAAGAAAAAGGAGAAAATGATTTTTTTTTGCATATATACTAGCGAAGGCAAGTGTGATTGCACAGACGTCCAAAAGAGGGAAGGCACTGTTGTGTGAAGTAATGACCCGCACACGTTTGCATGTAATTCTTTTTTAGAAAACTTGATGTAACTATATTAAATAAAGACAAAAGGAAGCTTCGTATTGATGATAATTGGAAACACGATGGTTTACCCGTGAAATTACACATTGAAATGGACTAGGCGCTGCTGCTATATGTTTGACCAGCAGGATAGTATACCTGAGTCTCGGTACGTCTGGTCAAAGGGAAATATAGAGGAAAAATTTAAACCTCTGAATAAGTCAATACACTTCTTTTGGTGTTTAAACTACTTGGGTTCTCATTTCGAGTCTTTATGCAGCTGAAAAGCGCTTGAGAGTACCAAATTGAGCTCCAGTAAAGACGCTTCAGTTGGCCGTCGCCCCACTACTTATGTTTCTGTGGATTGGGGCATGTCAACTGTTTGTGGGCACTAGCAGGATTATTAATTCTCCGATGCGCCGTCTAGATAAAGAGTGAGCGATCGTTAGAGGCGACACAGAAAGGTAGTAGTTGCGCTATAATCACGTTAGTCTTGCTGCATCATATTTCCGTCTTCAGCCGTGATTAGCGTCCGAATAGAAGATGTTTCAAGCCACAAAATTAGAAGTATGTTAATGATTTCCATAACCAGGGATATACGCAATGCTTTGAAGCAAGTCCTGTGTCAGTTAACGTAAACCAACAAGCATTCCTGTGCATATTTTCGTTAGCTAAATACATGAAATTGCACCCATTAATTCTGATCAGTTGTTTGTGAGTTTCCATCATTACTTCGGGATATTTAAGTAAGGAAACCCAGTGAATGAGCTATTATTTTCGTAACCAACGATCCCAAATACTGCCAGGACCAAGGGAGACAGTACGATTGCATTCAAACCTGTGACTTACTACTAGAATCAGTTGCACTATGAACAGTCATCGCTTAATGAACTATTTGCTCGCTAGTATATAACTGTCATCGGTCATCGTTAAGCCATAAGAATCATAGTAAAGGCAATAACTATTATCTTCGTCATCGGAAGTATTCGGGTATACTAAAGTATGAACTTTTAAGTTAACGAAACGTTGAGTTACAAATCTGTTAGGAATTCGATAAGAACATTGACTTGATGCACTAAAGAACATTTATTCTCGATACTGTAGTGCAAATACGTTGATAAAGTGTTTCCATTAAAAACGATATTATATATTTATATAGTGTTACATTATAAAGTTCCTTTTTCGTATGAAATTTTTGTCTTTGATTTAAAATAATACTTCGAAGCATAGTATCGAATTTAAACAGGTATTATCTTAGGAAAGTTGATATAAATAAACTCGTTAGAATTTCCATTAAATAATTAAGTTAGCTATTCTTACAGTAGTATTAGAACAAATATCATAGTGAAACAGTATCAGGAACCAGAAAACTTTATGTATACGTATAGTGTTCGAAGGAATACTGTGAACTGTGTATGAACACAATCTTACTTCGAGCGTTTTGAAAATATACTGGTGTATTGTATAGTGACATATAAAGCTATCCTACAGGGGAGAAACCTTATCGTGTTAGAGAAACAAGACTCTTTTCTTGCCAACTTATGTTATTATTGTGTTGAGAAACCGTATTCCATTATATTATGATTTTTATCAGTGAAAAGGTTCAATTCAATTCTTTACTATTTTTTCCAAATAAGGAGAAAAGCCTAATCGTCAATCTTATCACACTGGGGAGAATTCTTTATATTATCTTTTGAACCAGGTGAGAAACCAATATTCGTTCACGTAGAAAAATATATTTAATTTCATATTTCGTAAGTTTTAAGATCTTCAGAAGTGGAATTTATTATAAGTTTTAACAGACAGCGACCTACATACGTCAGGTTAAAAAGAATCAGTGATATTAAAGTAATGGACACAGTCAATATATAAATTTCAAAAGAGAATTAATACGTTTAGCTATTGCTGTGTGTAAGATCGTTTGTGCTAATGTATCTACAATTCAATAAATCTGTATCTACATTGGAAACATCTCGTCGGACATTCCTCGACTATTCTTTCTTTAGAACGCCTCTCCTCATCACAAAAGTGCACCCAGTGCATAGATCAAAGTAAAACTCGTTATACAGCATACATTAAAGTGTGTATATACAGTATTTTTCTGGCTACTCCGGTATACAAACAGAAAAATATCATATAAATTATTTCATACTTACATAATTGAACTTTAGATCTGGATGCATATAATCCACACCTGTAAGAAAACAAAAGCAATATAAGAACGAGTAATTAAAGCACTTGTAGGTCAAAACAAGACTACGTTTTTATGCACTTATTTTTATTTTATTAGCTTGATATACACATTCTATATGATTTGTTTGTTGCTTGGCAACACTGCTCTTGCTATAAATTTGTCACTAGTCAGTCGGAGTGATACTGTTGTGCGGGTGAATCTTACAGATTTTAAGAAAGTTAGTGTAGTCTGTGGACCCTAGAACATAGGATTGTCAAGTGGAGAAAAACAAACACTTGTAACATATTCTTTTGTTTGAGTTTATAACAGAGAAGAAAAAGCAGATAGAAATATTTGTGCTGTGTGCGGGAAGAATGCTATCTGGAAAGTGGTTATTCCTGTCCACGGTTGTTACTGATGACGAGAAATGGTGCCTTTATGTCAAGATAAGAAAAAATGAAAGGAGTGGTTGAGCCCTACCAAAAAATCTTGTATTCACTGACAGAAGATAATGTTAAGCGTCTGGTGGAACAAAGATGGCGTCATATTTTGGAATCGTTTCCCAAGAATGTAACCATCATTGCTAACGTTCATTGCGAACAACTCAGATGGCTTGTGGGCACAATTAAAGGAAAACGACCGGGAAGACTACATCAAGTGTTGTTGCATCACGATAACGTGCGTCCACATTCCACTAATATGACAAAAGCATTTATCCACGAGTTTGGTTGGGAGAGTCTTCCACATCCCCCATATTCCTTCTATCTTGTGCCTTCATATTTCCACATTTTCTGTTCTTTAGCCAACAATATCCAAGGAAACTCGCTTCATAACGAAAATGCTCTTCAAACGTGGATTAACGACTTCTTTAACTCCGAACCAAAACACTTACAGGAGTAGAATAGAAAAATGGTCCCAGCGTTGGTAAACATTCGTACATAATGTAGGATAGTGTTACTGATTAGCAGTTGCGGCACCTACGGAAGATCCCCTGCTGGTCGCCACCACAAGTGAATAATCGCTTGTTAAGATTATCAATGCGGCACTTCGATGGTGGTCGGTGACGTAATAGCTATGCCATCTCAGGATTCTTACTTGCACGATTGATTGTAATGGCTGATAAGCAAGACTCTACAATCTGAATCGCCATGTGAGCGAGAAAGTATAGGTTACGGGGTGTGAACGAGAAAATATTTGCTTTTGGCAAGTAAGCCCCGCGGAGCCCCAAGTTTTTCCGAGGAGAATAACGGAAAATAAGATATTCTGGCCAACAGCAGCAGTTTGCGCTCACGATTGTATTCGCGAACGGGTATTAATCAAGCTCATTAACGAGTGTTGCCAACTATTTTTCTGCCAGGTCCCTACCGGCAAACAAAATTGCACCTAAAATTGATCAAATGTCCCTATTTCCATATGGTCGTAGTTATTGCACTGCTTTGATTTATACTGCATTATGTGGAATTACAGCTACTTAAAGTCCATCGTGCTCTAAATAACGATACTGGAGTAAGTGCTTAGTGTCAAAAGATAAGCCTCAGAGCAAATATTTAAACTCATTAGTCCATTTCTAGTCTAATTCAATGTGGACCAAATTTTCATTTCTAATTCAATTTTATACGCTTCTTATCGTTGTGCTGCCCAATTTTTTTTATTTAAACCTTAATTCCTGAGTTATTCATATAACTGTATACCGTAATCTGTATATACTACAAAATACTGCAAATAATACTTACGTTTTTTGCAAGAATTAAGACATAAATAAAAAATGGGCCGCATAGCAATATGAAGCTTAAAAAACTGAGAACTGAAAGTTTGGTCCACGTTGGTTTAGACTGGAAGCGGACAAACGAAATTAAGGCTTCATATGTTCATGTAATTTTCAAGGCAGCAGTCAGTCCAATATCGCTTTTAGATACAGGTCATTGCTTGAAGTCGTAGATATTTGCGTTGTGGAATTAAAATATCCTCCTTTGCTTCACATTTGTAAAGACCCGTCTACAATGAGCAATAGAGTCAGGGTTCACAATTTTGGTTTCTTGTCTTTCACTTTGTAAAGCTCATCATGTTTCTTTTTCGATGTACTCTGTTTACACAAACACATACAAAACACAAATCATTACCTGGCACAAAGCTTAATAAAAATAGCTACTCACTAAATTAAGAAGGAACACCACGAGGATGAATTAACGCATAGTATGTCTAGTAGTAGGTCCCAGTTTGATTGGAACAAAGCTGGCAGATTACTCTGATATTGAAAATAGAGAAAAAAACCCGCTATAATTTGACTTTCTATAGATTCGCTTCGTCACGAAGAAAGTAAGTTCTTGGTATTGTCGAGTCCATGATACGAAGTCATTTTGAAGCCAATATTTCTGATAGAAAAAAAATGCTAAAGAACTCATAGCTAAAAGTCCCTATGATTTAACATAAGTCCAAAATCCGTCTCTGCTTCAATGAAATATGACTAATTATCTCTATGGGCCTACGGTTGGCAATCACTTGACTCGGGCCTCAGATTACCCTACGTCGCCACTACTTATTAGTTTCTATGTTTCTTCCATCTCAAGAATTAGCGAACATAAGTTAAGAATTTACGTATGAATCTAATACATTAATTTCATCAGAACATAATGAAAAATCATTTACATGATTTTAAAGTACACAGATTAGAAAGTATTATTGTAGCGATTTTTTGTTAAAGATGAGTCAGAATTCCTTTAAAGTTTAAAATTCTTCGTATTCGTAATAAGAAATCGCATTAAGTATATCGACTTAACTTCAGCTACTTTAACAATTTTAACGATTACGTTACTAGGGACATCTAAACTTAACTTTTAAAAATGTTCAAGTTTTTTTTCATAACATAATTTTGTTCTCAGCAAATTTTCAATTTACTTGATTAGATTTCAGAGTTACTTGACGACTTTATTATATTGTTGAACATTACTTTTGACACAATACAACAACTATTTGGTGTCAATAATGTATTTTTCGAAGTGACTTCAAAGATCAAATAGAATCACTCTTATGATAAGATTGACCGACATTTTATTTTTAACTAAATTGGAGAACTATTTCAGTGCCAGAAAAAACGCATTTGAGATGTCGGCATACACCATGTGTGAATACGTATGGTCCACTTCCAAAACTGTCCTATAATCGAAGCGACATAAGTGTTGGAAAATCTACAAAAAAAAAATAATAAATTTCTTATTTTTTCAAAGAGAGGGGAAAATTGTAGTGATGAATATTTTACAAGCAGACCGCCAATGATAGCGTATCGAAACCTACCTTGAAATTTTGTTACGAGAATCTGCTCCCTATAGAGGGGTAATATACAAAAATTAGCTGCCCATATTAACTGCAAAGTACCGACATAGGGACTGGAATATTAGTCGAAGTGTACAGAAAGTGTATTTTTTTTATGATTCAATAAAGAAATATGATTAAATCAATAGAATTGACTCTATAACTCGGCAGTGTTTCATTTCAGGACAAAAGTGAAGCATAAGTTACTTCTGAATCATAACAAAATACACTGTCTGTACACTTCGACTAATATTCTAGTCCCTATCTCCGCACCTTGCAGTTAATATAGGAAGCTAATATTCTGTACATCACCTCTCTGAAGGACGTAGATTCACCTAGCATTATTTCAGGGTAGGATTTCATATGATCTCATTGACGGCCTACTTATTGCAATTAGTGGTAAAAGTTTTAGATTACAAAGATTTTACTTTTTTTTAAAAAAAAAGAGAGAAAAAAGATTTGGAAAGATAAAATATGTACAAATTTTACTGTTATTTTTTGTTTCTTATAATAATTAAATGATTTTACACACGTTCTGGAATCATAAAATCTTACTAATGTGTTTAGAAATAATGAAATGAAGTCAATAATGCCAATATCTAAATTTTACATCTTTCGTTGACCAGTGGGCTTTTGGAAATGTACTACACACGTGATACTCTTAACGCACACACACAGAGATGATTTTCTTAATGAATAATACCTGTCTGCAACCAAAATTTAATCGATATTACTTTGAAACACCAACGTATACACATATTCCTAACCTTTATTTGTTTGCAACTCATGCCTTGTTTACATTACTAACATCTTACCATGGCTAATGTTAACCAAGATCATTTTAGGACCAGTATTTCATTGCGTGGTTAAAGTACAGGTTAGCTAGTAACTACCAGTTAAGCTCTAACTGGTGGTTTACCTGTTTTTGAATGTTTAGTTAAGGAATAACCAACAGTTAAGATGAACAAACTGGTAGTTAAATTAATCCGTACGTCTACCACCAGTTAGCACGCTAACTATAAGTTTCAAAATAGTTTGGCAATTTCCACCTGTGAAAGATGTTGCATATGATTTGTGATTTACCCCCCTTCCGATGATGAGGATGATAGAATTGTATTAGAACACATAAATAGAACTTCACGGTTCTTTTACTCACATTTTTTCCTTTTTTTCCTTTCGCCTTCAGATTCAGTTAGGTGCGGTACGAAAATTTTCGTTTTGTGCTAGGTGGGGCATGAAGTTCTGTTTGCATTCCCCCAAAATGTAAAAGTTACAAGAATGTTGAAAGTGTTAAAACACGATTGTTAACTTCACTTTTGGAGCTTTAAAAATATACAATTTGAAGGAGAAATGTAGTATTTGTGTGGAACCATTGAAACGGTAAACATAACAAAGGTTGGAGTAATGGAAGAAGCTAGCCTGGAACTTTAGGTGCTTCGGAGTTGAGAGAGAGCACATTTGAGTGAATGTTAAAAATCAGATGCATTGCGTATAATTAAAAATATTTACTTTCGCTACTCGACATGTGTCCGTAATTTTTCTAACAAGATGCATGTCATGGCCTTTAGTATTCTTCTACATGTCGCCATATGTGTACGTGTTGATCAATACGAGTGCGTATTTAACAAAATAATAATGACCCATAATATTTAGAAACGCTTTTTGGATTGCTAGTTGTTGCTAGGTGTTCTGTGTGAATTATGTACAAGGGAATGAGTAGTGTAGAGCGTACATATGTATCAGTAGTTGATGGAAGCAGTGGTTCCGAAAGTAAAGAATATCTGTATGTTTTTTAGAAAAAATCATATTACTCTCCAAATGATAGTGAAAATAAATAATAAAAACAGACGGTTACTTGATGACCCGCAACTTCCACAAGCTTTTCACGCATGTGTACAAACTATACCACTCATTACCTTGCAAAAAATATTATTGACGCTTCTAAAAACTCCTAGTGACAGTCAGCAATACGAAAAGTGTCACGAAAATCTGTGTTATTATTATTTCGCTAAATACTCAATCCAGTTGGTCAACACCAAAACATGTCGGCGTGCGGACTACTAATGGCGAAACTTTGCCTTATGAATGGTACTATTTTGCTAAACAAAATTACGGACAGCATGTCGAGTGAGTGAATACGATTATTTAAAGTCAGGTTAGATAATTTCGTTCATTATACGCGTTGCGCATAACGTTTAACACATACGTACTCCATATGCTCATCTCCGACACGCAAGCAGCTGAATAGTTGCTTCTCGCCTTTTCACTCTCATTTCATACTTCCATGACTCGAAACTTCGTTATATTTTGCAATTCAGTACTTCCACACACGTTAGAAATGTCTGTTAGATTTATGCTGCAAATTTTGCATTTTTCGAGGGACATTAAGTGAAGTTTACCCAGTAAATAAACATAATGGAATCAAGATGATTAAATATTCCTTTACCACACTTCGTGAATTATGTACAAGGGAATGAGTAGTGTAGAGCGTACACATTGATCAGTAGCTGGCGGACGCTGGGGTTCCAAAAGTGAAGTTTATCCGTATGATTATGAAGCAAACTTATTATTCGTAAAACGATAATGAAAAACAATAATAATAATATTAACAATTACACACCTTATCATATTCCTTTCTGCTTTTGCCGCTGGTAGCAAAAAATCGTTAAAACATTTACATTCAATTTCCTGAAGTACATTAACTTCGCTGACCACTTGTAGTGTGTTCTCCAATTACTGTGAAGTATATAATTACAGGAGTACTCGTAGACCACCCGAAATTTTCGAGTACATATCCCAAGTTAAAACATTTTCAGATTAAACATCAATAGGAACAAAACTGCAAAATTCTACTTACACGCCCCACTTTTAGCTATATCATCCCAAACTGAAATCTTAATTACTTTTTAGTTGTATCCGAGCGGAAAAAAAACAACTAAAAACCGAAGAAATTTGTTCTCTGCGTATGAATGATTTCATCAAAAAGTCAATAATTTCAATTACTGTATTTTTTGCTTGTCATTGCTTGAAATCGCGCTCGTTTTCCTACAGGTACCTCTCCTCTTTGTCTTTTAAGTTCCGCTTTACTTTACTTTACGGGCCGCAAAAAGTGTAAAATTTACACAAAAAATATAATATAACCCACCACGTCTAGAAGTGTTGAAATCCCAAATGAAAGTGTGAAATTAGAGTGAAATAGGGAAATATACTAGGGGTAATTTTGCTTCTTTGGGGGGGGGGGGACTAGCACATACAATACGTTTTAAAGCCCATGTACATCGCGAACCTAACTTTAACTAACCTGTCTTCGCTCCCCCGAGATACTGTTCGTGTTTGTTGTGACAAAATACGTGTCATTCATAACATGTAGTTTCGCAAACTCCGCATGGTGCTATGTTTATTATATGTTGATCAACTGCGCATTTAACGAAATGATAATAGCATATACCTTTTCTCAGCACTTTTTGGATTGCGGGTTACCAGTAAGTGCTTATAGAAATATCTGTGATAATTATTTGCTAACAAACTTTGTAGACTTTATTTTGTATCCGCTATATTAGTAACTTTGACTTCGGACCGTCGCGATTATGAATGCCAAGCTAGTTAAAATTCACATCCACGCCCCAGCCAGGTTTTTAACCTGGAACCTAGGACCTAGTCGCTGACTAAGTGCCCTAATCCACACGGCTGGTAATTTTATGCAAGGGAATAAGTGGTATAGTGCGTTTATATGGCGCGGAAGCTCCGAGCCATAATGTGAAGTTTATTTCTTATTTTCCTAGAGTGTATAAGGATATGCAGGCCAACAATATAGAACCGTCACGCCTACATATTTTTAGGTTAAGCATCCAAAAGCATCGAAATTCCATCTAGAAAGAGCACATTGTCCATCCAAAGCGGGAGCATTTCGTTCAAAGCTTCTCTTTTCAATTGTAAATTCCTCTCTAAAAAGAGTTGTCCCGCTTTTCGCTCTAAAAGAGTGAATATTCTGCTCTTTTCCTTTAGTGTGTAAATAAATGTATTTTGAAATTTTAGGTTACTTGAGTTGTTAAATAAATACTTGATACTGTTGACATAGAACTAGGATTATATATACATTAAAATATTAACTTACCATCATCCATAATAGCTGTTGTCACATTTTTACCCGTCACCCCTTGCGCCCAAGCAGCTTCTACATTTAAGTCTAATTTTGGCTTGCCTCCATTTTGTCCAGTGTTTTTCTACAAGAAAAAAGAAAGGGAAAAGATGTTATCATGTATAAAATAAAAGAAACATGCTAAATAAGGAAAGCTGAAACACATTAATATTTCAAGCTAATATATAACAGAGATTTTGCGGCTGTTGTATAAATACCGAGTCGTTTCAAAATTTATTAACCCCAACTGCAAATAGTTCGGGATATATGCGTAAGAGAGCAGCACTTTGGAGCAGGACTTCAGGTGCTGCTACCTCGTGGAGTCTGATGATATTAAGCATACTAAAAGTATAAAATGTAAAATCAAAGAATACTTACTATTTCAGATAACCAGGTCACGGCGGTGAGTCAGTCTGCGTATATTAGTGCTAGTCAATCAAAAGAGTTCTCGTGATTATTATTATTATATATTATATTATATTATTATTATATTTTCAGTTCGTTTTCTGTTACCTGTTCGGAATTATTCTCACCAGGTTAATTCTAGACCCATGATCAAAGTTTCCTTCAATTATTAATTGGTATTAAAAATTGAGTAGTGACGGTATAATGAGGGAAGCTAGTGGTACCCAGGTCCCACCTGCCGAATAGCCCCTTGTCGGTCGCCGACACAAGTTAATAATTGCTTGTTAAGATTAATCAATTTTTCCCATTGATGGTCGTCGGTGACGCAATAGTTATGCCGTCTCAGGATTCTTACTTGTGCGCCTGTCTGTAATAGCTGATAAGTACGAGTCTCGATAATCTGAATAAGCATTCTCATAATACCTATAAATTATGGAGGGTGAGCGATAAGTTTTGGCAAATGAGCCTCCAGTTTTCTCGCGAGACTTGGAATAACGTAAAATAAAATATTCCGACCAACAGTAGCAGTGTGTGCTCACGATTGTATTCGTGAACGGGCCTCAATCAAGTTCGCTTGCCCGGGGCCCCACATGGCCTTACGTCGCCACTGAAACTGAGTGATTTTATACATAAAAAGAAAACAAATAATAAGATATTTTTTGTAACTTACTAACTGCAGGGAATTTCTTTCTTTAAACTTAATGATTAGATGATAATTTTATACCTGGGCGCGTTAATTAATTATTGTGTTATATATTTGAACGGAGGAATTCTACTTAAGCGAATATGTAAAGTAAGATAGAAATAACTATTGTTCTAAAGGAGGATCTAAAGGTGGTAAGTTTTGTGTAATATTTGGCTTCTATGATTTGCTATATTGATGAATATCTAACTATCCAAGTAATCTGAATGGTAGAATATTGTCTGTTTAATGATATGGCTTGGATTTAGAAAACATTGATCAAAGCATAAAATAAATGTTAATTATATGCAAAGGTTATTAAAAGTCTTAATCTCTGATCGAGTACTCACGAAGTAGCCATAGTTCGAAGACTATGTGGTTCGAAATCGTGGGGGGAAAATATGTTCTTCCAATCGCAATTGTAACTTAACAAATGCACCGAAACTAACGCAAACCTAGAATTGGGTTTTAAATATGTGATTGTAAGCACGATACTTCTAGTGTAGCTCAAGGATCCTTATTGGGACCGTTGTTGTTTCTGATTTGTATGACCGACGTCCATAATATTCTTAGTATTGTAAATTGCCTCACGTACGCAGGTGATTTGAAAATCTACAACAAAATTAAGAGTCCGTCTAAAATTTCAGAATGGTGCTGATGCTCGTTCAACTGGTTTGACTCGGACATAATATTCGACAATAAACTTTTCTTTATTAAGCACATACTTGCAATATTTTCTGCTAATCAAGTTCTTGAGCTTATGAAGAGACAGTGTTTCCAATTTACTGACTTCTAAATATTTATGAACCAATTTTATGCATTGGTCAGGACTAAACTATAAAGTCAACTGAAAGTGAGCCAAGGCAATTATATCCACAAAATATTACTTCTATAATTTAAAGGAAACCATTTGGAGCCCTATAATTCTAGCTTCTATAATGAATGTTACATGGAGATGAGACCTCTATGTAGGAGAAGATGTATCTGGACAAACAACTAATCGTACCTTGAGTTATGCTTAGAACGTTCCTGTAAAAAGACTAAGATATTATATCGGTTTGATTCTTTGCAATCCAATAAATATTTGGCTATATTTGTAGTTGACCATATGTGCTGGTTGATGAAGAATGTCTCAGAAGTAATATTTGTATGGTGTATGGCCAATCTCAGCCTTAAAAATTTCGCTAAAGCACTGTTAATATCTTTAGTTTTATGTTAAATAAAGTGCTGATCTGTATAGTTTATAGTTATTCCATTTGTTCATCTATATTCGTTTATTGTTGCCGATTCTTTATTACTATTATTGTTACGTGGTAGCATCTATTTTTAAATATGTTCACGTTAATGATGTTACTTGTAAGTGGGACTTAGCCCTATATGTTGAGTTAGAGAATAAATCACAGTCAAAAGCAAATCACTTATGCTCAGAGTGGATCGAAGGATTAATCGGGATCTGGAACATTAGCAATAATACACATAGCCATTACATTCATTAACACTGAAATTGGAAGTCAAGGTGTGTGATTAATCACGCAATTATCAGATCTCTGATAGTGCAGTGATCATACTTCACTTCCTTCTTTTCAGAATTGTATATGAGGGCTTGTTTAGAAAACGATTAACCTAACCTAACTTTTTATATCTTTAAACAGATTATAATCTGTGATTGAACTGTCATTAACGTCCCAAACGAACTCGTAAGCTTCTAAAGATGTGAACTACAGTTTTTGGGAAAGTGAGCTCCGTTCAAGAGGCCCCCGTGGAAATTTAGCACACGACCAGAAAGCGAACGCACTAACTTCTCGTCCACTCTGAGGTTTTATGATTTGTGAGTATGCATCTATAGTTTTTCTACAGCCTTATAGCGTTTGACCTTGAGGAAAGAAAACTACGACATGGCAACCAATAAGAGGGACAAATTTTTGGGTGAATGATTCTGTGAGAGGGGGGATGGAATTCAATGTTCTTGAAGAGGTTCGAGTGCAAATATTTCTATCTCTCCGTCATTATTGCAAAGTTAGGCACAATATATTCATAAGAAAAAAAACTGAAGAGTAATTTCAAATTAGTGCTAGTTTTCTTGAAAAAATAATGTTCTTTTTCGTGCAAAAGTTAACAACTAAAATTCAGCTGTGATCTATCACACTGAGCTAAGACTACCGAGCGTACATGTGGCAACGTTGTAGTGTTTGTTTCAAAATTGGTCTTCACAACTCACGCAGATTGTGGGGAAGCAGACAACAATTTTGTAAAATCAAAACACGAACGAAAAATGAAGTTCTCCGAATGGGTCTGGAGATGTCGCTCGTACGAAGCTCACTCGGCTTGGCCTTTTGAACAAACTATAGTTCTTGAGAAAAAAAATCAACAATGTGCGGAATACTTCATCTCGTTGTAACATCAAATTTCGTAACCAACAACATTTTGGTTTCTACTCGACCCATGTTTTTTAAAATTCTCTACAGTTCATATAACAGCAACAACAAATCTTTATTCGAGTTTTGTAAAATTTTGTCATAGACCAATCAGAACTTGTGAAAGGGCAGAGAGAGAAAAAAGAGCACATTTTCGTTGCAGTATTATTCCTTATTTGGTTAGGTTAGGCTTAGAAAAGTCAGGTTAGGTTATTTTTTTATATGCGTGCAGTTTGAACATTTTACAAGTTAAGGTACATTGCGTTAGGTTAGCCTAGATGAGACAAATCACATTAGATTATATTTGTTTTGTACATTAATCACTTTCACCGTTCGGATTAATACTCCCGTGAGAATGACATGAAAAAAACACCTCTCTGCGTGTAATAGTCAGCTTGCATGTCACAAAACAAATGTCAACAAAGCAGGGTCAGCGATCTATTCTACAAACTGACGTGTGTAAGATCTTCCTCAATTAACATTTAAAAATAGTTGTACTTTGTCAATTTAATTCAGAATTTTTAAGTGTTGAATCAAATACAGAGACAAAAAATAATGGAAACTGTGAAATTTCCTTGCGGAAGAGGGTAACAGCGTTATGTAATCTACAAATGTACGGAATGTATATGTAAAACAATCCACTTCAAAACCACTTCCATTCTCATAAGTGCTGTTAGAGTAGGTTGCCTTTTCTTTTAATCTCTCCCCTCTCTCTCTCTCTCTTTCTTTCTTTTTTTCTTACTCACATGCTATTATTGTTAAAAGCTTGTTTGTTTGTTGAACATCATAAACACGGTTATAAAAATGTTTACGTATCTCTTCCAGTGGTAAAATATAATCCCTCTTCCCTAACAGACTACCCTATTTTCTTTCTCAACCCTTTTGTGTTTGTTTGTCTTTGTTTGTTTGTCTGTTTATTGTAAGGGTGTACAGAGAGAAGATACGAAGTTTCTATGCTTTTTTATTTGCTATAAGCTTTTTTTTTTCCAAAACACTTGAGCACACATTAGTGAAGTTGAAATGAGCAACGCAAAGCTTCGGGAAGATGCGGATTATTTTAAACAAATATTGAGGTGCAAATAATGTTATTACGAAGATGAGTACAGAAGATCCTCTTTTACAAGTGCCAGTTAATAAATTCACAAGGTTTTGTTTTTAGAGAGAGAGAAAGATAGGCTTCCTTTTTATTCAGTAAAGTAGTGTATATTGGGAGAACTCCAAGGCTGAGGAAAAAGAGTAAAAGTTGAGGTAGGCAACCAATAGAAAGACAGAAAGAGAAAAAGCGTAATAAATTTATTGAATTCTGAAGTTGTACAACTTTTATTGGTTAATTTCACGATTTATTTATATTAGTTCTTTGGTAGCTGTCACAGGAAAAGCATCACATGTCTGAACGGGAAGTTGATGTTTTTGTCTTAGCTTTGGTACTATCTCGGCATTTTGTTAGTAAAAACTGATGAAAACTGAAAACCTCACTCAGGATGGCTCGGTAGCCTGACACTAATTTGCTTCCTCCCCCTAGTACCGTTTGAAATTTCCGCGACTATCACCACTGGACAACGGTAAGGACCAACATGTTTATTGCGATCTATTCTTACAAGGAAACCGTCAATTATATCATATCGAAACTTACCCTGCAATTTTGCTAGGAGAATTTATGTCCTATAGAGAGGTAATATACAAAACATTAGCTGCCCATATTAACTGCAAGGTACCAAGATAGGGTCTGGAATGTTGATGTGAAGTGTCCAAAAAGTTGTATTTTTATGATTCAATCAATAAAAGTCACTTCTGCTTCACTTTCGTAATGAAATGAAACATTGCTGAGTTGTAGGGTCACCTCCCACACCGCAGGATTCCTTGTCAGGAAAGTATTTAGATAATCTGGGCCACCCCAAATTCAGTTTTGTTTGTAAAACAGGCAAAATGATGTGGATTATAAAAATAAATCTTAATTTCGGGGGCTCCAGACCATCTAATACGTCCCTGGCGAGGCGTGCTTCGGTGTGGGAGGTGACACTACAAGTCGGCAGTGTTTCATTCCATGACGTAACTTCCATTCCATGATGAAGTCCAGCCAGAAGTGACTTCTGTTGTTTGAATGATAAAACAAACAACACTTTTTGTACACTTCGTATCAACATTCCAGCCCCTTCGGTACCTTGCAGTTAATACGGGCAGTTAATGTTTCGTATATTACCTCTCTAAACGACGTAGATTCTACTAAAAGAATTCAGGGTAAGTTTCAATTTGATATGATTGGCGGTTTCCTTGTGAGAACAACTTATTCATTGTAATGCTAGGCATCACCTTGTAACTCTATGCAAATATTGAACTGGAATCTTCTATATGGTAAATAAACGGTTTCTTAAAATTGAGCTAAACGTTCTTATCTGTGTACCGAGAAACAATTTTCTTAGATATGAGATATCAGTACTCTCATTTTAATTGAAAATGTGAACATGCCGGTTTTGACATTAAGATAAGTAATCTTATTTCCAAATCGACATGTTTATTTTCAATTTTAAATGAGAATTCTGATATCTCATTTCTAAGAAAGTTATTCCTTACTGTACAGATACGAACTTTATTTTTCAAAGTTAAGAAACAGTTGTTTACTGTTCATATTTGGATGTACAATTTGATTCGTTGTAGAAAGAGGTTGATAGGAAATATTTGTGAAGTCAAAACGTTCAAAAATCTGGAAAAACTAAGATATGGCAAAACCAATAAATGGGGCGCGGGGGAGTGGCGTTCGTTTTGAATCTAAGTCAAAGCCTGAGTCTCTATTTCCATGTTCGGCAAATAAACCAACTTGGAAAATCTACTTATCAGCTATTATTTATGAATCGCTTCTGTTGAGCCATTATTTCCATGCAGGATGTAACCATGCCCAGTATAATAACAACCTTTTGCATCAGAATGTTCGCAAATAAAAAGATAGACCTTTTGTTTAACATACAAGTATAACATTTAAACTATTACTTGGTAATTTTTGTGTGAAAACTAAATATAAGAGAAACAAGCTAATATATTTCGTGTATGTAATCATACTGCTTCAAGCTCGTAAAATCCGTCTCAGTCTATTGTTATGTATGCTTCTATCTGTTAATGATATATTTGTAACAGTTACATACGCAAATATTAATTAACAAGACGTTCAAATTTATTTGCTCATTCTGTTCACGATTATTTTGTAGGTAATAAATGCTTTTTTACCACATTACTCTGTAGATAGATATAGTATTTTTCGTCTAGTGACGAGACGTATCACACTGTTTAAAAAATTTAGGAACGTTTCTGGATATATCCAGTAAATGTTTCAAATTCACAAATGTTTCACAGTAATCTTAGAAAAAATAGTGAGAGATTTATTTTGCGTTAGTGGAGTTTCTTAGTTTTCAGTTCCAATGTGATGGTCGCGCATGCGCAGAAAGAGAAAACGATTTCTTATCGTAATCAAACATTATCATCAAGTATTTATTTTCTGCCGCCATTTCTGATCCCTTATTTGAGCAAATATGGGAAATATTCTCAGTGAATGGGGATTGCGATCCCTAATTGACAAATAGAAATAGTAGTTGAAACATGACGTAAGTTCTGGGAGTAACTTTGTTTAGGTTTTTGGGGTTCGGGGAACGTATTTCTTTTTATTACTGGTAGCTTTAGTCTTGTCAGTACGACGCTGGGCTTCTAACTGAATAACCCGTGTTCAAATCTCGCTTCAGAGTTCTATTTTTTCCCTGGAAACTGAAACTGGCTTTTATTAGCCGAGCAACTGGAAATTTCCAGGCAGTTATAGTTCCCTGTTTATTCGCAGGAATACTTCTGACAATTTTGAATGGTGTGATACATATTAAAGCAGAGTTACTAGACGTCGAGTTGGAAGACAAGAACCACGGTTGTTGTCCGCTTTTAACTTTAGTGTCCTTCACTGTTAAAGAAAAATGATCTGGTGTCACCACTGAGTTTCGTCTCAGAAAGTTTGATCTGAATATTATGTAAAATTAACATGTGATATGTAAATTTATTTTATATTTAAATAATGTGTTAATTAATTTCTTTCTTTTCTTTCTTTTCAATCAGCTGGCCAGCACCATTCTTTTCTTCCCTCTTTATCTTTATTAATTAAGTGTATGACGTGTGAATATTTAAATTTATATTATTTATTTTTCATATTAATGTTGAGTTGTATATGTGTTGAAATAGTCTGTGTAATTTCTTGTAGAAGCGAAATGCTACAGAAAGAGCATTGCTGTCGGAAGATTTTCGGGGCACTTGAGTGTGATGACCCCAACAAACAGCTGAACTTAACCATGTACCTTTCTTCTCTTTCTATTTTTGGATGAATCCTTTCTTTGCAGGGCGGCCGAACGGCGCTGTGGAAGAGGTACCCGGATGTGAGAGCTGCGGAACCTTGGTGAAATGGGCTGATAAGTTGTTAATTTTTTGCTGCTATAACCGTTCCGTTTTCACTGTGATTATCACTGTTACTTTTTGAATTTCGTTTAAAATGCACGAGAGCGGCCATTGTTGATACAGTGCGATACTAGCATCAACATGGTTAGGATCAAATAGGATAGGCGATGCGAGATGCAGTCAACTAGATACTAGGGAAAGTAATCATTAACTTAGTCTCCGGAATCAAAAACTTCGGACTTAGAAAAATTGGGAAACTTCGGGACTTGTAATTTTCAACAAAGTCGGCATAAAGAATTACTTATACTCCGTGGTTATTCAAGCGTAGTGGGTAACTGAGAAGAGGCCAATCCAAAGAAGAGACGTCAGGCAGAGAGCTGAACGTAAGTGTTGTTTCTACTGAGCTCTATTACAATTTTGGATGTACTTGTTTTGGGCCGATAGTATTTTCGTATGCAACCAATTTATATTTGTCAAAACCTCTTGTCACTTGTGAAGACCTGCATTCTGCGTTATATCCCCCACCCCTTTTTATTTTAATTCTAAAGTCGAATTGCTGTCTTCATTCAAGATTGTCTCTAAACCCCAAGTCCTATGTGTTCACGAGAACGGAGAGATCTAGTTGGTATCAGGCTCTACAACAGCGGAAAGTCCCTGTGTGAGGACTTTTGCTAGTATTGTCTGGAGGTCACCGGTAGCCTTTGGGCTGAGGGATAAATCCTCATGTGGTTCAATTCATTTTGAACAACCGTTTCTCTCTGAACACCTAAATAATTGAGAAGTCTTTAATGAGAACGTTTCAATCTGATCTGTGGAATAATCGATTGAACGTGGGTCCTCATTCATACTCGTCGGGAGCGTAGCCTCTGAATGCTGTACGCTAAAAGGACGATAATCCCCCCAATAATTCTCAATAGCTTATCAGCCCATCGCTTCTATCCACCTCACTATCGTCACACCACGATCAACACATCGAATCTGTAAACAATTATCTATCAAAATATATGTATTAATCTTTTGTGGTCAATTTGTCTTTATAAGCCTAATACTCCTGTTTTCTCTTTTTGATCTTAAGCCTGTTTATCAGGAAAGTAGCATATGGACCGTTTAAAAACTTAATGGATAAGTGTTGCAAGTATTCAAAGAAAGAGAGAAGTACAAAAGCAATACCAACATAGTTTTACTAGCGCTGCCGAACAAGAACGTGTTTAAATAAGCAGCCCAAAGTAAGACGCAACACTGGTACCACTGTACGAAAATGCACAGAAGTTGTTAAAATATGAATAATTCCTTGCATGAAAGAAAGAGATTATGAAACATACTTTTCTTCACAGTGAAATCAATCATCTTAATTTATATCTTCATTTTCCATGTTCTTTCCTGATCATCTCTCTCTATATTCTATTTAACTCCTCTTTCTTTGTTTCTTTCTCTCATTCTTTCTTTCTTTTTTTCTTTCTTTCTTTCTTTCTTTCTTTCTTTCTTTCTTTCTTTCTTTCTTTCTTTCTTTCTTTCTTTCTTTCTTTCTTTCTTTCTTTCTCCCTCTTTCCCCTTAATCAACGAAGCAAAGCAAGTCTTAACATGTCCTTGCTAACATTAATTTCATTTTCTTCAATGATTACCCTCTCTTTTTTTCTTCAACTTCTTTTTCCCTATCTTCACTAATTTAGCTTCTTTTGTCCTCTTCCTGACCTACATCTTCTTTCGTCCAAGAAACGAAGATAAAAAAAAGAAACTTATTACTACTACTACAACTTTATTCGTTGGATACTCATTAAATTGGCGCTTAACGGACTGTGAGAATGTCGTCTGAATTGAATGTCTTCTCCCTCCAACACCCCACTCCCCCTCTTGCCGTCTCTATCTACAAGAACGCAAGTGCGAGAGAGGCAAAAACTTCGTGGAACGACCTCTGACATTTCTGACTCCTCAAAGAAAAAAAAAGTGTAACCCTCAACATATTCCCCGGAAAACATGAAAAAAAAAACTTTAGCTTGTTATTAGTTGCAGCGGTTTTTCTTTAGGTTTTCATAGACCTCCGAAGTTCAAGAAGGAAGGAAGGACAAGGACCAAGGAATGAAGCCACTAACGGCGGATGCAATCTGGTCGCAATAGAAGCAAATAAACGTCCTTGTTGCAAACTAACGTTGCTAAAATATACCCTGCAGTATGTTTCTGATTTGTGGACTTTATCTCCCATGACCATCTCATTCATATTTATTAAATGATTTGTTTTAGACAGAACTCGTGAAACCACTTTCTACACATATTGCATTGAACCCATACATCTCAGGTATATGCTAGGGATATCATATGAATAAACCTAGGATACACTCGAATGTTCTTGGTACATGCATAGAATATTGTACTATTGTCTGAATCTCCAATATGAGCGCAATGGGAATATTTTACGAAACTGACTAAAATATTCTTTTGGGATATTCTCAGAATATTCTACGACAGCAAATTTAAACTCAGGATTCCCCTTTAATATTCTCGAAAGTATATGCTAAGGATATTTTTGTTTGTTTTCAAATGTTCTTAATATTCTACGTTTGTTGAGGATACAAACAGCATATTCGAGGGATATCCACTTCTATGCGGGATCCTATTAGGAACGTTCAGAAATAATTTAGACTGGTTTGTAGTTCTTGTATGCCGTACTTGTGAACGATGTACCAATGCTACACTAATGAGCCCATTTAAATACAACAATCTGCCTCTAGATGGCAGGTGCCAGCACTCTGAGTGAGATCAGTTGAGTCATTTTTCAAAAAGGAATGTGTGAGCTACACATGATCAAATGTGGACAGCATAATTTCTATGGAAGGAAGGAGTTCCAGCAGCAGAAAATCCTCGTCGGCTAATGGCCGTGTAGGGTGAATTGCATAGCGTTGGCGCGTCTTTCACACATACGGAATGCCCCTAACATATGATTGGCAAAACTTATCTCTTTAATAATATGATTAGGACCATTTTACACTTTCAGTCTTATCAATCGTCCCATAGTTATCGTAAATTATGGGACGAACCGGAGAAATGTTTGATGATGGGACAAAATTATCATTTAGGGACTGGTGACAAAGAATAACATATGGAAAATATTACACTAATGATTACTATTAGTATTTATCCTTGTTTAGACCGGCCATTTTGACTGAGATTCTTGCTTCACTTCTCTCAGTCACACGAAGTGAATCTTGGAATAGCGCCTTCATATAGGCTCACCACATTCACTTCTCCTAGCGACATATGAGCTGATGTGTTGTGTAAGGTGCTATGAAGCCCAAAAATGGAAACCGTACATTGTTAGACGAGAGAAATATCATTTAATTTAAAAAGAAACTTTCGTATACCGGAAATGTATAACTTATTTTAATACTTTCCGGTTCCGGCAAGAATTTCAACGCTTTCATTTACAATTTTTGTTTATTACAACATGATGGCCTTGTATCCGTCTTGAATAAAACAAAACACAGCTTTCTGATAAGACTGATTATACTTTAATCACACAAGAAGAAACTAAAGTGTATCAGTTTCAGAAGTGTACCATCTCCTTCTTCAGATTGCACTACACAACTGAACATAGAAAATTATGTAAACAAACCCGAAAGTTGATCGCCTTTTACTTTCAACTAATCAGGAGACAGTACTAATTAAAGGTTCCCTTTTCTTCCCCTAATGCTGTCCGCTTCGCTCCTCGGGCGAGCGCACCTATCCTCCACCTGTCAAACTTGAGCCAAGAGATCAAAAACAAGTTTTATCAGAGAATTGATGGAAATTCCTTCGTATAAATAGTTTCTCACAAAAAAATATTCCGTCATTATATCGGCTTCAAGAAAAGAATGATGAGCAAACATGAACTGCACTGCCTTTTTTATGTTAAATCCTAATCCGTAATCTCTTGGACCACAGCTACAATTAATTTTCTTTTTAACACCACATTCTATATTAATCCGTTAGTATTACTTTGTTAACGCAACGCCACACAATTACCAGATACGTGTTACGTAGCTACCACCATAAAATCTGCAAGACATCATCAGTACGCCCAACCAAAACAAGAATTGAATTGAATTCTATTTTAGACCTTGAGGTAAGTTTGGCTCAGGCCGAACGAAAACAAGAAAACAGCAAGTAGTGAAAGAAAGTTGAAAACAAATGCACATTCAAGCACGGTTTTCCTATTAACCGTAGGAGTTTCATGTATTAATGCCAACCTGAAATGTTCAATTTATCCGCTCTTATGTTTTAACTCGTTTTAGTAGTTTTTAGTACCACTTTTGATTAACAAATGACTGACACGAACATATAGGTTACAATAGTGATGTTAGCAGCTAAGGAATAAAATAGGTTAAAATCTAATAAACCGGGTCCTAGTAAAAACCTATCGAAATAATCTCGTATCCCCGAAAAGAACAAAAGTATTCTCAGTGGTGTACAAATAACAGCCGACTGAAGTGTCGGTGGTCTAAGGCGTTAATCAGTATTCGATAATCGGGTTGTTAGATTATTCTGATCATTTGGGTCACGATCGGGCCTTCAGCAGTGGCGACTCGTGACACAAATAATAGGTGAAGTTCTATCAAAACGTTTATCCATCAACACGTTCCTACTATCCTTGTTCGTTAACATTTATTCTGGAATTTCTGGTCTTATACAGGATACTGATAATGCCACCATCCGATCTCAGATGATGTTGACTGGCTTTCTGTTCCAATTAATACTTATTAATGCCTATTTAGTTAATGCATATGTAAATAATAAGTGAAGTTTAACTTCACCAAATTCACCTGATGAGCCGCCACTGGTCACCAGATCACTCGGGTCAACATCGGATCACTCGGGTCAGGTTTAGAACCGTATCAATCAGGTCCGTATATTCCGTTCAGGCAGGTTTACCGGGTCAATTACTTGACTCTGGTCAAAACTAGGTCAATTGAGTCAGGTTTAGGACTGGGACAATCGGTTCACCTAGGTCTGCGAGCTCTGGTTCAATGGGAAAATGACTATATTGGAATACATCAAAATACATTTTGCATAAATACGATTATTCAGTACTTTTATAACATTTTTTACGTTCCTCAATGCTTTGTTTAGGATTACTATTATTTTCAAGTAGTAAGTTTCCTTCATAAGCTTTTCCAGTAACAAGAAATGAGAGTTAGCAACCATGTGCAAACGGCCTGTAGCTAAGAGCCCTGATTTTCTTTCTATTCATAAGCCTCTTCAATTAGGTTTACCTCAGATGCCCACATATTAGGTGGATTCGAAAAGTCAAGACTACAATTTTCGTTTAACAAGAAGTTCTGCAATTTGAACTTTAAATATCGATAAATCGATTTTGTAAATTTCTCCAGAGTTTTCCCAGGAATTATTATCTCTTTCTTTCTTTCTTTCTTTCCCTCTCTCCTTTCTCTCTCTCTCTCTCTCTCTCTCTCTCTCTCTCTCTCTCTCGGATTAATATTATCCTTTGGGTTACAGAAAATCCATCTGCAGAATAAAACGAGGGAAGTATGCAACTTGATACGATTTTTTGGATTTTTTTTTTACGATTTCCATTATTTTTTATTTGTATGGCTGCATATCAGAACATTCTTTTCCACATAAGTGCATCAAACAATTGTGCATATCTCGGTAAGACATCTATATGAAGGAGATGAGGAACGGAAAATCGCCGGGAGAAGATGGACTTACAGCAGAGATGCTTAAATGGAAGGGGGTGAGTAAAAAAAGATAAAAGAGGAACTTGCTAAATTATTCTCGATATGCCTGAAGAAGAGAGAAATACCGTCAAGTTGGAATAATGCTATTATTATTTTGTTGTTCAAGAGAGGGGACAAAGAACACGTCGAAAACTACAGACCAATTAGTCTACTGTAAGTTCTATACAAAATATTCACGAAAGTTATTTTGAATCGTATTGAAGGGGACTTAGATTTTAAGCAAGGAAGAGAACAAGCCGGATTTTGTCGTGGATTTAAAACAATGGGCCACATACAAGCATTGAACGAGATTATGGAAAGCTCTAATGAACATGAACTTCCACTGTCTCTGAGATTCATAGATTTTGAAAAAGCTTTTGATTTGGTTTCCTTGGCAGCAATACTTAAAACACTTGGACATCAAGGTATCCAAAGTGCATACATCAAATTACTGCGAAACATTTACTCGACTGTCACATCTGTCATTACTCATTAGATTACATCCAGATAATGAAAATTTTAAAGTTGAAAAAGGGATAAGGTGAGAAGATTCTATTTCTCCAAAACTACTTTCAGCTGTCCTGGAGGAAGTCTTCCAAAATTTAAACTGGGATGAAGTTGGCATAAAAATCAATGATCACCTACGATTCGCTGATGATATAATCCTGTTTGTTTCAAGAGCAGAAGAACTACAAACCAGAATGGAAGAGCTGTGTAATGAGAGTTCGAAATTAATTAAAGCAACACAAAAGTAATGTACAATCAACATGCTGAAAAGAAGAAAATAAAGATTCATTGAGAGACAATAGATATAGTTGATGACATAATGAGTGTTTTTACCTAGGTGTGCTCAAATCATCGAATGTCAAGTTGACTGATGAAATAAATAGAAGATGTAAAATGGCGTGGACCTCGTTTAAAAGACTTCAATTTATTTTCAAAAGCAAACTACCAATGTGTCTGAAGCGTCAAGTTTATAATCAATGTGTCTTACCTGTAATGATGTACGGCTCGAAGACTAAGAATCACACAAGGAGCAATGGAGAGATGTATGCTAGGAATAACTGAGCCGGTCACATAGCGAGACGAACAATGGAAAATGGACGACGAATGTACTACACTCGATTCCGAGAGAAAAGAAACGACCGAGACGACGTCCAAATGTAAGATGGGTAGATGAATTCAAGCGTTTCTCAGGAGCTACATGGATGATGATAGCAGCAGAACAAAATATGTGGAAATAAAAGGAGGAGACCTTTATCCAGCAGTGGATAGAAAACGGCTGAATATGATGATGATGCTAGTGTTCTAAAGCTCGCGCCTACGGATCACCACGTTATTCCTTGGCAAATACCAAGGTGAAAATACTCTTTGCAAAGCTATCTTCTGATGCACAGTTTTTGTGAAATTAAGAGAGGAAGACTGATAACGAAGCAACACTGCAACGGCTACGATAATTCCTGTTGTTAGACAGGCAAAATAGATTCAGCTAGTGCGAAAGTTATGGGCCCATGGGATACTCCTCTACAAATTCCAGAACTAAACTTTGTCAGCATGAGGAGAAATGAACTAAAGGTCCATCTGTCGATTTAACGTTTCTTACCATAAACAACAAACATACGGAGGAACGTTAACTGACTTGTACAGTTTCTTACAAAAGTACATGGAGGTTGGAATTATAAGAAATATTAGCATTTTCCTCCAGGAGAATTGTTGCACTGTACGCCTCATAGCTAGACAACCAACATGACAGTACAAAAATGTTCCAAAACATGGCATGCCAAGATATTCCTCCATTTGCAGCAAGAAATAAATGACTCGTTCAGCACCATTTAGAGAACCTCGAGATAGATAGACAGAAATGCCATTCACGTTAAGTTCTAAGAGATAGGAATTAATGCAAAGAAAAGGAAAATGATAATATGGACGTCATGCAGAAACCGCCACTATGCATTCTTCACACACACACATACAGAGAGAGAGAGAAAGAGAGAGAAAGCTTGAAAGAAGACGGGAAAAGAGCGAAAAAAGAGACGAGGAAACAAGGAAAGAGGAAAAGAAAAATAGAGCAAGACATGGATATAAATGAAATTTAAAGCTTCTGAATACACAGAGACCTTACGAATGAGAGTCTGACAAGCTAACCACTTAGCTACACAGACCATAACAAATGTGTTTTTAAGTCAGCCATTAAACTCGCTACCCTCAGCGGTTTATTTATATATATCCTAGATTTCAGAACTATCTTCTAAGAAAGTAAATCCCACTTGCTACCAACGCGATTATTCTCCAATCCCAACCGGTAAGAATAAAAAGAAATTTATAATAAATTCTGCGTTCAAAGTGCTTTTGGCTGAAGTAGGTGACGTAAGCGATTAGGGATTTAAATACAACACCAAGAGCAACAAATACCAGATGCTTAGTGTGGCGTGTTGGTAGAACGCTGGCTCACAAAATAAAAAATCCGGTGGGCGGGCGATATTTTTCTTCTCTTTCTTTAAAAAAAATTTTTTTAAGTTTTAATTTATTATTAATAATTCCTTTCTTCCATTTTCAAGATTGCTATCGCTGATTCCTGTTCATCCCCTGTTCCTACTACATTTGCGGGGTATGCATAGATGTACTGAAAAAGAGGGTGGGAGGGAACCAGTGAACGTTAGTAATTAAAGACACACTTTGTGCAGACGGTATTGGATTGGGTGGCAGGATCCAACGAGGAACGAGATAGCTGACTCGTTACAAGTTGCTGTTTTTTATGTAATTCAGCATATCCGATGAAGCCAAGAAGTTAGTTAGTTGAAACTCTTACACGTTTTTACTTTTTAATTAAAACAGCTCCACTTATATTTCTATCTTAAATATATATAAAAGCAATGGTTTGACATGGAAAATATCATATTTGTTTTGTTATGAGATCGCAGAAGATCAATAGTTTACAATAAATACTGTGTTATCATAATCAGAATAATCAAGTTTCGTTGGTCTGATGGATATCGTGTCGGCTTCTCGAGCCTAGGGTCGCGAGTTCGAACCCCGATAAAATTCAATTAAGAAAAAGAAAATTCGGTTAATGAGTTGGAACCTGGCACACACAATTGTCTATTATTTTTAAAAAAATATTTTAAATTATTTTTTAAATAATAAAATTTTAAGTAATAAACTTTTCAAATATCATTTGTGATTCTATTTTTTTCCTACCACGATCTATTAAAATTGAATTTAATTTATATGTCCTGTAATTACCATTACGCACTTTTAATTGACAATGAATGTGAATTTTATTTATGGCCTTTAGGCATCTAAGGTTCAGGCCGGGATAGGGAAGGGGAAAGGATTCGGGAAAGTGTCGACCAGAGCCTATGTTGAAGGTGCAATCCCGACATTTGCCTTGTGCGACTGAGGAAAAACCGTGGAAACCCCTCAGTCAGGATAGTCCACCGCTGGGATCGAACCCACGACTTCCCGAATACTACGCCAATGCTCTACCACCGAGAATTGACAATGAAGAATCCGCGGGAGTATTCACATTTACAGTGTATGATTTGTGTCCATGTGTGAATTGATTTATGTTGTTTAAGCATAACACTCGCCCGGAATACGGTGGGGTAAAAGGATCCTCGAAGGATTTGTCTCAAATTATTTTAAGGCCTTTAGGCATATGAGGATCAAGCCGGTATAGGGTTGGGAGAGTGTGTTGGAAGATAGACGGACAGGACCTATTTATAGGTACCATCACAGCGTTTCCCTGGTATGGGTGAGGAAAAATCTTGGCAAACCTCAGTTAGAATGATCGACCGATGGAATCGATCCCAGGACTTTCCGATTGCTAGCAAACGCACTAGAACTTTTTTCAAACGTTGTTCACCCTAGGCGGGCTTTACTTCTTCAATTTGATATACTTTTTTAACCTGTATAGACTGATATTATTAGAATTAAGTTAAAATCACACACACAAACATTCATGCCTGAGGTGTACCACTAACTAGGAACACTCCCGAGATGATAAACTGGCACAAGCGAAATTTTGTGCGGAATCGATGGTCCACTAACCAAAAAGAGATCATACAAATTTTTACGCCCCGCACTCAAAAGTTGAGGATGAAAATAGTAACAAGGTTGGAAGTGATCGTGTCTGCGACGTCATAGTGACAAGCTCCGACGCCATTTACTGTAAATACAACGACCAAACCAGTATTTGACTTGGTGCAGCGGTAAGACGTTGGCTTACTAAATAGAAAACACGGGTTCGAATCCAGGCGGGAGCAATATCTTTCCTCTTTTTATTTCCTTTCAAAACATATTTTTATATGTTCACATTTATTATTAATAATTGCTTTGGCTTACAAATAAAGGCTACTGAAAGCTAGGATATATGTTCATAAACCAGGTCTGGCGCGCGAGGTGTGGAAGAGGGCATGGTGCATCCGAAGGAAGCTCGGTGGTGTGAGTCTCAGTGGGGGGGGGTCGCTGCCCCGGTTAGCGGTGGGCATACGCAATGTACCACTTTTGCGTACACCCACCGCTAACCTAGACCTGCGCCCCCACCCCCAGAGTTGCATTTTTATATACCATAGGTTAGTGGAGGTTAGGTAAGGTCAGGTTCGCACAAACAGATCGAAATGTATTTTGAAAGAAAGAAACGAAAGTGCAAAGATACATAACTGAACCTGAGCTTACTTAACCTACCCTAACCCATGGTCACTAATTTTATATAATCTACGACAAATGGAAGAAAGCAATCATTAATAATAAATTTGAACTTAGAAACATTTTTTAAGACAAGAAGAAGATATTTTTTTTTACAAAAAAACTGCACTTTTAAAAACAATCTTGAAAATTTCATAAAGGATTTATTAATAATAGATTAAAACTTTAAAAGATATATTTTTTAAGAAAAAGGAAGAAAAAAATCTCGCCCGCCAGCTGGGGATCGAACCCAGGTGTTTTAATTTCGTGAGCCAGCGTTCTACCAACACGCCACACTAGGCAGATGGTAATTGGTGCTTTCGGTGCTGTATTTAGATCACCAACCGTTTACATCACCCTAATTCTGTCAAAGAATCTTTGAACGCAGAATTTATAATAAATTAATTTTTATTCTTACCGGTTGGGATTGGAGAATAAGCGCGGCGCCAGCAAGTGGGATTTACTTTCTTGAAATTTAGTTCTGAAATCTAGGATAGGACATATATAAATAAACCGCTTCCTCCTCTCTTCTTTTTCGCTCTTTCCCGTCTTCTTCCATGGTCTCCATGGCATTTCAGTTCAAGTGATGGATATGTGACAAAGTCCAACAGATATTCTTATGCAACTGAACGATATAGATTGTTTTCACCAAAACGTTGCATGTTTATGCGGAATTTGTTTGCAAATTTGGTGCAGATGATCACACTAACGGCTTGCACTAATAGTTTCATTCATCTTTAATAATAGTGCATAGAGCTAGCAGAAAATAATGTACGGTATCTTCCCATTATTTTCTCTTTTGGGTGATGCAGAAAATACATTTACTAGTCTATTCGCTTCTAGTCTAACAGCTGCCTTGTAAGAACAGACAGTAACGGCGTGTACATTAATTGAGGACATTGCCAGAAGAAGGGCACATAGATCAAAAAAACGCATTTTCGGTAAGATTTAGGTTCAATGTTACTAAGAAGTTTTTGAAATAATATTTATGTCGATGACACCAGTATAAAGAGCATAGAAACAGGTTTGAAAACTGTTAACTAAAGTGATGAAAATATATTGAAAATTATGTATGCATGTTATGTGCCCTTCTTGCGGCAATCAAAGATTTCATGGTGATTAGGTTGAAGAAAGAAAGCACAAACAATTCTAAGCACAGTATTTAATACAAAAAGAATATTGACAATAACAATAGCTTTGTCAAACTGCCTCAGCAAATATATTTTCGTTCTTCGAGTTTGAAAACAAATTCAATCTGCAAGAAGTAGTACGTCGCACGTAAAAATACCAAGTGTGTGGGAACCTAATACACAGCCCAAACGGCTGAAGGTAGAAAAACGAAATTTGGTATGACGGTACACCATTACTAGTAAGTTATGAAAATAATACAAAATGTCTCCAAAGAGGTCATCTTAGAACCAAAATGGTGGACCCCAAAAATTGATTTTCAATGCCGTTTGAGCTAGAGATACGAAATTTGGTATAAAAGTGTATTATCAAGAGTAGTTTAGGAAACTATTACAACATTTTGAAAAGATGTCACCAACTTGGGTTCAAAATGGCCGCCAAAAACATTTTCAACACCGTTGGAGCTAGAAATACGAAATTTGACATAAAGGTGTATTATCAAGAATAGTTGAGGAAATTATTACATTTTGAAAAAAAAAGTCACCACCTTGGATTGAACCTGCCTTTCCTTCCCCCCCAAGAAAAAATCATTTTCAACATCTTTGTAGCTATTCCATCCACTTATTTACCCCATTCACTCTCAAACGAAAAGTATGTCTTTCTCCCAGTGATGGACTACTTCAATTGTTTTTATTTGTGATCTGACTAGATCAATGTTCCTATCGCACTGTGTAAATGATTGGCCTCTGACGGAAAACATGTGAAGATGTTCTACATACATCAAACACATGGCTGAACCATCAACAAAACTTGATCATTGACGAGTTGAGGTTTCGTCCGCTAGCAGGGTCCGAAATCAAGACGACAGTTTTCACTTGGTGGAACCAAGCTAACGACTAGAAATACTGACTTCCAATTTGCAGGACATGTAGAAAAGAACATGGCGGATCGTTGAAAGTGATTGCCGGAAAGGAGCACATTGGTTTATGTGCCCGTCTTCCGGGAATGTACTCAATTATTCTTTGTTTCCAGACACATACCGGAAGTCCGTATCGTTTTGTGCTTATCCACAACATACTGTGAGTTGTGAGTTGATAAATATCGTGAGTCTGTCAGTGAAGTTTAGACTTGCGTTAAATATCTGGTTTCTCACAGCTTCCTTTCTTTCCATATTCATCAGTGAAGAAAAGTTGTCCTTGATAATTGCACCGATGGATGTCAGACTGCATTGTCAGAAGCACTGTAAACTGTCTTATGTGATGCCTTATTTTGCTTCATCGAGGTGTCGAGAAAACCAGCGTAAAATTATCTTACGCCAAAATTCTTTGGACTAATCATTAGAGAATCCTGTATGATTGTAGGCAACATCACGCCCAGGGATATTTTTTTGTGTATTAAAAACTCGGTCTCCAGACATATTGACGAATCTTCAGTTGATTGTTACCCGACAGTAAATTCACGAATGCACTTCAGAACAGTACTATCAGCACGTGCATTATTCCCCGCAAGTATCGCATGATGCACTGATAAATAATCAATGGCCTTTTCACCACGTGTAGATAAGATATATCACAGTACGTTTCTCCTCCACAGCGAAGCCCATCATTTCAGAGCCGCGTCAAAAGCAGGCTTTCTTTTCTCAGACGAATCAAGAAGAGAACTTTGCTGACAATGCAAGGAAAAAATATATAAAAACAGATAACACCTTACAGATTCGATAACTGTATCAGCGTCTTCCTTACACTAAACGCATCTGAAACCATCACTCGCTGGTCATCTAGTTGAGTATTTACGTATTTAACTAGATACCCAGCGAGTGGTGGTTTCCGATGCGTTTAGTGTAAGGAAGACGCTGATTCAGTTATCGAATCTGTAAGGTGTTATCTGTTTTTATATATTTTGACCTTGGATTGTCAGCGAAGTTATACGTTAAAACCTAGAAATTTTGCACAGTTACATCAGTAAGTGTTAAACTAATTCGCATGTACCTGGTAAGTGTGCTTATTTAGTCGCTGCATGACTTGAATACGATCAAAACGGTACTACTGAAATCAATTGAGGCTTGACATTACAAAACTAGTTTTATCCATTTTTGCTTCCGAAATTGAGTTAAACGTTGGTTTCTATAATGTTTGGCATGCTCTTCAGTTCGAAAAACGATGTATTCAATACTGGCTATAAATAATAGTAAATGAGCATTGTATTTAGCTTGCCGGTGCAACACTTACCATCATTCTACACTGTACGGCTTCACAACTTGTCTTATCCACTCCGAGTAGTCATAGCGCTTGTTGGCTTGGCTGTTAGAATCATGTGATTATTAAGTGAACCAGTATGTTTTTCTTACTTTGTTGCAGGTTATATTGAGAGTGTGGTAGTCAGTTACTGTTGCCAATATTACAACTGTTAAAAGTGCACGATGGACAGTAATATTCGGTCTGTAGCACCTGGAGATTTACTGAGCTTTACCGGAGCGAAAGTGATGTACTGGGCTTTTATATGTTGTTATTCAAACTGTACCCTAATGACGTCAATGGAAAGGAAAAACCAGCTGGTCGTGAGAAAGCAACCTATTCTGAACCTGTGATGCAGATTGTGGTGAAACTGTGATCAAACCGATTACTTTTCACAAAAGCCCGTTACAATCACATGCTCTACCTGTAAGTGATTAAACATTGTCATGTGGTCAATTTTTATCGGGAAAAGTGAAAATAATGCTTGCAGTCTAAAACAAAATAGAAAAAAAAATTAAACTTGAGGAATTTTGAACCCGCTACCTTCCGGTCAGCAACCCAACGCTTTATCCGCTCAGTCAGCCGTCCAACTGCGAGAGTACGCTTTCAACGTGGTTTCTTATGTCTCGTCAAGTATTTGAGAAAAACGTTGAAAGTTTTTTTGTATATATCTTACTCGGTTACTCCTGACGTTTTCTGGTATACTTTTGTCACTGAGAAAAGTTATCAGGTTTTCTGTTGTCA
The DNA here is from genome assembly GCA_022664845.1 of Lepisma saccharinum. Classification (NCBI taxonomy): domain Eukaryota; kingdom Metazoa; phylum Arthropoda; class Insecta; order Zygentoma; family Lepismatidae; genus Lepisma; species Lepisma saccharinum. The sequence continues at coordinate 280,034 of JAGDQP010000002.1, forward strand.
TTTTAAATTAAACTCAATGCTATACGGTAAAGGTCACAGTAGAGCTTCGCCTTTCGATAACCTTCGCAGCAGCAAATGGAGGAGAGAACAAACTTGACTAGTACTCATAATGCATTGTGAAGCACTCCAAAAATATGAAGAAAAAATACACTCTAAAAAGATGAGTTATAGCTCTTTAAAGTTTTGTGAATAAAATTACACCCAAAAGCATAGGAATTCCATCTAGAAAGATCATATTCTCCATCCCAAGCGAGTCCGTTTCGTTGAAAACCACTCTTTTCGATTGAAAATTCCCGTCTAAAAAAGCGTAATTCTTCTTTGCAGTCTAAGAAGATGAAATATCTCCCTCTTTTGATTCCATGTTTCCTCATACTAAATACATTTCAAAATTTATTTGTTATATTACAGAACAATTCTGAAAGGTCATATAAATCAAGAAACAAAATTTTGTGTAGTAAGAAAGAAAGCTAAATAATCAAAACCTATAAAATTCATTAAAGGAGAAAGAAGGCGAATTTTGCAAAGTTAATTCTAAGATTTTCCCAATAGATGACATGTTAAATCTCTATCATAGATGAAACTTTCGTTTCACAGAATTCTGGGTAGAAACTAAGAAACTGAGACTAACGATGTGCATTAACTACAAAAGAAAGGATATTTCAAAACGTAATTCATATTACAAGTATTAAGTTCCTTAAGAACTCTATAATTTGATTCTTCACACAGACAATACCTGTTAACTGTTTGGCATAAGCATTAACTAATTTCTCAAAAACCATTTAGAACCAAATTGATAGTAAACCTACTGGTTACGAGATTACAAATTGTAACAATTAATGAATTAACAAAGCTATTAGTTAAGTGCGAAAGAAATATCCTTTAGGGCAAAGAGTGGGCTAAAGCCTGGAAACGCTTTGAAGTATAGAAAAATTACAAAAATGCTTTCTCAACTTCGACCTTTGGTTATTATTGCTCTGTTTTTCTCTCCTTGCTATGGCTTCAGTTTCCCTGTTTGTTTCGAAACTACGGGAAGAAAGTTTTTAGCTACTTTTGTTTTATTTTCTCAAAGCCTGCCTCTTCTCTACGAAAAAAAAAGTATTGAATCAAGCGACAACAACGTAGCGTCGCCAACAGGCGAAGAAGTTATACGATATCTTCAACAGTTCGTGTTTGTGTGAAGACAAAGTTTGTGAAGAAGACCGACCGATACGTGCAGATTCTTAACAGCTAACTTTGAGACAGAGTCTTCTTTTTTTTTAAATTCTTTTTTCTTTTGGAGAAAACTTGATCCAGAGGTGGAAACAGCAGCTCTACGCTCCAAGCGATCAACATTCTTACCATAGAAATTCCATGACGTGAAACATTTGGAAACTTCAGCAAGATTGGTTATTGAAAGACACACACACACACTATGTACAAAATAATTCACTGTATTAAAACATAATTAATACACGGGAAAACAAGCATCTCCAGAACGGAATATATTAACTGGATGGGGACGCATAACTTAACCTATCCTAACCGAAAAGAGCCAGAAATCATTATATTAATATCAAATATGTGAATATGAAAATGTCTTTAGAAAGAAGAACAAAAAAATCTTGAACCCGCTGAGAATCGAACACCAGTCTTTTACTCAGCTAGTCGGTGCTCTCTCTATTCACTGAACCACTCTAGAAGCTTCCAAAAAGCGATTTCGAAGCTTTAATTACTCAGCACGTATGACGTAACAAGCCAGTGGTCGCACGTCGATGATGCGGCCCCGCTTCATATTCAGATCGCGATACCCTCTACAAGAAAAGATGAGAGACTATATTTTTTTTTCTCATATAGTGTTTAATGCCCACTGCTATACTATCTGAAGAAAGAAATGATAAGTAGCAGACAGGACTAAACGAAATCCAATAAAGCAAGATTGCATATCAAATAAGTGATTGGAAAGTTGAGTAAAAATGAACAAATGATTATATTTTTTGCGTAATGTTTTGGTAATACTGTAAAAGAAACACCAAAACGGTTGAAAGTGTGTGAAGGAATAAAACACGTAACAAAATCAAATATGGCAGAGCCCAGTCGGGATCGGGAAAGTGTGCAAATGTGTCCGAGGTCACATTGACCATCTGATATGTTAGGGCATAGATTTCTATGAACCAGAAGATTGGACAGTCGGACAGCTGCCTTAGTGAAATGTGTGTGGAACAAACTGCAACACTGTTGATGTCTGCGAGGAAAGGGATCTGGCAACAGTAGTCCGATGCGAGGGAAACCGTTGTTGATGCCCGAGAAGTGGAAGTGTGCATCAGGAGAAAATTATTATTTTATGGTGAAACCGACAGATACAGTGTCTGTTAATAGTGTCGGAGGAATTGTGAAGAAATCGAGAATATACACCAGTATAAGGAGAGTTGTATTGGAATAAATATGTGAATATTGTTGATTCAAAAGAGGGCCGGTCTGTGTCCTATGTTGTGTGTGACGTTAAGAGAAATGGATGGAAGTCACCAAGATAAATAGTAATATTATTGACGATCATATGTTCACGTAATCTAGATTATCCATACGAGTTTTAGCTCTTCTCATCAAGACCTTTCCAATGATACCTCATCCACCTTCCTAGGCCTGGTACTTCCTGAGTTCTAAGTTGTCAACAGACTGACAGATTAGTTCTATAAGGCATCACAACTCTTGCTGCTGAAGCCTAAGTGCAATACCACGGATGACGTAATTCGAGAAAAGTTGATTAATTAACCACTCCACTCACCGTCGAAAGTTCTAACTACAAGTGATAAGATAATTTATACTTGTTTATTGAAGAGCACGTTTGTCAACTTTGTGATAGAATGGAAAGAAGCATAAATGGAAAGGTTATGTATGTGCTGTATCGGTTCATCCCATAAATAATGTCTTATTTTTTCACCATGAGGTAAAGAAGGATAATTGACTGGAACACTACCGTTAGTCAGAAAAATAGTCTCTATCGGACACCACAACACTCTGCCACCCAATTGTTGGATCTCATGCCGAAAAAAGTCACCGGTTTTGCAGGCAAAGAACTAGGTCACTGTTTGATGCACGTCACCCTAATTTTGCAGTGTTTTCCCGGGAAGGTAGTTTTGCAGGCTGCGAAAAAGGCCGTAGTCTGTTGGTGCAAGATCTGGTGAAAACGCCGGGTGGGGGAGTTTCTCTCAGCCACACTCCTCGATCTTAGTACAGGTCCTTCTTGCCTTGTGTGAGAGCGCGTTATCACCGTGTTTGAGCACACCCTTGCAATTAACCAGATCAGGATGTTTCTCCAACAATGCAGTTCGTAGGCATTGAAGCTGCTGATAGTAGACATCTGCATTGATGATCTGGTTATGTGACAAGAGCTCAAATTGGATTATCCCACGGATATCCCACTAAACACTCAACATCACTTTGCAGGGGTTTTGACACAGTCCCTGAAGCGCCCCCCTTTAGGTATCCACTGGCGTTTGTGTGTAATATTATGGTAGAGGACCTACTTTTCATCCCCTGTCGCCATTCTATCCAGAAGTGGCTCACGACTGTGACGGGTGAGCAGGGAACTGCAGATGTCAACTCATTTCTCCTTCTGTTGAGGCGTTAACGAATGGAGTATCCATTTTCCGAGTTTCGACACGTACCCAAGGTCCTACAGAAGACAATGAACGATCAAATGGGTGACGTGGAGTTTGCTGGCCAGTTCTTTAACAGTTTGCATGGCATTTCCCTCTACCGTCGCTCGCAGGGCATCGTTGTCCAGCTGCACAGGTCTCCCTTCTCGTAGCTTATCGGCGAGGCTGATGTCTCCAGAGGGAAACCTATGGAACCACCTCTGGCACTTTCGCACATGAACAGCACCTTGATCATATACGACATTGATGTTTCGTGTCGCTGTGCAGGCTGGATTTCCCTGGTGAAATTCAAATAGCTTGCCATATGTGGTCCTCCGACAGTGCTATCATCAAAACACAAGCCACACTTCCCAAACGTGGATTAGACCGTTCTCCTTCTACACACTGCTGCACAATCAAGTGTCCTATATGACTCAGCTATGGCACGTGTCGTCTACTTCACTATTCTCTCGTCAGATAACGTCATTGCAGCGGTCATCGCACATACGACATTACTTATAGGATAAGCCGATATATCAGGTAGTAATCTGTAAATGTATAAGTTTTTGTTTAAGTGTAAAATGTATGTGGGTTGTAGTTCTACACTCTTCCCTTTCACACACGAACTTATTTTCATACTATCTTACTATCTAGGACTACCACTACTCAAGGCTAAAAAAAAGGTCATACGTGGCTCTTTCGTTTGAAGGAAAAGTATATGCATTACGTGAGGAAGGAGATAAAGAAGTCATGCTAGCTTTTAAGAATTAACGAGCTCTGGTGGTAGGGAGGCTCTTCTAGGCAACAGTTTCTAATATTGACCAAACACTTCCAACTATTCAGCTTTTATCCAGTTACCTGATCCTCAGAATAATACGTTTCCATTCTCTCATTTAGTTTATTCTCATCTATTACTCTGATCTTATATTTACTTCACATTTTGTACACTTCGCATCAGAAAAATTGGGACAGCGAACGCCGTGCAGCTAGGTCACCCAATTGGCACTTCCTATCCCATAATCTTGTCTGGTAAAGAGACCTACCCCTCTTTCTCCTTCCTTCGCCTCGCCCATACTAAAATCAGCACACATCATGAGCACAGTTTTTTTTTAAATTATACATGTATTAGTATCGATAAAATGAAAGAATATAAGTGAACGAAACAGTATACATAAGTTGATGGAGGGAGAAATTTTAACACACAAAATGAATAATTGAAACCGATGGATATCTGTTAGACAGAGGCTGAAAAAAGAGAAAGCAAGAAAAAGGGAGTGAAGAAGAAGAGAGCAAAGATAACAAATATGAAATGTAAACGTAGTAAAAAAAAAGAACCTAACATTATAAAGTACAGTTCCCAGAAATTCAACAGCAAGATAGAAATGACTTTTGGATTCGAATATATAGACAAATGCTTGAAAAATTCATTATTTCACTATCAAAATGACGACCACTGTTGGTGGTCAGATTAAATACTCATGATTTCCAGTGGAACTGTAAGAGTTCTGACACACATCTAGGATAATATCAAAAGGTTAACACACATGCTTTGTGTGCGCGTGTTTCGGTTGCAAATTCGGTGAGGATCATTGAACGTACTGGTCCGGAATACATTATAATAAACCCAGTAGGTAGCGTAGGTCATACCTTCCATTCCAGACTACTAATGCAAATTGAACATAAAAAGAAAATGAATTAATTATATTTTTTCTGCAATTTTTTTTTAGAAAGAAGTAATATTACAAGTCTAAATTATATCAAAATAAAAAGTTAAAAATTGTCAAAAGCAAAATTGGAATTTCTTTGTGTGTATAGCAGACATTACATGATCCACATTTCAAATGTGAATAAAATATATGTTGATAAATTATAGGATGGATACAAATTTTGTGACAAACTAATATGAAAAGAATTCTTCTCTTGAAATAGCCAGAAAATGGGGGACATTTCTACTCATATCTTAAAATTTATCTGTTCCGAACATCCCACTCTCGATTCCACCTATTCGGAATACAACGTTCTAATAATTACAACACTAATGAACTAGTGTTTAATGCAATTCGCCCAGACGGAATGAACACGGCAGAGCTGAAACGCGTCACTGAGACAGTCGAATGATGCGGGTGATGGTCGGATGATGATGGATCGACACCAGGTCTAGGATTCGAACCCGTTCTGACCCGGTAATTCGATTGAGGTCCGATAACCCGTAGGGCAAAGGATACTTTTAAATTATTTTCTTGTGTTTGAACAAAGTTTCTTTCAGGAGTGATCAGGACCGGAGATGTTCCCCCCAGAGCATGAAAAATACGACGCCGAAATTCCCAGTTAATTAGAGTTTCCAGACCGGGTCAATCGGGTCAAGTTTTGGACCGGGTCACTTATGTTTGGGTCAGGTCGAATCGCCAGGTCATCAAAAGTGGCCCGATTTAGCTTTGGAACATGCACAAAAAAGAGAGAGAGAGAGAAACACTAAGCAAGATAAAATAAATAGAGAGGGAGAATAAGATTCCGATAGCAAAGTAAGCTTATTTCAAACTTATTTCGAGTTTTCCATTGTAAGTGTACAAGCTTACATCCAGCCTACTAGTTACCACTTTTAAAGTTTGATGTAAGCTTGCCATATCAAGTTTTCACAACAAGCGTGAAACAAAGCAAGCAGCTTTCTTAATCTCTCATCCACCGAGCCAAAATGTTACTTATACAGCATGCTTACGTCACGGAGTCTCGCCGACAAAACACATTCCGAAAGTTACGTAAGTTTAATCATGCATGTGCAATAAATAGATAGAAGAAACAACGAACCTGACATACCTACCCTAATTAATCAATGGTCGTTAATTTTTAAATTTCCAAATGCGTATAAAAAGAAAAAGTTATTTTTCTTTTAAAAAAAGTGCAAATACAACCACGCCACGATTAGATCTCGAGACCTCCGGTTCATCTCTCCGATACGTTAACCATTAGAACAGGCTCATATCTTTCAGTAGCGGCTTATCAACATTCTTTGTGGTTCAAGCAGTACTGCCTGCACCTCAGAAGTAGAGATGTAACTTACGGAATGTGATTTGTCGACGGGACCCCGTCGTCTGTAGAGTGGCGAAACATATCAACACAACTGTCTACGTCCAGCTTGAATGAAACTCAAGTGAACTTATTAGAGTTAATTTCAAAATTGAAACAATATTGTTTCATCACACTTAACTTCACGAGAGAAAATAAACTACAAATCAAGGTTGGCACAAGCTTACATGGTATGTTGGGAGAAAGAATCGAACACATGTTAAGAAAACGTCAAGAAACAGAGGGAGAGAGAAAACCCAATGAAAAACATGAAAACTACCTTATCATTATGCTAAAGAACACACACAAACTTGTTTACTCTGATTCTTACCAATGATACCTTGTAAGTTCTCCAACCGCAGATGAATCTCTGTTTGCAGCCATTATTTTATGCGAGAAAGACACTACCTTGTCGGAAATCGGACCGAGGTATTCAGTTTAGAAGTATCACGATAGTGATACTTCACAGGTTACTCTACCCAAAACATGCTAAACAAATTGTATAGTGTTTCTTGCTAAGAATAATAACATGAAAAGTGGATACTTAAGATCAATGACGTGTTTTTAATTATTTTGCCCTTTCCAACCAATATTCGTAAATCGCCTTCTCTATAGTAACCCAGGTGTTTGCTTCCACATTCTTAAGGATTGTCCGTTTAGTATGAGAAGTCACTTTTCGATTCTTCACGATCGCTTTGTAAAAAAACACTTGGCTTCAACATGGTTCGAACCGATGTTGGCTAGCTTCAGTATTCAAAAGTCGAGCACGTTACCCCTACATTACCTTACCAGCTAAATATTACTCAGTTCAGATCTGATCTTTGGAAATAACCGGCTTCTTCCTGTAAGCTGTTTACTCCAAAGTGCACGCCGATATTTATTTATTATTTATTTATTTATTAGATAACTTATAGACAAATCAGTGCCCACTAATATCCGAAATAACAAAAAAATCCAGGAAAAATTAAACAATAACATCTTATGCAATATTTTCACCCTGTAAATTTATAAGTCAAGCTTATAAGAATAAGTATAATAATAATAATTATTATTACTATTATTATTATTATATCTGATAGCGGACTTTATTGAAAACGAATACTGACAGCTTCATGATATTTTCTTTTAAGGGAAAACCTGTCTATAGGGGACGAAACCAATAGATGGTGGTCGTCTGTAAAGGTTTTTGCTTAAAATATTTTTCAGATATAAGTCATTTTCTTATTTCGAAGACAAATGAAGACCTAGCTCTCCCCACGAGCAAGCCAGGCAAGTTGGCATTTGGTCAGAGAAGGTAGGGCCGCGAAAGATCCCGACAAGGAACCAACGTCGGCCAGCGCGTGCTGGGTGGGGTTACGCTCCAATGCTGCAAGTCTGGGACCGACGGGGGCCCAGAAAATAGCACGACAACAAAATGTCACTTATGTGTCGGCGCTCACCTTATCCCAACTATTTCCCGGTTTGTAATAGTGGTCCCGTCTATCAGCGACGGCGACCGACCAAAATCTCCGTCTTGGTTAGCATTTGTACTACTTGGTTATACCTCCAGCCCTGGTCACCCCTGAAAAACATTGTTCAAACGCAAGAAAATAACTAAAAACTCTATTTTGTCTTCTGGATCACCTGGCCCAAATCCGGTTACCAGGTCAGACTCGGTCGACCCGGTGTCCTGTTTCAGCTCTGCTTCCACTAGTTGGTAACAAATGCAAGGCAGGAATCAGAATACTAGGGCATAAACTGACATTTAGAACTTGAACGCTTAAAAGATTTTTTTTAATCGTGCTTAAGTTCTTTTCTATAATGATTGCATTAGAAAGTAATCAAAAATTAATCGGATGTATGCAGAAATATGCTTCAACATTTCCTAGCCATTCAATTAGGGATGGACACGGGGTGGAAACAATGAAGTAATCAATTGCGGTTCTCAAGGGTCAAAAGTGCAGCATTTCTCTTTGTACTGTCAACATTTTTTTAATTCTAGATGGATAATCTATTTTATTATTTGAAAAATAATTTGAATTATTTAAAAAACAAGAAGAAAATAATTGTGTTTGCCAGGGTTTGAACACACGAACCCAATTTTCTTTTTTTTATAAAAAAAAATAGAAAATTCGATTCATCAGGGTCTGAACTCGCGACCCCAGGCGTGAGTCAAACACGCTAACCAACATACCACACAGGCTGGTTTATTCTGATGATGAGAAGACAATATTCACTGTTAAGTATCCTTTTTTTTGGGTGGGGGTCCGATCTCATAACAAAGGATTTTCTATTGCGTGATCTAATAGTGATCTATTACGTTCTGTCTTTATTGCAACAACAAGCGAGTGACCCAGCCTAACCCAAACATAAGTGACCCGGCGACCCTTTCCAAAACTTGACCCGAATGATCCATTGATCCGGTTAACCCGATCTGCACAATATAATTAACTGGGAATTTCGGCATCGTATTTTTCGTGTTATGGGGATAACATGTCTGATACTGGTCACCCCTAAAAAAAATGTTCAAAAGTAAGGAAATAATTAAAAATTATTCTGTCTTCTGGGTCACCGGGTCTAAATCGGGTGGCCAGGTCAGGCAGGTTTGGTCCGAAACCTCGACCCGGTACAAAGGTTCATTCAATAACCTGATGACCCGTTTAAGCCTTGCATGGAGTAACTAGCCTAACGCCCTAACCTGCACGACCACGTGGGTTATCGATATATTCGACTTATGACATGTAGAAATCCACATTGGTAAGAGGAGAGCTTGATTTTAGTAAGTATCCAAAATACATGATAACAAATTTTAGTTTAAATTAGAAGAAAATGTAACATTGAATATATGTATATAATAGTCTCAGAAGCTAAACCAACTTTTCCCTCGAAGGCTTCTAAGTGGTTCTCCAACCCTCCTTCCTTCACGTTGAGAGATTTCGCGGAAAAGTACGCTCTACTTAGCAGTGTAACCAACCCCGTTGCAATTATCGTAGAAGTCTAGCTCACGGTTTCTTACTTGTTGAAAAATTATGAAAGCTGCACATTTCGTTCGTCTACACTCCTTTCTGTAATGTGGCGGTCTCAACCTAATATTCAGTAATTTATAAGAGTAATTATTATTATTTGCTGCAGTGCCTCATTCTGAACACTTCCGAAGCAACGGTGTGAATTTTACTAACGAAGAATTTCACACACGCACACATAAAGTGCTAAAATGGCAAAAGAGGATGACAATGATTTAGGCCTCGCAATCTCGTTTTCAATTAACATTAATTAGTTGATGAAATGTTGAAATCACACATTAATACAAATGTTAAGTGAATGTTATGTATCTTTGAACAAATAGAAAAAACTAATAAAATATTTATTTGCAAAGAATTCCAGATCTGCCCGAGTCTGTTTTCGTTTGAAAGAGAGGTGTCTCGATCTCTCCTGTGAGTCATCCAGCAGCGGCCGTTTTCCTTTTCAACGCTTCCACCCACGGGGGTATTGGATTTTTGACAGGGGCGGGCCGCGGGCGTGAAGGGAAACAAAAACTGAAGTTCAGTTCTTGCTTGGTGTGTGAAAAGACTGTCGGCACACACTATGAATCCCCAAGAGAAGCTATGGCACTTTGGTTCGTTGTTTCTTTCTGTGTCTCATTGGTGTGCAACACTGTAAGAGACTAGCAGGTCATACCACCTGGAGAGAATGATAAAGACATTTCTTTGATGTGGTTATAAGAACATGAATGCTTGCAGAGTCGCACGTGGCTAGAAAAGTTGATTTAGCTTCTGAGACGACTATACCACTTTGTCTGTGTGTATTATATTGTAAATAAACATTATAAAAATAGGGCCTTGTATTCATCTTATATAAAGAAAAACACAGCTTTCTGACAAGTCTGATATTGATGCTTTAATAACAAAAAGAAACTAAAGCGTAACTGTTTCGGAAGTATACCACCTCCTTTTTAGACTTTACAACTCTTACACTTGCACTGTTATCCTCTATTTTTGTTATTAAAGTATATCAGTCTTGTCAGAAAGCTGCATTTGTCTTTATTTAAGACGAATACAAGGCTGAATTCTCATAGTATGTTTATTTACAATATAAACCACACTGGCAAAATATTACATATGTATTAAATTAAGCTACACACTTTTGGACATCTTAAGTGCAAACGGTCCAGAGACTAACTCTGAGAACACACGAACTGATACATGGAAAGAAGCTTTTTGTATGTTTTCTGAAAGAGCTTTCTGACAAGTCGTCTAGCATCAAAATTATCTCCACATTTTCAACTTCTGTGGAATAAGGAAAGATAAAGAGCTGCATATGGGAGTGGTACAGAACTTGCTTAAATTGAATACTGTTCAGCGTAGCTATCATACCCAAAGGTTTTAAGCACGTGGATAGTTTTGATTCCCATGAGCATCGGTTCGAACCCTAGATCTTCCACAATTATTTTTTTTTTACTTTTTCCAGTTACGGCGGAACGTTAAATTTTCGTTCTCTACCAATTGCAAATGGCGTTTACATTCAAAATAAGAAGAATTATGGTGGCATTTATTTGCAAATGTTTTGATAATAAAGAAGAGAATAAAGACAATGCACAAAGACAAAAACTATTACTAAACATTATCAACAATAATTGCTACGAATGACTAAAACGAACAGCTGAGCTTCTAACAACGGGATCTACAGTTTTGGCAAAAGTCTGTTCAAACAACTCTGTTCAATAGTCCCCCACGAACTCGAATCCATGTCCACGTGCAACAAGAAGTAACTAAATGTTTTGTAACGCTACACACAAGCTTATTCGATAGAAAACGTGTAGTATAGCTTCCGACTTTTATGTATACGTAGGATCGATCCCTGCTCATGTCATGTGGGCTTTGTGGTGCACAAACCGTGTGCGTGGGTTTTCGCGAGGTTCTCCCGTTTCCTACCACTTTCTTCATTCTACTATTTTATCCCATCATCATCCATCCGGTCTGAGCCAAAGTTCCCTGAAAGGCCTTAAAACTAAATTCAAAATTCAATTCGAATTCAATTTTATGTATACATGGACTGTCCTTTATTCTGGAAACGGAAGATAAAATGGGACATGAGCCTAATCTCCAAAGAATCATTCGCGCTGTGTAAAGTATATGTACGTGGCGTCGCAAGTATATGATCATATTGATATTATTATTCGCTGAAGTGATAACTATGCAGCGCAGGTAGAAGTGAAAAATTAAAACATCAATTCACGAGCACTTTAAATTTGTTGTATAATGCCACGAAAATATTTGTTCTTTGAGATTTTAACTACATATACTGGGCCACAAGACTACATATATTAGACTATAATATAACGTATACTAGACCTTTAAGAAAAGTCCAATCACAGGTTCAAGTTTGTGAGGTTTATTGTACCGAGTGGTTCGGAACCCACTTTACCGGAAACTCTAGCGCTATCCTTAGGAGCTCATTTCGGCAGTTTGTAACAATATTGTTAGAGATGGTGTTCAGTAATTTTATTGAAGGGGGAGGGGTTGGAAATAGAGTCTGCATTTGTCTTCCTGATAAGAAAATTACTTACAACTGAAGGTATTTTAAGCAGACGACCACCATATTTGGCCTCGTCCACTATAGAGAGGCTATACTTTATAAGAAAACATCATCAAGCTATCAGCGTTCTTTTTAATATAATACACTATTGAGAGAGTTACCTTTCATTATTCTACGGGCAATTTAAAACTGTCCGTAATCGGACGTTTCGCTGTAATAATAATAATACTAATAAGCGTACCTTTTAAAATTGCATAAAATGTTATTGTTTCTTTCATTTTTCCTGGCGATTTCTTATTTTGGGTATTAGTGGGCACTAATTTGTCTAAAAGTCGTCGAATAAATAACTTTTGGCGTTCACTTTGGTGTAAACAACTTACAGAAAGAAGCCGGTTATTTTTGAAGATTAACTCTGAACAGACAAGCTAACTTTTTTAATTGGTTTGAGAACATCGTAAACGCAATTGTATAATTAGGAATTGAAAGAAGTACGTCAATGTTTGCTTGTGTCTGTGAATTCGGACACAAACCACCTGAAACTCATTGGAAGGATCACTGAAAAGAATACTATTAGGAAGTGAGTACCACTGCTAAGAAAACGCCATATTATAAGGCTGGTAGATTAAAAAGTTCTTAATATCAACGAGCTACAATGTAAAAGTTGACAGAATACGTACGAAAATTATTAACATATCAAAGAAACCGGAAGTTATGACCTGCCAAAAAGAAACTGCAACCGTCGAAAAGAGTAAATATTGCTAACGATACGTGTGTATTTTGTTAATTACATATTAATTTTCTGCTGGATTATCAACCAAGGGAGACTGGATTCAATGCAAAACGTGTCATATATGGTTCATGTAATATGTGTTGGCGCAGAAAGCTAAGTTGAATAAACACGTGGACGCTGCAGTTATTTGCTTTCATTTTTATTTCATCTTGTTTTTGTAACTACAAACCATCGATTATTTTCCTAATGAAGCACGAAGATAACAACATAATATTGCAACAGTAATAGACACACGTAGTTCTTAAAATACCTTAATTAGACTCTTACATTCTGTAAAATCAGTACGGCTATTGCAAAACCAGTTCACAATTTAATAATGGACCGAAGACCATGTACCATTTGCTGCTGACGTCCGAAGACCACAATCCACAATTCTGTCTTTTTGAAATTCCGACATTTCGATATTCCGAATACTTAAATTCTAATTTACATTACATAAACGTAGAATTTATACTAGGATATGTTGCTGTAAATACAAGAAATTAGTTCTTATTTGCAAATGAGTTATTACATATAATTTGTCGAATGTACTTTCAAAATGTCTTTTGTTCAGTTTACAAAATTTTTGGTAAATGAGGAAAAGCTATCAGTGCTTCAGAAATTTATGGGAATGATGAAATATTTTGTGTGTGGTATATTTATGTTGATAAGAGATTATTTTCAATCTAATTTGCATTATTATACTGATTATGTCCCAAATATTGAGGAAAATATGTTGGACAAGAGATGTTTGGAAAGCAAACCTTCTGGAGAAGTGACATTTTGTTCCAAAATTGAGTAGCAGACATACTTTTTACCAATTAAAATATTTTTGCAGAAAATGTATTTTGCTAATAATTTAATTATAGAAATATTCTATATATTTTGCCAATTAAGACAAAAATAACCGTTAAAACCTTTTGAAATTTTGTAGTTATAACCGATAATACCACTCAACTCTTGCGAGGAAGAAAGAAATGCAAACAATACTTCAACACTTGCCAATGACAATATCATCTTCCTTAGCCGTGTGTCTGGGTAAGATGTACTTGTTATGTGAAGTGCAGCGCAAATAAAAAGCAAAATAATAAATATTTTATTGAGTGAAATTTAACAAAATTATCTTCTATTGCTAAACAACACAATCTTGACAAGTTACGTACATAATTGCACAGAACTATTTACTAAATACAGCTCTTCTGCTGTCTACTGGAAATCTGAATAAACAATAAAATAAATTACAGGTATAAAGAAAAGCAATGCATGTGCATGTAAAAATAACTAAATTTGTTGTCCTCGCATTTGGCTGAGAGAAAAGCTTTTGCGGGATTATGTTCAGAAAAGACATACGTTAAATGTCACAGGGTTTCAATTCATAACTGAGAAAGCTACGGAAGTTATTAACAGAAAACCAAGCTGGGGTCTGGCTCGGAACCCTTCCTTTGGTATGCGGTGTGCTTAAGAATTTAAATACTGTCTAGTAGAACCCCTGATTACAATAATGTGCAGTAGTACTATATAATCGATTTTTGTGCTAAGAAAATCGTTAAACAATAGTGTTAAACAAGCATTTGTGCAGCATTGGATATGCTCTTACGACCACAAAACATTTTACTCTGTCTGAACATGCGTACCTATCAATCATATAACAACGTCTACACAGCAATGCAATGAGGTTTTAAGCTTCTTTCAACAACCGAAAATAATGGTCACAGTTAAACATAAATCAGGTGAATTCCAAATAGAACTGTGTGATTTCGGCAGCACAATTATTCTTATAGCTTGATACAAGGAATATTAGCAATGCTAATTAATTATCTTCCTATCTCACCGTTACTGAGCTTTCTTGACCGTCTATGAAATCATCGTCCCGTGGAGATGAATTTGGTCTGTTTAAACAAACTCACAAAGTTCCGAACTGGGGAAAATAGCGTCGTTTGAAAGAAGGTTGTTTTTCGGACAGACGGGCACTGCATTAAATTTCAACTAACCTTAAAAATGCATTCAACAAAATACAATTAAAGGGCATGAGGGGAAAAAATGGTAACCAACATTGAGATAGTAGGAAAATTCATTCTGTCTTGCTGGCATATGCGGCTTCCTATAAAACAAATTGCCAATATGCTGCCATCTGTTGTTTAACTTGAACTTTTTCCACAGCTCAGTTCACATGAGTGTTACCATTGTATTACTATACTCAACTATTTTTTTATATGAGGTTACCATTGTTTTCCTCCATGCACTTCAATTATCAATAATGAATGGACCAAGTTGCAAAATTTCAGATTTTGGAATAGAGACTTTGCTCAATAGTTCTCAAGCATTTCCAGATTAACATTTCAAAATGGTCGATGTAGTTCACGATAAACAATGTTTTAAATTGGTTGTAACATACTAATGGCTAGTATTTAAGGGACAACCACGATTACGACATTTAAAAGCATTTTAAATACTATTAGTAATGTTATTTTCCTTTGACGTAGTAAACAAATTATGTTCAAACTCAATGGAAACTGTGTGTGGCATTCAGTGGTTATAAACAAAACGAAATCCCATTATTTTAAACAACACGAATAGAATTCCCATTAGACGCATTGTGAACGGATGACTAGCTCTATTTAGTCTCCCTTCTATCTCTATTAACGTAGTCAAATAATGTAGTTTCGAAATATCTGACAATCAACAGATTATTTATAGTCTAATGGCAATCAATGAAACAAAACAGATTTGTTGTTCTATTGCTAACGAACTTTGTGAGCATGCAGGTGGATGTGGAGTGGGGGTATATGTGCATATGTTCAATGGAATAACGTCACACATAAGCAGGGGACCTGGAAATAACAAAATTAGAGCGAGTGATACGATGCATGAAGAAATGTAATCATTATATAAAATCAAACTAATAAAATTAATTTCGTTTGCTACGGAAAAATACTTAATCCAGAATTGATTTTCTTTTCCAATAATCGCTCTTTTGTGTATGTTTATTATTTATTTGGTGTATTATTCAAAATATATAAAAATACTTGACTATTGTTCATCTATATTCAATATTTCTGATTATCTTCCCCTCTAGATGTTTTTAGTTCTAATTAATGTACTTTATTCATTTGTCATGTAATGTGTTTGAGTGCTCACTGCGTAATAGGAAAGATTTTGGTTAGAATGTCTGTTTCGAATTTGAATTAATTTATGCTATCAGGCTCAGAACAGGATGAGGAGAGTTGAGGGTGTTGGAAAGAAGTTGGCCGATGGTAGATACCATTCCGGCATTTGTCTAGTGTGACTGAGGGATAAATCTAGAAAATCTTAGTAAGGATAGGTGACCGCTAGGATCATTCCCAGAATCTTTCGATTGCTAAACCAAAGCTCTATCGACCAGTGGCGGCGTAAAGCAATCTGGGGCCCGAGGCAAGTGAGCTTGATTGAGGCCCGTTCGCAAACACACTCGACAGTGCATACTGCTACTATTGCCCAGAATATATTATATTTGTACTCCGAGCCACGCGGGAAAACTGGGGGCCACACGGGGTCTCACTTACCAAGACAGATATCCTCTGGCTCACTCGTCGTAACCTACACATGACAAGGCTTATTTATATTGTGCAAAGTCATGCTTATCAGCTATTACAGTCAAGCGCAAGAAACGGCATAGTTATTGCGTCAGGGACCACTATTGATGCGATCCATTAATTCATCTTTACAAGCAATTATTCATTTGTGTTGGCGACAGAAAGAGTCTCTTCGGCGTGTGGGTCCCAGGGCGAACGCACCCACTCGTCTTCTTACTCGGTTGGAATCTGTGTTGACCATGTTGAATCAAATTTTTTCCTTGCTTTCCTCCAGTTTCTTTACAGGAATATCGAAATGGTCAGGACCTGAGTCTGTACTGTCCACACTAAGTCTGTGCAGTTCAAATTATTCTGATTATTTCTTGAAGAAGTAACAGATCAGTAATGTTCAGCCTTTATTCTAAAGTGTGAACTTTTAAAATTGTTTGTGATTGTGTTGCAGCTTTCATAAGAAAGGTACACTCGAGTTTCTTTAAAAAGTCAGAAGTTTAAGACGTTTTGCTAGAAGTTTCTTTAATTGTTGGTATTTTTACAGCTGATATAGATTCAAAATGGTAGAAACATATTCTGGTTCTAATCTTAGATAATCATAGTACATTTTTCACTATTCTTAGTATACATTAAAATTGAAGGGGGATACGCATGTGAAGGGGGATAGGAAGTAATGCTTTCACATTCTCAAAATCTGTCGCGTTCACTGTATAGCGGTTACATGGCTTGTGTGTTTCAGAACAATCAATTTAGCTATAACTGATTTTTCTTTCCTTTTATATGTCTGGCAGCAAACTGGATTTGAAGCATAAACAGCGGTACATTATAATTTTCTTTTTGATGAAAGAAGAAGCTGTTCCGTTTGTGATCCAAGGAAGGGGTACTTTATTCAACACATGCACTGTCTGACGATGGGAGAAGAAGCTCCAAGAACCCCTGAGTAGCAGTCATTTTCAACCTTTGCGTTCAGAACCGTTCAGAACTCTCGGTCTTTAGTTCGGATTCGTATCCGAACTTTTACAAACAGTGGATCTGAAAAGGTCAGATCCTAAATTTCCTCTATTCATGCAACCAACAGACCACTGGTGTAGTTTGTGTTGCATATGGGAAAGGGACATAGAGGAACAGACCTTTAAAAGAAAGTGGAATTAGTGCCAAATATCTTGTGGATTGACAACCAGTGGTGTACCGTATTCGGAGGAAAAATACTACTGGAACGCCTCATTCGCGAATATTCTTGCTAAGTATCGTGTATTGCTCTGTAGCAATGATGGCATTAATGACTACAAAAAGAATCAACTGTAATTGTCAGTAAAGTCCTAGCCAGAAAGTAAAATTGATTGTTTTCACTGAAAATCTACCGATTTTTTTAAATTGTTGTGGCTTTTAACTAGACAATGGTACGAACATTAAATACCCCCTGTAGTGTAAGACTACCAGACGTGTCAGTAATATCTTTTTTAGTAGATATTTTATACGTAAAATAAATGTTGAAAAACAACAAATAAAAACAGAGCGCACTGACGTGTGAAAAGTACCGAGGTGTCGCTTTGACTCCACGTCTGTGTAAAACCAGGGATTCCGCCAGGATTTTAAGTTTGGGAATGTAAAGGCGAAATTGAGAGGGTGTAAGTAAACTTTTGTTCGTTTTTCATCAATTTTTGGTCGTAAAAATTTAAAGTTGTGGGGGTGGTCTCGCGAATTTGGGGAGTGACATTCCCCACAGGGGGCCTGACACATTCACTGTGTTCAGCCAAAGAAGATAAAGGAAGAATATGCCTTTTCATTTGTTGCGCATCAATGGACTACCATATTGATTACTTCTATATATACGTAATTTCTAAAAGAAATTAATACCGTCGAACTTTGATTTACAGACTTTCATACATCAAAAAGTAAAACAGACCCAGTGACCTTATCTAACATAGTAAAGAGTATCTTTTGAATTCAAAAAGTACTGGGATCGGTTCCAGCTATTGGCCATCCTGAATGAGATTTTTCCAAGGGGTTCCTCAGCCAAACCACGTTAATGCCGGGTTCGTGAGTCCCCTGTGGCTGAGTGGTAAAGCTCGCTGCTTTATAACCAATGGGTCGCGAGTTCGATTTCTAGTGCGGACATTAGAGATTCAGAGCTCACATTAAACTGTAGGTCCCGTCCTTAGGACGTCATCTTCATCCAATAGAAGGCAATGGCAAACCACCATGTTCACCATGTCGATTATCATTATGTCACTCGTAAATGAGGCTTACCCTTGCAAGTGATTAGTTAATAAATCAAATCAAATCAATGGAATTTTTAAACCAGGTTCTGGAGTATACCTTCCCACATTGCCTAACCTACCCCTGAGCCAAAGATGCCTAAACATTATAAATAAGATTTATATTTAATAAAACAGTTATATACTTGAAGTAAAAAGGGATTGAAATTAAAATTGGACTTATTATCAAGTTATAACGATTACTATAAGTTGTTCCAAATTAGATTTTTGAAAAGCTATAAATTATGAATCTTCATTGTTTGATTATGTATTTATATAGAACCAAAAGTTGTATCCACAAGAATCATACTTTCAGAAAACTAGCACATTTTCTCAACAAATGGGCTTCGAACATAACCACTTTTAAAACCACTGATGGAGCAGCTGGAAAATTTCGAAACTCAATGTCAGAAAACTGTTTGAAATACAATATTTAAGGCAAAAAAATAAACTTTAAAACTTACTAATTGAGTCACGGTGATGGTGTAACCATGGCTTCTTATTGAAAATTGAAAACAAAATAAAGTCTTTAAAAATCTCAGACGGGACACCTGGAAACATTCTGAAATTTTCTTGTCAAGAAACCCTTAAACATACTGTACTTTAGCGTAAAACTTTTCAGGTTTTATATTTTAATAATTGAATCAGTGACTGCAGAAACCGCATAAGACCATTTCATAGAATTTTACAGGACAGAGAGAGAAAAAAAAAGGTATTGTTTATAACATGCGATTATGATAAAATGATTTAAGTTTAAATAGCGTCATATATTGTAGGAACATTTTGCAAGAGATATCTGATTTCGTTACAGAATGTCTCTTTCAAATTTTGGAACAAGATTATCTTGCTTTTGCACGAAATACAAGAGTGTGAAAAGCAAATCTGTCATGTTTGCAGCCAGAGAAGTTTGTATAACATGATAAAACAGAACAGATAAATGAGCTGAACAGAACGAGCATGTAATTGCCGGGCGTTTCCACAAAACTCTCCTTTTTTAAAGGAAAGTTCTCCTTATAAAATACTCTCATACAGACACGATGAAATCTCATATTTCAACATCTATTTACTGATGCATTTATCACGTTTAGCTTAATTCTGATAGCTCCATTCGATTTCTCCTGGCCCCAAAGCATTAGGATATGTTAAAACCTGAAAATCGACAAAATTTAAGGTAAGTTTTGTGAAAACACCCCTCAATTGTAAATAACTAGAAACACACTAAATCAAAAGAGCGGAATATTCATTATTTTAGAGCGAAAAGAGGAACCACTCTTTTGAGAGCGGAATTTTCAATCAAAAAGAGGGGGTTTTCAACGAAACGGACTCACTTTGGAGGGAAAATGTGCTCTTTTTAGGTAGAATTTCAATGTTTCTGGATGGAATTGATTCTTCAAACTTGAAATAGTGATTTCTCATTTGTATTCAGTAATTTATTTCCCATCTTTTTGGAGTAGTTTACAATGCATCATGGCTACTAGTCAAGTGTGTTTTCCGACACTTATTATTTTTTAAGTTTGTCGAAAGGCAAAGCTCTGCTGTGAAATTTGTCGCGTCGCGTTTAGTTAAAAATGACAACAGAGAACTTGAGAACTTTTCTCAGTGACAAAAGTACACCAGAAGACGTTAGGAGTAACCGAGTAAGATATGTACAAGAAATATTTGAATGTTGTTCTCAAATTTCCTGATGAGACGAGAGAAACGCGTCGAAAGCGTGATCTTGCAGTTGGGTGGCTGGCTGAGGGGTTAAGTTATTGAAAGCTGGGCCAGAAAGTACTAGCTTCAAATCTTCTCGAGTTCAATTTTTATAAACTCTTTTTTATCTTCATACTTTTCTTTCTTACTACTTATGACTAAATGCTCTCTTTTGCATCTTTCTTTTAAACTTTCAACATTTTATTGCGTCGTTTTCGTGTTCAATAGATGGTAACTTCATTTGAATAGTTGGTCATTTACCTAAAGAATATTATACATTCCCATCGAAATGCACTACCATAGATCTCATCTTCTTTTTTAGTGAAAATTCCTCATCTTTTCTCCGATGAAAATTCAGTCTGAAAGAGTGGCTCCTTTTGCCGCTCTCAAAAGATGAAATATTCCGCTCAAATCGAGCGGAATTTCGCTGTTTGAATTTAGTGTGTAGCAGAAAAGTATAAAATAGTGTAAAATAATAAACAGAAAAATAATGTAATGTTATACGTAAAGTAGACAAGTTAAAAGAAAGATTATATTTGCTAAACTCTCATCCTCACGGGTTTATATCTTCTGAACGGAGCCCATAATTAAGAAGTTCTTTATTCGTTCAATGCACGTCGACTCTAGATAATTCGATTGATACGATAACATTTATAAATGGAAACTTCAATAAGCTAACGTGTTTATGCTTTACCTGTCGAAAGAGGAAAATGTTCAAAGACGTGAGTTTCAATGTACCAATTTCCTTGTAATGAATAGATCATATAAAATTTAATATTTACACCATTACTATGGCACGATTAGTTACGTTTTAGACATTTACACTAATTGAGAGTACAATATGTTTAAAGTTTTTTGACATCGAGTTTTAGAATTTATGCGTTTAACCATTCTATTATTTATAAATCCATATTCTGACAATTTTTCAATAAACGGCTATGCTTATGCCCTTACTGAGAAAAAAGTGTGTTTTTCTGACGTATAATCCTTTTGTGCATAAAATTTCCGGTGAAACCTTATTATACAGTCTTGGAATTCTTGATACACAAAATGGTTTTAAAACCATCTTTTTAAAATTCGTCAACACGTTCTCAAGTTTCATTTCACCATGAAGAAATTAACTTAGAGCAATCATAATAAGTCAATTTTAAGCTAAACGAAGCCCTATAGTACGTGCTGCCATCTCTTGGTGTTCCCTATAACTACATGCTACCACACTGTTGAGAATACATACATACAAATTTCTTACCGGCGTCTCTTACAATCTGATGAACTAAGTATAAATAACAGATGCAATGACAGAACGTGTGATTCCGTAGCCTGGTGACTACAGTATCGAATTAGTGTGCCGTGGGTCCTCCGATCGATTCCCATCAGCGCAACACTTTTCTTCTCTTTAAGAAGTATTTATGTTATTCTTCCTTGGCTTGTTAAGGTTATTTCAACCATGATATTGAACTAGACTGTATGATTCAACCTTGTTAAAATCTTTCTGCCTTGACGTGCTAAGCTTGCCTGAAGTCGACAAACAAGTCGAGAGCAAGTTTGATTCAGTTTTGAGTGAGGTCAAAATTGCTATGTTGGAATCATACACATGTAAGAACTGTCGTCTAAAAACTGTAGTAATGCAACAACGTTTCTTTAAAAAAAAGAAAATTGTTGTGTCCACCTAGCCTCAATTAATACCTTACTCTGATGCGTGCTCTAAGAATTTTGAAAATAAATGCTACTTACCAGGTACCATTGAAATGGAAAGTAAGGGTCTGTTGGGTCCTCTTGCGGCCTGATGCGAACCAAATTTTCAACTTTTAAAGGTTTGTATCCTCTCTTAACACGCTTAAATCCAAGTTGTTGAATGGCTGTTTGAACCTGGAAAAAATATAAAGAAAGAGATATTTTATATCAATTATAGCCGTGAAATTCACACACGTACAGTCAAACAATAAACAATATATGTGCCCAAATACACAATGTGATCAAAGAATTCACGAGCTAACTTTTAGCACCCCCGTGTGAATACAGGAAAGCTGTACAATTTATCCTGTCGCGGTCTGTCCGTCTGTACTCACCCTAGGTCTCAGTAACCAGAAGTCAGACATGTATGAACCATACACCGTTGTCTTCCTCTTGGTCTGAAAGGATGGAGAAAACTATGATTTCTGTGGTGGACGAACACCATGTGCGTGGATTTTCTCGTAGTTTTCTTGTTTCCGCCAACTTTCTTCATTCCACTAATTCTCCCATCACCATCCATCCGGCATGAGCAAAGGTTGTAAGATAAAATGAATTGTATGGACGGTAACAGCACAATGGCTTACGCCTGTCCTGAGCAAAGATTGTATAAAGACCTGCGAATTTAAATTCACATTCAACTTAAATAAGACATTAGAACATTATGACAAAAATGTAAAAAGTTCGTTTCCATGAAATTTTACAGGATTCATAATTGTCAGTCTTTGTAAATAAATTCTAGTGAATTCAAGCGAAAGCAAAAATAGTAGATGGTTGCTCTAATCGTCAATTAATGTACAATTCCTACGTTCTTCTAGTGCATGGAAGAGATTTCAAACAACCTTAATCAAAGTCGTTGACATTTGAATTGTCTCCGTCTCTCAAGCTCCTATTCATGAACTACGACGTTACCCACTAGACTACGGAAGCTCCATACAAGGGAGTTTAAAAATCTAATTTAAGTTTGTTCATCATATCCATCTATGTACACTCAGATTCAATTAAAATGGCCAGTAGAGCAAGTTTATCAACTCGAGAAGTAACATAAAATATGGCAAACACCGAAGCGACACACAGCATATGATACAGAAACATGTGAAGTGTTAATATTATTTCTGCATGTAAATTCAGGATTATAATGTCGTATTTTTTAAGTCTTTTCATCCGCCATTTTCTCTTGCGCTGTGTATACATGTCTCAAAACAAGGTAGTCTGAGGCAATTTCGATCAGAGGAGAAGAAAGGTCAAAACTGTCATGAGTTGCGAGATATTTCCCCCTATGGCACTTCAGACGATAGAGTGCAGATTGAAAAAAAAAATATCTCGACAATCACAATCTTATTGCCCTGTATTTGCCCAATGCTCCATATAACCCCTTGATCGAAATATACCCGGTTTATCCTACGTACAAAAATATTGAAGATCAAAACTCTTTTTCATGGCGAAACAAGATAAAAAATATTGTATAATTCTCTTGTTTTCTTTTATCTTTCCAATTTGAAACAAATTTCAGAGAATAGAATCAAAAGAATATATTTCAATGTCCAAAAACTTTTGTTATTCTAAGTTGTGTAAGAGAATACGAAATAACATATTTTAGCCTCAGGAGAATCTCTTTCCGCTTCTGTTAAACTTTATTGCTTCACAGTTTCAATTCCTTTTTCTTTCTCTTCTTCTTTTCCTACTTATTTCCTCTTCTTCTTCTACCTCGCTTAAATCAAATTAACAATTCAGAGGCTGTCAAAAACATCTCACAGCCTCTTCATTCAACATCTGCTGTTTCTTCTTCCTCTTCTTTTCTTCAGGAGAAAGAAAGGATATAATACGAGACGTGCCTTAATTGATTCTGGCAATCCTGTATGATTTACGAGAATACTCTCGTATTTCTAGAAAGAGAAACAAGAAAATTTTAAACTTCAGCGCTCATGTTATGTTTATGAGAGATTGTTTTCATGTTTTCAGTTTCCATAATTTAATTCTTTTCACTACGTAATGTTATCTATAGAGTCAATCGAAGGAAGATGTCTATTGGGGTCTTGGGGATTCCTATTGGGAGGAAAGATTCTTTATTTCTCGTATTTTGCGAGAATAGACTTGAAAGGAATGTTCTATCTTCGTGTGCAGAATAGATCGCCCACTATATTCTGCATTAGGAATCATTCAAGTATTACGTAAGCATTGACAGGGTAGAGATGAAAGCTTTCCCTGTTTTATCTGACACGGACGGGGGGGGGGAAGGATCAGAGCAATGTTTGCGTAAAATACATATTAGTGTAGATTTAAATATTTTTAACTACAAAATAACGATAAGAAATTTGATAAATCTTACGTAAGCACAGGGAGAGGAGTTGATATTTGCTTATTTTTGCTTACTAAATGAGAGGGGTCTAAAATGACTAAAATGTACTTATGTAATACTTCAATGTGTCTTATTCACTTCGGTAAATAAACGTTAGGAGTTTTCATGGCTTTAAAACCAAATTTGTAACGTTTCAGTGCATGTAAACATTAATAGTTAAGCTTTGTAGTAGAAATCAATGTTTCATCTTTGTATTTCGATAAAAATTAACATTTTGGTAGACTTCAAACGTTTTTAGCTTTTCCTACATGCCAATTTGAATTTTGAATTCAATGTAAGACCTTTAGGCAACTTTGGCTCAAGCTGATTCTATACGTGGGACCATATATTTTTTTTATTCTCGATTCCCTCTGTAAAGAACAAGTTGGCAAATGTCTCTCATGAATACAAGCACAAAGCCAATTCACCGCTACTACTCAGCTGATAAATTGAAGGTCATGGAATTTGATACACTACGTAATAGTTGTGCGATCAATAAGATGCTTATTTTATAAATTGTAATTTAAGTTGCATAGCAAATATTTGTGTAACTTAAGGTCCCTTGATGATATCTTATATTTGTCCTGTCGTCTGTCTGCAACTTTCAATTCGGAAACTACTAGGTGGTTTGCGGTGTCGTTGGAAAGGTCTCAGTAAGCCAAATTGAAACACACATGGATTATCCAGGTCAGATGAGTGGGTCCGGAGATATAGGAGACATTTCTACATACAACTTCTAACTCAGGAACTACTGCGGGCCGCGGCGGCTCAATGGTAGAGCACTTCCCTCTGGTACTTGGAGTCCTCTGTTCGATCTCTTCTCGTACTATGTGGCTTTTGTGGTAGACAAACAACGCGTGCTTTGGTTTCCTTGGGTTACTCCGGTTGCCTCCCATTTTCTTCATTTCACTAATTATCCCATCATCATCCATTCGGCCTGAGCCGAAGTTGCCTAGAGACCTTAAAAATTAATTCAAACTAGGGCTACGAAGATTGCCATAAACATTATTCATCACGATAGAAAATATTGAGGGTATCTCAATTACCCTACTTCGAAAAATTAATTTTTGAACTTGCATTCTATTACGCTGGACGTAGCAGCACCAAACTTAATATCAACATTATTGGACACATTAGAAAAATACTATAACGAGGGAACATTCCCAACTGATCAGTCAATATTAATATGAAATATTTTTATTGTCTTTATTCGAACGTACATATACGGAAAGTAGCATTAAAAGACCCCACGATCTGCCATATTTTTATGTAATATTTTTTTTGAAATTGTGAAATTGGTCATATTTGCACTGAGTAATAAGTCGCAGTACAGCCTTGTACCTAGGTAGTTCACAAACCGTCAAGGAAATAAAGTATCATAGTACACAGTCGTGGATTGGTGGGATAGTGCTACATTTTGGTGTATATCGTCAATGTGACCGCCATCTTGGAATCCGCCATATTGGATGGAGGTATTTGTTTTTAATGCCAAGTGTGTCGTATGACATATCAAACAACACGAAAATGTTTCCAGAAAGTCATTACAGGTGTCAGATTTGACGCATCTCCTATGATGTTCGACTGAAAGTTGGCCGCTGTATACTTAAGTCCTGTAATATTAAAGAATTTAACCAACGTTTTCAAATTCAGGAATTTTTACTATTTCTAATTTCAAATTTCGCACCACAATAATTATAATTACGCAGCCATTTTCCATCATTCCGTATTTGTGTATTGCTATACTTTATTTCCTTTTCGGTTTGTGAGAAACATAGTTGTACTGCGGGGTCCATTCATATATCAAACGGCAAATTTTTAGTGAAGGTAACTCCAACACCGTAAGAGGTAGATCAAATCTGACACCTGTAATAACTTTCTGAGAGAATTCTCGTATTGTTTGATATCTCACATGACCCACATGCCATTAAAAAAAATACTTCCATCCAATATGGCGGATTTCAAGATGGCGGTCACATTGATGATATACACCAAAATGTAGCACTATCTCACCAATTTACATCTGTGTACTACGATACTTTGTTTCCGTGACGGTTTGTAAGCTACAAGGCTGTACTGCGACCTTTTACTCACTGCAAATAGGACCAATTCCAAAATTTCAAAAAATAATGACCTAAAAATATGGTAGATCGTGGGTCTTTTAATGTTATTTCCGGTATATGTACGATCGAATAAAGATAATAAAAAATATTTCATATTAATAACGACTGATCAGTTGGGAATGTTTCCTCGTGAGTGTCATCATTTCAAAAATACTGTGAGTTGTCAGTGTTACCACGGTACTTTAAAAATTCATTTAAAAAAAATGTTAGATGTATCCGCATCATACTTTCCTGTTCCTTTTTTATTTATAGCCTCTGACATCAAATTTCGCATAGGCGTTATACGACACAGTAAATAATTACTGTTGGTATTCCGGATCTAAGCAACTCGTTGTCATTTGTTACCAAACGTATTTTATAAAAATGAATGTCTTTGTCTGAGATCATATGAAGAAACCTTTGCAACTGTTAATAGGATCACAGAACTATCTTGTTCATTAGAAATCATTGCTGAGCAGAATAATGTCAATTTCAAATAAGATTAGAATATGTGGTTCCTGTCAATCAGGGAAAACATATATCTACAACTTAACTTGAAGTTTTCGTATTCCTCTTCCATATAGGATGGGATGAAAGACAGATAGAGAGAGAGAGAGAGAGAAAGAGAGAGAGAGAGAGAGAGAGAGAGAGAGAGAGAGAGAGAGAGAGA